>JAPQRP010000030.1:22752860-22816976 GCA_037367295.1 Apogon hyalosoma
ACTAAATTCTTGACAGCTTCAACATGTTATGTCCTGGATGTGTTTCATTATCTTCTGGAAACATCCTGTTTTGACCTCAATGGAACAGAGCATGTACAGAAGGGAGTATGTGGATTTGGAGAATGGTACAATATTTGGCAGAATTCAATGAAATAAGTGTGATTCTTCATCAATACATCACAAATGCATGGGATGTCCAAAAACTTTATTGCTACCATGTATTTTAACAACTCTACCAGGCTTATGAATGTAAGTAGTGTTCAGATCCTCTACTTCAGTAAAATCTGTTATACAGCAAAGTAAAATCACTCTATTACCAGTAAACCTTAGTTAAGTACAACTATGTAAATATTAGCAGAAAAAAACTGAGCTAAAGTCTTGAAGTAAAAGTACTCGTTTGGTAGTATTTCTGATGAGATTATTCATAACCTACTTCAGCATCAGTACTAGAGCATTATCTTACGGTTTAGCTGAAGGAGGTGAAATTTGCATAAGCAACTTTACACACAGGGATATCAGATAAAAAAATTAAAAAAAAAAATAGGTGTGTAGGCTAGATGTTATTCACTGTGGAAAAATATTATCAAAGCAACTGATAAATAAAGTTGAGAAGTAATAACATAGGCTGGAGTAAAATCTAGTTTGTTTTTTTGCCTCTGGGAAGAAGTGTAGTGGATATAATGTAGGTACAGTAGGTAACTTGTACAAGTACTAAGGTAAAGTACCAGTACATTCACTTTGGTGTTGTGTCGTTTACCTTCTCGTCCCCATATCCGGATGGCCTTGTCACCTCCACAAGAAGCCAACAGCGTCCCGCTGGGGCTCCAGCAGACGAACCAGCACCGGGAGTCCGGGTGTGCGCTCAGTCTCTGAACCAGGGACAAAGAATCTTTCATATCTGAGCAGAAAACTGACCGATAACACCGGAGGTCTGAGTTTCAGCGAGTCACTGCAGTCTGTCCGTTACTGCTGACAGCTGAGAAACCAAACTAAAGCCAGCTGAACTGTGACAACACCCGCAGAACTAACACTCTTTAAAAAGAAAAAGAAAAAAGAACGGTCCACAAGTCGTGAAAATATAAAACAGGAATATATTTATACCAAAGAAAAATCAATGTGTAAAAGTTCACATATACAACCATGTCAGAGATGCCGCCATCTTTACCGATCAGACTCGAAGCATTATGGGAATTTTTTACATTTTATTTTATTTTTTTAGAGGGAGTACCACTTTTGTCATTGTATTGTATTGTATGTATTGTATTGTATGTTGTATCTAAAACCATATAAATATAATTATAATAATTATTATAATAAAACATGACTTGCTATTTTATTAGCTTGTGCAGAATCTGCCGCCAGCAGGTGGCAGCAGTGCATTGGAAGTCTCGTTTCCACGTCACTGTTGAAGTAACGAAGAAGAAGAATGTGAACAAGGAAGTCAACATTTTACAGGAAGCCAGCGTAAGCTGCCTTTTGTTTTGTTTTTTGTCTTTGTTTTTCTGTGCCATATTGACGGACATTTACCATCTGGTTGGTTAGTTAGATAAATTAATGGGTTATAGTTTCTTTAAATTGTTTCTAGTTACATTTTGTGCTGTGTGACAGTCGAGGACATTTGGCGTTAGCTGTGAGCTACCTTTACATGCTAACAACAGAGCTATCACAGGCCTGAAGGCCATCTGTTCATTGTCTGCCCGTCACTCAGTTCCACATCCTCTTTTTGATTAAATCCAAGTTTTTCATGTTAAACGTCGTTGGGTAACATTAGATTTAACAGTGAACGATCTGGCGGCTGTGCTGTCACCTATACCAGTGCCAGGTAACGTCAGCTGTGCCGGCTAAAAGGGCTTATTTGGCTAGTCCGTTGGTTGACCTTACTGACGGGACTGTAAATAGAGATACAAAAGTGACATCGCAGCAGAACATAAGGGTAGTGGGTGATTATGTATGCCCCGCCGGGTTCTAACGTCCCTGGAGTCCGGAGGAGGAGAGGCGGCACCTCTCTGCCTAAGCAGCCGGAGCGGAGCCTGGTGTCAGCCCTGCCCGGAGCCCTGTCCATCACCGCGCTGTGCACGGCTTTAGCGGAACCAGCCTGGCTCCGGGTCCACGGAGGCACCTGTCCCAAACAAGAACTGGGGGTGGCTGATGTACTGCGCTACGTTGACCCCGAGCTCTTGGATGGTGTGTATACCTGGTTCACTTACACACACTTAGCACAAATATGTTTTACCTGACTGCCAGGGTCTGTAACCTGTTCTGTGTCTGTTATGTTCAAAGCCCCTTCTCAATTAATGTTTGATATTCCCCCTATATATTGTAATGACCCCTTCATGTCTCCCTCTTTTTTAACACCTCTTGGTAGAGAAGGTGGAGCTTGTTACACCGAGTTCCTTCTATGGCCATTTTATTTGTCAGAAATAAACACAGATGAACTCTAAATAGCCTTATTGTCATAACATTATAATAACCAATACAATGCATAAGCCCACCAGATATATGAGCACTGTAAGAGGTGAACCTTTGCAGACATTTAATTTTTGTGACACTCTTTGTTGCCTCTGTGTCCTCCAGATTACTGTGTGAACACACAAACCATTTTACTGCTGAGAGTGATTGCTGCCTTCTGTTTCCTGGGCATCCTGTGCAGTCTGACTGCTTTCCTTCTAGATGTGTTTGGACCCAAACATCCAGCTCTCAAAATCACACGCAGATATGCATTTGCACATATCCTCACAGGTACAGATCAGTCCTACTTTTCATGGTCTTTGATGGTTTTTATGATTCCCACATTGAAAAAACATGTCATTTTCTTTACTGACCTCCAGGTCACAGAGTTCAGAAAAAAGAAAAAAAAAAGAAAATGAAATAGGACTATGTGTTGTGAAAACTCTGGCAATATGACGTGTATATGGGGGTTATGGTTTAGTATATGGTGATTTTGTAAGCAAGGCAATGTTGCTTACAGTGTTTGCTTACAGCTAGACTTATAAAGTTCAGTCAGAACAGTTCATTTCATCTCCATTTTAGTTTATCACAGTCCCTGTTATCTGTTACAAATGTCTGGGAGTTTAAATACAACATAAAACTGTGTTAAAAGTTGCATGAAAATCATGTACAATCTGTAATGCAGCATTTTTGAGAAATGCAATATCATAACAAACAATATTACATTTCATGCCCTTGTGTGAAAAAATATTTGTGTTCTCAGAATATTACCTGATTCTAAAATCTAACATTTTTAATTTTGACAAATATATTGACCATAAAGCACAGTACTTTTTATGGTGATTGGAGCAGGCACTAGTGCAGCACAATATTAACTCTTCTGTGAAGCAACTTAGGTGAAAGTGAACTTGATATCATCAAAAGCAAAGCAAGAGCTATCCTAAAAATGAGCACCCACTCCAACACAGAGCTTCCTCTATAATTAGGCTGTTATAAGTTTGCCAGAATTAAAAATGAACTTCAATGTAATAGAATGTGCAGTATATAGTGTGTATTTATTAACAGTTGGATTAAAGCCTCTTAATTAAAATATTAAACATACGACTTTGTACTCAAATGTCAAACATGGTCTGAAAAATCTGAGGAAAGTATGAAATTTCAAAAGCTGAAATGCTTCGCAACCCTGGGTTTTAGATTTGCTGGTTGTCATTTCGTGGTTATTTGCATTGACGTGTTGTTTCCTCTTTTTCTCTGTGATTAGTGTTGCAGTGTGCCACAGTCATAGGTTTCTGCTACTGGGCCTCGGAGCTCATCCTGTCACTACAGCAGCAGCACAAAAAGTACCACGGCTCCCTCATATACGTTACATTCGCCATCAGCTTTTACCTGGTGGCGGGGGCCGGAGGCGCCTCGATTCTCGCCACAGCTGCAAATCTTCTGCGCCACTATCCAACTGAGGAGGAGGAGCAGGCTTTGGAGCTTCTCTCAGAGATGGAGGACAGCAGTGAAACTTTTCCTGCTGATTATGACATTGCCAATCAGTTTCAGCCGCCGCCTGCCTATACGCCCTAATGCTGCCAGACTGGCCTTCTTAACACACGCTTCTCTCTTAGCACGGCTGTCGGCTTGATGAGCAAACCCACTCTATCAAATGGATATCTTCGCAAATACTCTCCATAATGAACACAGTGTGCTCAGTTAATGCACAAACTCCTTGACTGTCAGTGCTTGGGTGCATGAAAGCTTTCTTTAGTGGTGGCAGAAATTAAGGAGATGATTCTTACTTTCACCACTGAAGTCGTTAGTGATTTGCATGTAAATGGCTTTTAGGATTTGGTCCTTACATGTAAAGCAAATTAAACTGCAAGGAGTGCTCAACATAGCTCATGATGAAGAGAAATGATAAAATGGTGGAAGAGAGCCGCGGCCTGATTAATGCCAATTTGTGAAGCTTGGCTGTTGGCAGAGTTTCAGCTTGTATTGGTTTCAGTTAGACTTGAATGGAGCTTTGTTAAGCAGAATTTTGAGTATTTGGTATGCTTGCCATGTGTATGATTTTACTTTACTGATAAATCAAAAATGCAGAACTACACTGACAAGTTTTAGACATTTTTTTATATATAATATCAAAAGAACCATTATTTATTAATTGGTCATTTGTGGTTTGTCTTATTTCCATTCTTTTTCTTTGTAGATTTTTGTCTCTGGTTTAGTCTTATTTAATCACATCTGTATTTGTTGGAAAGAAAAACAGATTTGAGACGGTCATTGCGGTGTTTAAAAAAAAGGATCATTGTATGTGTTGTGTGTTGAAAGCTAATAGCCATGGAAAAACTGGGAAATGTCTTATGTTTCACAATTAGAATACCATTTAGTAAATGAAACCTCACCACGTATATCAGTCTCGTCATGTTCTTGTATTTGATTTGAAAAAGAAACCCTCTTTGTGCTTTGTGGTTATCATATGTGACAGTTTCAGTATGTTTTTTTGTTTTTTTTCTTAATGCATGAGTTGTTTTGTGCGCTGATTTTAAGCCTACAGGCACCTTAGGGGTCAGTCTTCTAAGATGCAGAGGCTCAAAATTGTGATTGATGTGGTGATTCCAGTTGGTTGTGTATTGTTCTGTTAATGCCATTTCTGCATTTTGTTCCTTGGATTGTTGCTATACTTTCATCATCAGTATGTAAATATTGATTGTTTATACATAAAAGTGGTAATAATAAAAAATTAATGCCCTATTTTGCCTGGTTGTCATCAATAACCTAACGCTGTTGGTTAGACTCCACTGTCTCATACCAAATGTAGTCTATTGTTAGAAGATGTAGTTTTGATTTAACAGTATATTGACTTTGACATTTCCGTCTGACTGGGGTATTTCAGGGTTTAGTGTCTAGACATGGTAGACTCAACATGGCATTACACTGAGTAAGAGCCTTATAACCTAATGGACTTTAAAGGGCAGAGAGTATGCCTTCTGCTGCATCACATCATCTACAAACGTAAAAATGCACATACATGCACAGAAAAGTGCAACGTCAGTCAGCTGCCACAACATATGGCACTTAGTTTTCCTAAACACACAGGTGTCTTCAGGCAGGTAATATGCAAAGAGTTCAATTTTAATCAGGTCAAGATATTCCATGGGGCAAAGGACTACACGTTTAGATTACTCTCCAGAGCAGAAGTGTCACTGTAGCCAAATGCCTTAGGTTAATCAGATGAATAAACAAGGTATTAATAGGGAACTGTGTTCAGGAGGGGAATAGGTCAAACAAGGCAAAGGGGCAATGGATCTTCTCACAAGGTGGAGCTTATATAACAACGTCACTTGGTCAGACTGGGGTATATATACAGAAAAGCTCAACGAGATCAATATTTCGACTATCAAAAGTTGGTTTCCTCACGCATCTTCCTCCTAAATCTCTGAGACTAAACTCATTGAAATCATGCTGGCAACTGCAACCAGGACCTTGCTGTCAAAACAAACCCTGACTGCTCTGGCACGTCAGCCCGCCTGCTTTGTTCACCACGGTGACTATGGCAACTGGGGAAATACCAATGTGGCAGTGGTAAGTGTTAAACGTATCAGTGCAGGAGGAGAAAAAGTCCTGTGTGATATGGTGAATTATTGTGTTTAATAATGTGTTGCAGGTTTTCTCAGGATGTGGCTGGTGGGATGGGACTGATGTTCATGAAGGAGTGTAGTAAGTATCACTGACTGAGAGCTTTGTATCACCAAGTTTGAGTAGAGTTCCCCCTCCTCCTAACCCCATTCATCTGTAGCCCTGTGTAAATAAAAAAAATAAAATAAAATAAAAAGCCTTGAGAACCTGCTAAATGATTTGTTAGAAGTTTTGTTTTTAACTCACTTTATTGGTGTCATTTTCCTCATCTCTGTAAAACTTGGATAAATTTGCATTGCATGTCATCACACAGAGACATCATTAACCACTGTGTCTTTAGCACTATGTACCACCTCAGCCGTAATGGCGCTCGCTTCCAGATGTTTGCACCCAATCAGCAGCAGATGCAGGTGATGGATCACATGAGAAAGCAACAAGCATCTGGAGAGAACCGGTAGGCTCCTTAAGACTCACTGACACACTTTCGGGTAGATTTTTTGAAGCTTATACACATAACTTGACTAATTCCACATGATAGACTTTATGATTATTTCTTCCCGTTACGTAGGAACATGATGATGGAGTCAGCTCGCTTCAGTCATGGTCAGGGAATGATGCAAATGCAGGACTTGTCCAAGCTGGATGCTAACAGCTTTGATGCTGTCATCTTTCCCGGAGGACATGGAATCACCAAGAATCTGTGAGGAACAATTTAACACAAAGCAATGACTTAGAGAATTTACACATAAGTATCAAACAATAAAACCTGATGTGATGAGAGGAGCACTAATGTTAATATTTAACAACTCTGTAGATCCACTTTCATGAAGGATGGAAAGGACTGCAAACTGAATAATGATGTGGAAAGGGTGCTTAAAGATTTCCACCGGTCACGCAAGCCTATTGGGTATGTATCATTTCATAAAATAATCAGTTTTTCATCAACCATTACTTCTAAGTGTAGAGCTCTACTTAAGTGAGATCAGTAGTATGAGCAAGTAATGCAATAGTTAGCAACGTTTGGAGTTGTTTGTGGCACAAATTTGCAGACTTGTACTTCCTTGAAATCAGATTACATTAGATCACATTCAATTAGATGAACATAAGAGATTTAACAATCCCTGTAATGGAATTGGGACATTGAAGCAGCTGTAGAATGAAAAACGAGGTGAGGAACCAGGTTCAACAGTGATTTATAGATGTAAAGAGATGACTTAAAAATAGCTTAACACTTATTTAAGTGTTGCTGAAAATGTTACAAAAATCAGGATAAAATACATAATTCTGCTGACAACAAGATAGACTTAATTGTCCTACTATTATTTATAAACAAGTACAAAAGTAATATAAGCCACATGATCAAAGTAACTAAAATATATCAATGCTACAAGCAGTATCAGTAAAATTATGTGTGTGTGTGTGTGTGTGCGTGTGTGTGTGTGTGTGTGTGTGTGTGTGTGTGTGTGTGTGTATATATATATATATATATATATAGTATATAAAAACACTCCATAATGTCTAAAATCTGCCTGTTTTGTAGCATTTTTGTAAGTTTGCTTGTTATGGTTTTAACAATTTAATTTGTTTTATATCATATTATATCAAAAAATATATGAAGAGTTTTTAACAAAAATGTGTACAAAACGGTAGCTCTTCAAATTCAACAAAAATATTAAAAAAAAAAAAAAAAAAAAAAAAAAAAAATCAGAAACAACACATTTCAAGTTTAATGTTTTTAGCAACATTAAGTGCTAAGTGTATTAAAAGAAAAAGTTTTTTACTCGTCAGGATGCAGGGCAACAGGAAAGCGCTCAGACAAAATCCGACAGGTGGAATAAAGGTTATAGTGCTGATCCTTGGCTGCCTCCTCTGGGCGACAAGGGGAGCCAGCAGACGGGTGTCAGGGTCAGGTTAACGTGGACACCTAGAGGCCATCGGTGCAGGACGGACGAGATGTGGGATTAAAGAGAGAAGGAGGAAAAGGAGGAGGAGGAAGCAAATAACACCATGGCAACACAGGGTTAAAATGCATATTGGGTCAACTTTATGATTATTTGCTCAAACTGTGGAAAAAAGCCAAAAATAGATGCATATAAAGTTAGAAGGGCATGTTTCTGGAGATGTTTTCTGATTTACTTTCCATTCAACCTGTATTTATTCTACAGGTGTTTTTGTACAACAGCCATTTAACAAAATAAGACCAATGTCTAAGATTATTGATAAAAGCTTCACTGATCTATTAAACGTGATGAAAACAGAAATCTATTGGTGAGCACATTTTACCAAGTTTCATTTTAGATTCATAAGCAAACCATTCTTTTTTCGCAGTATCAAACAAACTAAACTGCTCTGAGCAGAAGAAAATGACACTAAAGTCCAGATCATTATGTTTTCCAGCATCAGCTCATGGTCTTGTTCCAATTATAAAGCAGACTGTAAGGCATGATTGCACTTGAGATGAGCTGTTTTGGACCAGAACATTACTGTTATACAGTAAATCTGACAAGGGAGTAAATGGAATTTATCATAAGACCATAAACCTGTCTAGAGTCAATTATGCTGTCAGGTTGTTTGTGTTTCTTTTCTTTAAATATGACTACACTTCTACCTGCACAAAGCCTATGCAACTCCGTCACTGCTGAAACCAAGATATCTTTAATGAAGAAAAGAAAAAAAAAAAACAACTACTCTGAATATAAAATATACAGTATGTTTTTTCCTGATTCATGCCTGCATAGACGTTCATGTCTGTTTGTGCTGATAAAGTTGATGATGTTTAATGTGAACAGGACTCAGCCTTTCAGTCCTGAGAAAAAGCTTCTGTAGATCCAGTCAGAAACCTTAAGTACAGGAGCTCTGTGTGGCTGACGGCGTCTCCAGCCTTTAAATTAGATCATGTGGTGAACTCTTACAAGCTGCTATTGCCACTATTACAAAAGTCACCTCACTCTATTTAGCCGACTAATAAGAACACAGCAGATATTCCTACTTTAGAAGTGCTACTAATGGCTTTAAGTAAAAACAGTGTCAGAGCATTTTAACACTTACAGCAGGGATGTCAAACTCATTTTAGTTCAGGGGCCATAAACAACCCAATTTAATCTGAAGTGGGCCAGACCAGTAAAATAATAGAAGAAAACATATAAATAATGACAACGCTACATGTTTCAATTTGTTTTAGTACAAAAAAAAGTTGAATTATTAAGATGTTTCTAATTACAAGCTATCCTTTCTTTAAAAACTGTGAATAATGTGAACAACTATGAACAACCTGAAATGTCTTAAGAACAATATTATGCATGATCTTAGCATTTACACATGTGCATCACAACTTCCAGATCGCAGTGGATCTACAAAGGCACAAAACATTTAGTAAGAGGCATAATAATGTTAAAACTGCGCTTATTTTTCTTGTGAAATTTTAATAACAATAATATTTATACGTTGGTTTTATATAGTGCTTTTCTGGGTACTCAAAGATGCTTAAATTTTGGGTTGTTCATAGGTTACTGACATTTTTTGTGAAAGGATAGTTTGTAAATGTAAACATTTTCAAACTTTAATTTCATAAAGTTTCACAAACAAACAGACACATTTGGAGTTGTCATTATTTCTAGGTTTTTATGTTATTATGTTACTGGTCTAAGCCTCTGGAGATCACATCGGGCTGTATGTGACCCCGTGAACTAAAATTACTTTAACACCCTTGACTGTTTATATCTTCAGTGTAATTTTTACAGTTTGCAAATTCATCCTTTGGGCCAAATTGGACCCTTTGATGAGCCGGTTTTGGCCCAGGAGCTGTATGTTTGACATCTCTAACTTATAGTCTCAATCATTAAGATAAAAGTACACAATTAGATGAAGGAGTGACCCAGCAGTGCACAGTACGATTATTAGAACAACAGTGGATTAGTCTGAGCTTCATACACGCTGGCTGTCCTCTGTGTGTTCTCCAGCCTGGCCAGCATGGCTCCTGTACTGGCCTGCCGTGTCCTGCCCAACATCGAGGTGACCATGGGCTACGAACGGGACGACAACACCCGCTGGGGGAACTGGCCCAACACAAACATGGTGCAGGCTGTAAAGAGCATGGGTGCACGCCACAATGTCCGTGAGCCATATATATCCTTTAAAAGGCAGCTACAGTTATCTACAGGGGGTGGCTGAATTCATGATTATATTATATTTACACTAGAACTGCCAAGAGGGGTCAAATTTACCCATTGCTGTTTTTATTTGTGCGTTATTATGTTTTAATGAAATGTTGAAGCTGAAGAATGTTTTTATTACTTATTATTAAATAAAGCCGAGAGCAATCTTGTTTAAAATATTGACATTTATTTCTATAACAGCCACCGGGGTCACATTTACCTCCATAGGAATGCTTTGATTTTTGCACCATTTATGTCTAAATATAGTAGCTTTTTAGGCAACGGCTTATGATTGTGTGTGATCTGAGAGATACGAGATACAACCAAAACCCAAAAGGTGAGGAAACAAATTGGAATAGAAATGGTAAATGGATAAATTTGACCCATTTGAACATTTTAGGTATAAAGCTGTTTCTGGTGGTTCTAGTGTTAAGATGCATATATTCATCATTAATCCATATAAACCCAGTGTTACTTTTGTGTCAGTTCCCAAATCAATTTTTCTCTCAATTAAACCTTTACTTAAGTGATTTGTCATGATTTGTTATGATATTACCATCTGCATTTTAGATTTTCTACTGTTAATCATGTATTTACCGATATTTAATTTCCTATATTTAATTAAGATGTTCATAAAAAGTCAGAGTAAATTCAAAGGTTATTACATCAAAAAAAAGAAAACTGGAGAAAATGTGACTTTTTCAGCAAATCTATCATTAACTGAACATAAAACCCAGTGTGTCCATCCACTGTCACTGATCCAACTATATGGGTTTTACTGGTGAATCAATATTGTAGAAGATGACTGTGTTTCCACGGTAACTACGGAACCTCTGAGCATCCATGAAAAGATGACAAACTGCATTTCACATCAGTTATTTACTTGTATTGATAGGATTAGTGGATCAGCAGGTATTTAACATTTTAGATCAGTAGATGCTTTTTTAAACACCAGTGGATTTTTTGGTCTTTATGGGTTAAGCAGGTGCTTCTTAGTTAATACATAAGTAGCTTATTGACTCTTTACTATTATTCTGTACGGCTATATTCTAAAAATACTGGGTTTATTGACCATTAACAGCTTACTGATCGTAAGTAGAGGAGTGGCTGTACATGAATATAAAACATTAGTGCAATTAGAATATTCTTTCTCATATTAACATCACAGTTCATGCATGAGATCAAACAGTAATCGGAAAAGTGTAGTAGCTACAGAAAATAGTAATGCAGAACAAGTGGTTGATAATGATAATATCGGGGATAAGATGAAACGTCTATTTCTGTGTATTGTTTTTGTTCTTTTTTCCAATGCTGTTCAGTTTAGTCCTTAACCTTTTCTTCTACGAGGCCTATGTGGATGAGAAGAACAAGGTGGTCAGCACTCCTTCCTTCATGTGGGAGACAGACTATCACTACCACTACATTTTCGACGGCATCGGCAACATGGTCAAGCATGTCATGCGTATGTCAACCAAGTGAGCTGAGGTGATGAGCCGGAGACAGAAGTAGAGGAAGTTGCTGTTGGCATAAAACATGCACCTGTGTACTGTGATGATCAATTCTGAAACAATATACATGGATTAGTTAAAGAGCAAAATGGCTTGATTGTTGTGATGTGAACATGTGATTTTACATATACAAAAAGACAGTTGGTTAATATGGGAAAGTACAAGTTTAGGCAACATCTGCCAACATGTGACAGCATTAGGGTGAGTTGTGTTACTACATATCATGTTAAACTGAAGACATGCAGAAAGAAATTGTTTTATCAGTCAAAAAAGCACGTTCACTCAGGATCTGCACTTTATTAGTTTTCTGGTTTGCAGTTTACTCCACTATCATTCACTTGATGTCATGACTTTGTTTCCATAAAAAAAACATAAAGGTGTTCAATCCGTGCAATTATTCTTCAAATAAAAATCGATAGACCACAAAATCATTGGCAGTATTTTTTGGTGGAGATTCATGATCAATACGAGCTGTGACTCTAGTGTGACAAGTTGATTGATTTTAGTGACTGAAGTGGTGGATGAAAGGCTCAGATCTCTTACCTGAATAAAAAGAGCCCTATCAGTGTCAAAATAAGAAGTAAAAACAGTTTTTTTTAGAAAGTGCAGAATGGTCCATATCAGAAGAAGATCTTATATAATCCTTATATAAGAATAATATAAACAACTGCATATGTAAAAGATTGCATATAAGACTGTCATAACACACTGAACAGAATTATTAGTAAATGGATGTGTTCATCTTTAATGCTACATGTGGTAGTGATAAGGCTCTTTCTTTGTAAACACACTTTATTTCAGTTTTATTTTAAAGAAATGCATGTTATATCAGTATACACAAGCTTGAGCTGAAAAAAAAAAATGAAAGTGAAAGAAATTAAAATAAACAACAAAACACAAAATGGAATAACTAAAATTAACAGCAAATTCCTAAATATGATAGTTTCATTTATACATCAAATATTGTTACTTCATTTTATCTGTGATCACTCACATCCTCTCTGATCTATGGTTTAATAATATGTTAATGACCAAATATTGATTAAATGCATTGTCATTTCTCTCCATCAGCAGCACTCAAAAATACCTTTACACCACTGGGTTACAGTAGGTGGTTTTTCATGAACCCAAGTAAATAACGTGTATTTTCTAACTAGACATAAAGATGTGATTCATTTTAATAATTGCATATACTGTTTGATAGTCTGTAATAAAACATCATTATGTAGTAGTTAATTTTTAGTTTTTATCAATAACATGGAAGTGAAGTTACTAACGATGAATTTAATGAAGTAAAATTATTATTAGAATTAATGAAGTATTCATGTTCAAGTACCTGGAGGGACAGAATCATACTCGACTTGAGGAACATTCTTGCAAAGCTAAGAAGAAAATGTATAACTTTATAGTAGAGAATCTAAATAACTTATTCTTAACATAATTTTTCAAATGTTAATTTTCTATACTTAAAAACACAAAAAAGTTAACTCTTAGTCCTTTACATTCAGAATAAAACAATTTATTCAAGCATATGAACATATAAAAATGACAATAACAACCAGGTGGCAAGATATAAAAATTTCCAGTTTGTACAAAACTTCCAAAACCATCATCAGAAATGCATACTCACTCCATAAGATGTTCTTTGGGGTATTTAAGTATATATAGTACAAATGTTGACTCTTTCCAAAGAATAGCTACAAAGTTATCAAAGTTATTCTTTCATCTGTAAGGAAATGTACAAAAACAACTTTTTTCAGTAGATAATGGGCACAAAATTCATAACAGACTCACAATTCATATACAGAATTAGAAGTCGATGAAATATTCACAGTGTTGCTTTCACATCTGTAATGTGAATTGTAAACAGTTGCATATCATAACTCATCTCAATAAATACACAGAAATACTCTATGTGAGCAAAACCTATGTAAAAAAAAACAAAAAAAAACAAAACAGGTACAAACTCTGTTATTGTTAATCCTCTGGTCTGTTTTATAAACTATAGCTTCTGAACTCAACCCTTTCATGTCAATCAACTAATGTCTTAAGATATTAACAAAGATAAGGCAAAATCACTTTCCCTGTTTATCAAGTTTTACAGTATATTTTCAAAGAATTAAATGAGGCAAAGTCAAACCAATTCATGTGGAGTAAAGTAGCATTTTCTCATGTGATGAAAGGATGAAATACATTACAACAGGAGGGTTGATTCACATTAAGGTACATATAAACATTTGTACATGCATATGTACAAACAAATACTGTGAGGCTATTATAAATGATTTGTTCTATAACATCTCAACATGACAATGCTATTGTGAAAGGTAACATGCACGAGAAAGGAGATGATTTCATGGAACCAGCACGTAAAACATAAAAACATAAATACAGTGGATTAATGTTTGTAATAATGATGTTAGATAACAATTAGGAGGCCCTCCCATGGCTTTAGGAGAAAGTCAGAGCTTGTTTTCTGGGTTTGTGCAATATTTAAGTACTATTAATGGAGTACTTTTGTCATTTAGTGAAATAGGGATGTGGAAGATTATATTACACTGACAATTTTATAGACATTTTTACAAACTGATGTTATCTTGGACAGAGACCTACATAATTGTCATAAGCATCTCACTTTATCAAAAGGACCAAAGATAATCCTGGATGCGATAAATTCACTTGAAATGTAACCATTTTAATGTAGCATGCTGTCACTTTTAAAAAGACTGTTTAATTCAAACACATCTTTGTCCAGGATGAGCATGCCTTGTCTGAAACAGGTCCTGTTTGTCTGATTGTCAAAGTTTAACACAAATCCCAAAATGTAGCTGTATGAAAAATAAATAATCCCTTCTCTCTAAGCATCACTTTCCAAAGCACAACAGAAAGAACAAGAAAAAGAAAACAACTGAGTCGTTACAGATGGTTTGCACATTTGATGGCATAAAAGGTACTGATTTGACTCTTCAAACTGTCCAGCTTTAAGCGTGATACAACAGAGGATGAAAACATTAAACAGTGACTTCTTCCACATGACAAGGCTCCAGTGAGGTGGGACAGTGTCCAGGACCACAGTGCTGGCATCAATAACTGCTATTTGGTATCTTTTCTAGACATACCTGTGAAAGAGAAAGAACAGGGAAATCACAGCGTTAGAAGACAGGTGTTACAAAAACTTTAGTAGCATTGTGTATCTACGCATGCACAAATTCACTACACATGGATGATCGAGTAGCAGGCAGGAAAAGGAGGCAGGCAGGCGAGCAGTGACAGGTGGAAATAAAGAGGAGAGAGGTGAGAGGGCGGGCAGAACGGACCGAGTTAAGCTGCTAGAGCAGTGCTGAGGAGTCAGAGTCTGAATCGTTGCCAGGGGTGAGGCAGGGCTCACGGGAACAGATGGACTCCTGAGCCCGCCTGTATTCCTGGTACTCCTGGCGGAGAGCGTTGAAACGTGCTTCACTGAGGGAGCGGCTGTACTGGCAGCGAGGTGGGTTGAAAACTGGAGGACTGACTGGGGGAGATGGGCCTGGGAAGGGTATTGCGGAGAGGAAATGCATGGATGGGTGCATTGTGGGACAAGCTCACAATAATCACAGCACAAGGACACAAGATGAAAACATGCAGTGCAAATACATCAAGCAAAACACTCAAGACATGCAACGTGATAAACATCGCATAAAAACAATGAATCATCTTTACCTTTCTGTCGCTGGTCCTGGAGGCCACCGCTTTGATCATGTCTCCCTTTCCGAACACCAAAATGTGACTGATCAAACCTCATGGCCTCCAGGACCTCCATGTCCACACAGGCATCAGCAGAGTCCCATTCATAACTTTCATCTACTGATGTGTTCCTTCTAACAAGATACACAAAACACAGGTTAACAGTGATCACAAAAGAAACAGCAAACAAGTTACTGCTATTTTGGCAATAATAATAAATCCCTCTGCCGTGAAGACACTCCATTGTGTTTGTTACTGTCCAGGTGTGGTGGGGTTTCACCTTTTTGCTCTTCTCTCAGGTGGCTCCATCTCAGCTCTGTGTCGCTCACCCTCCTCTGTGGTTTCTGGGGAGCTGAGCAGGGTGGGGGTGATGGACAGGGACTGACGGAAGAGACCAGCACTTCCTCTGCCAGAGCTTTGACTGGCATAGCTGGTCCTCCCCCCCTCCCTGACCTCTCGGATTTCAGTTTCCCCTGCCCTCCCTACCATCCTGTCTGGTGGTCTGTACGTCTCTCCTTCCCTGGGTGGAAAGGGGGCGTAGTAGGGTGATGGCCAGCTGATGCCTCTGGGCAGGTAGGATCTTGGTGGGCCCCTCCTGGGCTCCATGGGTCTCATGCTTTCCCCTCTGGACCCTGGCCAGTGTTGGTACTGGGGCACAGGAATGGAGGAAGGCAGGGGGACATATTTATGGGCAGTTGTCAGCACATCATGATATGAGGGAGACCACCTGGAGTACTCTGGAAAAACAGCAGCTTGTCTACGTGGATCAGAGGGTTCCAGCATTGGGGAGACTGAGGTTTGTCTGGGTGGGTACATTGAAGAAGTGAGGTAGGGAGGACTAGCTAAAGATCTTTGTGAGTGGTGAGGCCGCTCTAAGCTGCCTATGCTGGGTCTTCTAATTGGGACATACTCCCTCCAGGAGGGGCCTGGTCGGGGAAGGGAAGACGGAGTATGACCCAAACTGTAGGATTTCACCCTGACGTCTGGGTTTGGGAACTCATCCCAGTAACATGTTTCTGAAATGTAAGCCCTGGGGCTCTCGAAGTGTTCCCACCTCTGTGAGCCTAAACTGATGGATTTCTTTAGAAAAGGACGTCCCATACCTGAGAGTGTTCTACAAGGGCCAATGCTTAGGGATTTTTTCAGAAATGGCACAGGAGCTTGACATATTCGTGAAGCAATATTGTTTTTCCTACTGCCCTGAGAAGCTTGTCTTTGGGAGGACTCTGATAAAGACTCACTACTGTCTCCAAAACTCTGGGAGTGTTTTGACATTATATCTGCCATGCCTCTAGCTGCACTAAACAAGGTGTGGGCTGACCTGGATCCCAGTTGGGTGTCAGGACTACCTGTGCTTTTGTTCTCAAGCCTAAATTGTGTTTTCTCATTATAAAGTTGTTTGCTAGTTTTTTCTGGACCACGTGAAGATGCATTTATTTCATCTGGAAATCTGACTCTGGGTGAGGGACCTCTAGCCTCCATTTGGAGTGAATGTCTAACACCTTGTTTTTCACCAGCACCAAAGCTTGCGTCTGCAGCACTCACGGACTGTTCACTCTGCACAAAGCGAACTTCCTTTTGGTTTACATCTTTTCCACAGTTTTCCTGAACATGAACCTCCCAGTTTTTAGGGACTACATCTGGCTTAGCCACTTTTGAACTTTGTCCAGAAGTGTCTGTGACTTCACCTTCTTCTACCGGTTCATCCACACTCATTTCAATGAATCCTGGAAGACTCAGGTATTCAAGAATTGCACTTGTCTGCACAGGCGACATTTTAGGAGACTGAGCTGTGGGTTTGGCCTTGAAGGACCCTGACATTCTGGGGACAGAAAATTGAGACTGGTCACTTTCAACCTCTTCCACAAGCGTTAATGTTGTAATAGGACTAGGACTGTCTGAGATAAGACATCTATCACTCCTCCTTGAACGTGTTCGTACACCCTCTCGCTCTATTTCTGAATAATAATCTGAACCTCTGTGGTTGTCCTGACTATGAGATTCTCTGTCTTTTACTTTTACCCTTTCATGGTGTTCATAGGGTAAGGTGGAATAACTAGAGGGACTAGGATCCCTTGTGGATGTGTAATCTACTTCTACAGGTTGATCAGGCCGATTATAGGCCTGAGCTGGACTGTCCAGCCTCTCTGTGGTGACTGGAGAACTTCTGGCAGCTGAATCCCAGGGCTGAGTGCCAGCATAAGCATATGAACTTCTAAACCTTGAAGTAATACCTCCGCTCTGTGTTCTTTCCATCAAACCCTCTTCTACTGTGAGCTTCCTGCATATATCTGGCCTTCTAGGAGGACTCATTGACCTGGCTCTCTCAGGTATTTCCAAACTTTCTGAGGTACCACCAGGGGAGAGTAGGGGGAGGGAGGTGTTCTGGGTGACTGGAGAACGGGATGAATCAAGAAGAGGAGAACCCTCTGTAGATGTGTGAGGACGCAGTGACCTGGGAGATGTGGCGTCCCTGGGAGTCTGAACAGGAATGAGACTAGTGACTGATGTAACAGGACTTATGTCCCAATGTATGCGAGAGGTAGAGAGCCGATCCATGGGGCTGCTAGTGTTGCCAAAGTAACAAGCCTTCCTATAATCTGATACCCGACTGGTCTGACCTGAGGGCCTGTGTTTGTGTCTGATTGTAACATTTTGTGGTTTCCATATAGGCTCCTCCTCTGATTTGGGAAGTTCTCTTTGGGTTTTTTTTGCTTTATCCAATTGACTTTGACTTCTCTGATTGGCTGTATAGTTCTTCAGCTCCCGCTCTATTTCTTCCCTTTCCTTTGCTAGTTGGACACATTTGTTAACACTGTCCCTCTCCAGCTCACTGTCAAGTTGTGAGAGCTGAGTACTGTTGTTTGTCAGCTGACTTTCTTGTTCTATAGGCTGGTAAGCAGTAAGGGGTGATCTCTCTCTTTCTCTAGCTCTCCGGGCCAAACTGGGGAAAAGATCTTCTGTGTGGCCTGGTATGCGGGGTCTCCTGAGAGAATCACTGGGTTTTCTTTCACTGTTGTCTGAATAGAAACTGGCTCTTTCCAACAGGGCCTCTGAGCCTTGTTCATCATCAGAGTAAAAGCACCCGTGACGAGAGAAGTTTCTGGCCATTGCCCTCACTCTCCCTGGAGAGGAAGGAGGCCTGCTCAACTCTGGCACATCTACAGTAAGCAGGGAATCCTTTCTGTCATCCTTTTCTGAGCTCAGGATACTCGACTTTGGGGAGTCCCTGAATGATGTCCGGTTGCTCCCTGAGCCACTTGCCCCACCATTACTTTGCAGGACATCCTTTTGGAGAGTTTTGTTATCTGTGGGGCTTGAACCCTCCTGTAATGGTTGCACAATGAAACGTCCATCTGGACCTCTGGAGATGGATTCTAGAGCAGTTGGGGAAGGGGCCTGGGAGCCCAGGTGACTCTCAAACAGTGTGTAATGTGGTGGTGGAGATGAGTTGGACAGGAGCTGTTTTCGCTGGTCATGGTATTCACCACGACTGCCTTTCTCAAAAGACGACCGATCAGACTGTGTGGAAGAGGAGTTGGGGAAGAAGGGAAGTGGCGGACACAGCTTCAGCTTTAGGACACTGTCTGGGCTCCGAGGTGGCGTGCGGGCTCTGGAAAAAAAGAATAGAAAGAAAACAAATGAAACTGTGAAAGTGTATTAATTAAAGACGGAATAATTAGATATAATATTTAGAGCGACACAAAGGATGTCACAGAATAATAAACACATTACATTAAGTCTTATATTGATATCTATATTAACAACCTATAAATTAAAAGGGATGTAAGATTTCCAAAAGTACATAATATTTAAGAGAGTGCATTGCCTATTACATCAAAACTGAAAAAATATGGAGCATATATGTTGTGTTAAATTTACAGATGTACTTACTGTGGAGATGTACTCTTCTGGAAGGCAGGAGGTAAGTCTAAAAAAAGAGGGAAATAAGGATTAAAAGGTTGTTCATTCCCTGTTTCTGTGTTAACAATTCATCACAATTATCACAACTGTCGAGAATCTTTGGTTAAAGCTGTGTATTTTACCCTGTCGCCGCTTTCTGCGCCGGCGTTGTCTCCTATGACTCATATAGCATGCTGTTACCAAAGACAGGATGATGGCCACAAACAGGAAGCACACTCCTGCTATCACACCAGCCAACAAGGGCTCAGGGACAACTTCCAAGAAACTTGGCCGTAGGGGGTAAATCTCCATCCCTGCAATCAAACCACTCATCAATGGTGCTTCACAAATGTACAAAGGCAAAAATTTTAAATGTCCTATTATATAAAGAGACCAGAGCCAAAGTGATCCAGCTGTAACAATAGCAGCTTATACAAAACCACTCACCGATCGTGGATATATTCACAGAATCACTTGGAGCACTAAGGACTTTATTGCTCTGAGACATCAGCCTCAGATCATAATTGGAGTCCTGAAAGAAAAAAAATGTAAATAAAAATATATTAAGCATTAAAATATAAACCACTCCACCTATGAAAAAGGTTGCTTTGTTTCTCTCTAAGTAAAGTAGCCAATAGGCAGCTTATGAAAGTAAGCAGAGTTCTCCAAGAGAAGACAGAAGCAACTCTGGAAAGTGAGGATGATGCTACATGAAAAATAAGCTACTCTTTACCCGTAGTAGTCCTTGTACCAGCAGTTCACTCTGATTGGCACTGATATTGCTGCTAAGGATGACCCATTGGCCCTGATTCCTGCGAGCTTGAAGCACATAACCAGTCAGTAGAGATAACAGAGTCTCAGGAGGCAACCACTGCAGGAGAACACCCTGACTGGTCCTGTTGGCCGATAGGAGTATGGGAGGATCTAGAGCTGGGAGAGATGAGGGAGGGGGTGTTTCTGTTGGCACAGCTGATAAAAAGAAACACATACAAACAATCACCAATTAAGCTCAAACATCATTTATGAGTGAAAGAAAACTGTATAAAGAATATATTCATGAGTACACACCCAGGGTTCGCACAGAAACAATTTCACTGAAAGGTCCAGAGCCGAGTTTATTCTGAGGTAGGACACTAAACTGGTAATTGGTGCCAGCAAGTAGCCCTGTCACCAGCAGATAGTTTTTTGATGTTGGCACAGGCAGAGATGCCCATTCATGTTTCCCTCTGGATGCCTGTTTGACCCTAGAAATAGAGAATGGGAAAGAAATACATCGTCAAAATAAAGATTTCAATAGTGGTAAATAGTTAGGTGGATAGTTCAGTGACAGTTCCATGTCAGAACTGCTGTATGTTTCCTACCATACAGTAAACTTCTGGGTGTAACCACCATCAAAGCCAGGCACCCATGAGACATTGGCTTGGTTCATCTCAGAGTTGACAGATACTGAGGATACACCATGAGGGCTAGTCCCTGAGGAACAGATAAGTTTGACATGTCAACAATACGTGTAAACTCTAGTACAAAAGGTCTTCATTCAGTTTGCCATCACAAAGTGGTGTGCAGGAATCTGGCTAGTCCACTTACCCAGAACCATCACCACAGTGCCTGCACTGACAGTGGCGACACGATTAGAAGCCAGACACTCCCAGCCCCCATGGTGGTCCTTACTGAGTGGCTGCAGCAGCAGGGAGCCATTAGCCAGAACAGTGTAAGGAGAACGAGGAGTCGGGCCAATCTGTAAAGAAAAACATATTTAATCGGTTAAAAAGGAAAAAAGAGACTATGTAGGTAAGTTCTCTACAGTTCACTGGCGAGAATCTCTTCCTATACCTTGCTCCATGTTATGTTTGGAGTGGGATCTCCAAGAGCCTCACAGGGAATTATCAACTCTCTGCCCACCTCCTGGAGATATTCAGGTCGAGGAAGCACACGGAACGATGGTGGATCCTGGAGGATGGAAAGACTTTATCTATATGTATCAGCTGATAATTGAATGTACTTATTAGATAGTCTCTATAGGATGCCTAACAAGCCTTACCTGCAGAATGACCTTGGTGGGTTCAGACTGGCCCATGGTGCCATAACTGTTATAAGCAGTACATGTGTACATACCCACAGCATTATCATTGGCTGTTGCTATAAAAACAGAACCCTCAGAGTTCACCATCCAACCTGGAAACTGGACGATGCAAAATATAAAGAAATATTGAGATTCCCACAATACAGACAGTGAGTGAGCAGTTTCATTAAAATTTTGCTCTAAATATATTACTTACATTGTCAAGATTCAGATTGTTGCCATCTTTGGTCCAGTTGACATACAGCACAGGGGGATCAGCCTGGACAGGGCAGATGATGACCCCTTCCATACCAGCAGGTAAAAATGTTTCCCTGGGCATTCGGCCTACCCGAGCAGGATCTAAGAGACAAAGTAGTGGAATTAATCTCAAAAAGTACCTCAACAAGTTAACATCTAGAGCAGATTGTCCATCTTTGTGAGCAGGTTTAGAGTTGACCTAAACAGATACTGACTGTAGTAGTAGTAGGCTAAACCCTTACGTTTTACTTTCAGATGTGCAGAGGCTGAGGGTGGGGTCAGTATCCCATTAGTTGGGATGCAGGTGTAATTGCCAGCATCTTCTGGAATAAGATTTGGTATAAGAAGTGTTCCATCCACCAAAACCTTCACTCGAGACTTTAAAGACCTGAAATAAAAAAATGATGCATTTTAATCAGGAATATACCTGACTTGATCAATTATGACAAAATCCATCGTTATAGAGGACAGACATTTAATAATACTTCATAAAATATACATGAAATATAAAATATGAATAGACAAATATGCTCTTACTGATTGGTGCTATTACTGGTCTGCAAATCATTGTCATATTACCTTGATTTGACACAAAATGTGTATTGAAATTCTTATTAATTAACTACATGGATTATTTTCTGAACTCTGATCTAAACTCACTCAATATGGTAAACATTCTGTCCTTGTTTCATCCATTCATAGGTGAGGTTAGAGGGGTAGGCATCAGCCTGGCACTGCAGAACTGCATCCTGGGACATGTTCAGAGTGGTGTCCTCTGGAGAGATGATGATGATTGGAGGACCTAATAGTCAAAGTGGAAGAAAGAGAAGTCAACCTGATGATGTAGTCACGCACGGGATCAATAAAACAGTGTTGACTGTTGGTGGTTTCTTTGAATTCACTGAAATGACAAGGGTTGGCCTGTAGGTGGCAGTACAGACTTGAGCTTGATGAATTTTAGACTTGGTTTGCAGTGGAATAACAAAATAATCTGAGGACAGACAATTCAATCCCTTTGTCAGGAAAAAAAAACACGTGTTGCTTTCAGAACATCCTGATTGTGCTGTGAGCACATCAAAACACATGACTAAGATGGAATGAGAATCATTCTTTCTCTGATGACTGACAGCTCCATACAGACCTTTGACCTGCAGCTGCGTAGAGTGGGTCAGGTTCCCCTCAGAGTTGGACACGTGACATTTGTACACTCCTGAAATATTTCGTGAGACGGAGGCCAAAGACAAGGTACCATTGAGCACCTAAAATGAAGCACAGGTAAGAGGGTCAAAGAGTTGGAGGAAACAACAAAGCTGTAGCAAAGGAATATCAAAGCTACAAAAAATGATAATTTTAAAGCATCTAATTAAAATACTGCAAATGCCATCTGCTAATCCTCCTCACTTTTATTTTCTCATGTTTCTCAATCAGGCTCTCATCTTTATGCCAAACAACAGTTGGTCGAGGGTTGCCATGGGCTCCACAGCTGAGTGTCAGCGAGTCTCCGAGTAGAACTTCAACAAAAGTTGGAGGTGTCTTGATAAACACAGGTGGAGCTAAAACAAAGACAACAAAGGATTATTTATATATTCAAATGAGATGAAAAAACAACCAGAGAACTAACCTGATATAGAGTATAATAAGAGTCAATCCTAAAAGTGTGAAAATCCTCAATAAATGTTACCACTAATCAAGAACAACCACAGTTAACGATAGATGACATTTGGTATGGTTTGTTATATCACAGGTACCATTAAACAGTAATGTTATCTTAACACCATCAACAGGTTAGCAAAATGAAATTTTCATTTACAGTTAAATTATAGATTCTTCTAAATTGTAATATCACGAGAAAAAGTCAAGAAAATATATAGCATAGATGTGTTTAGATACAGTATTTCAATCCAGAAATACTACTTACTGTGGGTTAAAAGGTTCTGCATGTAGTTAGCAGTTGACAAATGCACTATAAATTTTATGTCAAAATGAGGCCTTGTGATTAAATGTTCCATCTTTCCAGATTTTTTGTGATGGTCATTTAAATGTAACTAGAGCACAGCATGTGGGATAAAAAGCTTTTAGCATTTGCTCTAAATCTTTAGTCAACACAAAACAGATATAATAACGCTATCTTTCACATTAGCTTCCATTATGCAAAGGAAACAAAAAGACAAGATGTGATCACAGTATGCAAAAACATTACATAGATCCACTGATACACTAAAATAACACCCATGAAATTCATCTCGCCAGGGCCTTCTGTGTACCAGCCAGGCCCCATACTGTGGCTGTTCTAAACAAGGACAGTGCCGATGATGAGCAATGAAAGGAGCAGTTCCTCGGTCAGCAAACCCTGCAGTGCTGCACCTGTGATGGAGAGAAAGGTCCATGTGCCATTTTGAAAGTTGTCTGTTTTGCTATCTAGGAGCAGGATGCGACACTCGAACCATCCCTCATCCTCCAGGGTCAACCGTTCTACCAGCAGAGAGGCACCCCGGGTCAGGGACACACGGCCTGTGTGAAGAGGGGTGAGGAGGGGGTGACAGACACACAGAGAGGGTCAGCACACAGTCAAAAAGGCAGAGTCAGCACATACAGGAAGAGGGCTTATCATAGAGGACACCGGCATCAAGTGTAACAAAGGCCAGATTTTTTAACAGCTGAAAATCCAATGACCACTATGAAGACTCTAGCTGATGCTTGCAGCAAATATTCAACCACAAAATCAAAAATTATGAAAATAGGAGAAGTGGCAGGCAAATATGTAACTGAGACATGACATAAGTAGGCCTGAGTGCAAACGCATGAATCATTCATGTGATGATTGTAATGATGAGCTAGATTACAGATGAGAATGCTTTCCTGTCATTAAGGGTTTGACTGGCTAGGATCACCATGAAGGCAGCTCTATAAAATCTCTGAAATAGAAGAAGTGTTTGGGTATATTTGTAGTGCTGCTCTTATATTTCATTTCTAAAACACATGAAATGCAAATGAGTTTCTTGTTTTTGTTCATTACAGAGGAACAGTTGATAATTCCGAGCACAGCATGAAACTGTGAATGTTAAAAACACGGATGTGAGTTTATGCACCTGTAATAACACAAATACAGACACCAACATGCCCCTATCACATACACTCATGCCCCACTCCCACTCCTCTCTGGACTTCTTACAACTCCTTGTCAGGCTTTGAAACTTGATCTGTCGGTTGCCTGGTGACTACAGCCTGGTTTTCGGAGTACTGAAGTTACCCATCTCCCCTCCACTCCCCCATCTTTTTATTCTGTCTTTCAATGAACTCTTTTTTTCCCCCCTTCAATCTCCAGCCTTTAAAAGACAGGAGGATGCATGGAGGGGGCAATACACGTTGCTCATACTAGGCCAAAGCAGTTTGAAAGTAAACAGTCATTCTTGTTTTCTGCTAGGATGTTACTTAGATGATGTGGGTTCACACTGGTCACATTCATTCCTCTAAACAAAATGGTAAAAAAACAATGAAGTTGAAAAATGGCAGTGCTCATTTAACCTTGAATTTGAGCATGTTCACACTGTGAACCCTCCACATATTAGGGAGATTTCTTTAATGCCCTGCCATCTTGAAACAACAATATCACAAGAAACACAATATGCTCACTAGTCACACTGGTTTCCCTCCAGACAGCAGCGTCTGGAGCAGAGCCTCAGAGGTATGAAATTCATTTAACTCTATACGTGGCCTTAAGACAAGGCTAAACACACGCTGAGAGTAAAGACCGACAACAATGGCTAACAATTAACCCTGCATTCCTGACTGGGGCTGTTGCTGTGCTTAATAGTCAGGTTTAATGATTGACTGACCTCCCAAAAGACAGACTAGCATTTGATGGGTGGTGTTCACTCAGGGGCTCCATAAAATGAATGCCTCTGGTTTCAGGTCAGCATCTTTCAAACAACTGGGCAGGGCTGCGAGAGAGGAAATGTGCATACCAACGATAACAGGTATGAGGATAACTTTAGGCATTTTCTCTTATCTCATTACAGGGGGATCCTCCCTGTGCTACCCATTTCCTTTTCAATTTTTCCAACTGGGCATAGAATTAACTGTGTAGTGCAAGCTTAGAGGAAAAACACTTCCACGTGCAAAATCATGCAAACCCTCTTTAACATACTCTTAATCTCTGTGCTGTTAAATGTTGTAGAGTACCTTAGCAACAGCACCTTTTGTTCTATACTGAAAAAAGAATAAAATCCAGATTATAATAACCCACTGACAGACCATGTGGCCTGGCCTTATGGGTTAAGAAGCACGTGGGTCTGTGTACATGTTGATTTTCAAAATTTGGTGTGTGCCCTGCCCCCTGGATCTCCACAGGGGAATTCTGGTTTCACTGTGAACACTTAACCCTTTCCCATAGCCTCCCTCTTGTCCATCACTACAAAGAGACAGCAGCCCCCACTCCTCATTCTCTCAGGTTACCATAGTGATGAGACTGAGAAAGGCCCGGCTGTAGGGTTAGATTTGAATTCAGTTGCTGTAGAAACACGGCGAGACCAAACATGGGTAAGGGAGGGTCGATTCAGAAGGGGGTGGGGTCCTACTGTCACAGATTTGAAAAATTACAAGGATGAAAAAAACATGTTTAGGTTTAAAACCAGCCTTGTGTCACATCCAGCAGCACTGGAGGCTAGATGAAGAGTAAGAGAAACGAGCAAAAGGCAGAAACATAGGGGACTTTGTTTTCCTTTCAGCCTATAGACAGACAAAAGGTTGGCGCTGGGTGACAAATGTTGCTTTATTTAAATGTGAATGTAGCATCCTGGATTTGAACTCTCAAATGGCACAAGGCAGGGGTTTTCCGCTAAGCATGGTAACAAAAAAGATTGCTTTTTTTCTGGTGGCCTGATACAAAACACAGGTATCATGTAAATATTCTGCAATACTTCCAAAGCTATCATGTCAGAATTCCAATCTGAATTTGAATCCAAAAGGAATTGAGTGAGAGGTTATGGAAAGGTTACTCGGAATGTAGGCATTGATAATCCACTGACAACCAATGAGAGGTTGACCTTTCTGACCTCTGTCCTCCATAACTCCCCAGCAGACACATTCATCACTCTTCCTGGCTCAACACGAGCACAATGTCCAAAGGTCTTCTTCAAGAGCCAAACATTATTAGAGAGAATGCCTGAAACAATAGCTGCTGCTCCTTTCTCGTGTCTACACACCTCCTCCTCCTCCTCCATCCCCTCCTCCTCCGAGCTGTTTTTCATCCAGCAGCTATCACATGACAGCACCAGTCTACCTTAAAATGAGCCTTGTTCCAACAGGTCGAGCTGCAGTGCAGCCAAGGGTAGAGAATGGAAAGGCTAATCCACTGGTGCTGTGTGAACCTCTAAGACGCACCCTCTTCATATTAGTGAGAGTCAGGTTCTCACCCGGTGGGTGGCATGTTAGGAATAACCCAGCTTCAGAGTTGTGCCGCTGGCTGAGAGCTGGCCTTGTCTCATGGTTTCTGATCTCCTTTATTTCAATGGACAACGATGAGGCCTTTAGTGCAAGTGAAACCACTGCAATGAAACTGAATAGCAGTGCTTACACGACACACATCGTACCCACATAATTCCTGTCTGACAGTTAAGATTTGCAACATTTTCTCTGCGTGCATTGCGGTCAGGTATTTTTCTTGGTTTTGTGGTTACTATATTTCTGTAAAAAAAAAAAAAAGACTCAACATATGATTTTTGAAGTGGTTCCCACTAGTACTTACTGAAAACAAGTAAGTGGGATATAGTGAAATAACGTGTGATACAATAGCAGCAGTAACTATGGAGGAAGACAGATTATTCTGTTTGGAGAAGCATCAGCATTGCTTTTCTTTGTCCATCCGTATGTGCATAAGAGAGCCGGGTAGAGGTGCATTGTGGGATGTGTTTTGATTTGAATACAATCATAAGTCTGGGACCGGCCCCCTGCCTCTGACAGCTCACCCCTCCCATTCCCCCAAATTTCTCTCTTCAATCCTCCTGTCTCTCTAATCAGTTTAACCCTCTTATGAATAGCTCTTTGTTATGAGATAGATTACAGTTAACTCTGTCCCTCTCACTCTATCCGGCTATGTTAACCCCTGCGCCAGCAAACACCACTCACGTGCCAAAACTCACAATATCGGCAACTCAGCTTGCCATAGACAGTATCCCTCTTACTTGGTCAAAGAGCAAGATATTATTGTTAAAAATTTAAAAAGTTGGGGCAATAAACCAGGAGATGTGGTTGGTCAGATTTCCTTTCTGATATAGAAGCTCTAACATTGTTTTTTGTGACACAGATGCAGGGAAATACATACAATAGAGAATCCTTATCATTTGATGTGATTGCAGAAATAAAAGCTAACCTACATAAATTTATTATGTAATCTTGCAACAGTGGAAACATTATATAGGTTGACCACAAACATCCTCTCTGAGTTCAGACAGGAAAGACATTTAGACTATATCCCTGTGGAGAATGGGATTTATTATTAGTACCTACACACAATACAGACCTGAAACTGATCCTATGAACCTTATGAATTGGCCACATAACACACCTCAGGCATGAAGTTACAGAGCCTTTGTAATAGCCTCTTATTTAAACTGATAAACATAAAATTCCCAAGCACCGGTCATCTAGTCTGCTTTCATTGTGTCACTGTTGTGGTATCCTGGTCTACTTCCAGCAGCAAAACTGGTTGGTTACAGATACAGGTACGTTTGAGCCTTTTACAGGGCTATTTTCCTCTTCTTGAAACATCAAACAGATCTGTATTTGCAAAAGCAGTTGCTCAATATTAAATTCCATGAGAGGTTAGTGAGAAAATGAAAGGTTATAAGGTTCAAGGTTTGTGAGTGTGTGCACTGTTCAATTCAATGGTGTCCTCACATGTATGTGTATGAGTTGTGTGTGCAGTGAATGTAAGTCTTAACTTATTGAGTTTTCAGAGATCATACTGAGCGTGATGTGGCCCTGCTGAGATCTGGGGGGGTTCTCCATTGTCATCCTGGCCTCAGGTCGCCGTACCCTGTTCACAGTCTCTATTGATTTACTTCAGGCCACATGATATATTTGATCTAAACCTACAGCAGTAAACTATCCTGACACCACAGGACTAAAACAATTTTCTCAACTAAGCTGAGCTGAAACAGACTACAAAATATGTCAGTCAGAGTGTATCAGGCCGTTTCCTCTTTGTTATAAGTTGACTCATGTTCAGCCCTGCAGGGCATTATGGGTGTGAAACATTGAGGAAGAGGGATGAGGGGCACTAATACCTTCCTGATTCACTTTAAGTACATAAGAGAAGCTCTTAAAAGACCTAGACAGGCTGGTGTCTCAGAGTCGACAGAAGGACACTGCTATGTAGTCATGACACTATTCAAATACAGAATGCAATCTCAACTACACCTGATATCATATCAAAAATTGTTGGTTTAATGGATGGCTGAAATACTCATCTAAGATATTGCAAGCTCTTGCACTTTCATCTCAGCTTCTAAAAATGGCTTGCAGCATTAGTGAGCATGAGAAAAAACAGCAGACCAAGGACAGATAGCATGATTTATTTTGCCTGTTAAATTGTGCCATCTGTAAACCAAAAGACACTTAAAATGTATTATTTAATTCAATATGCTATATATCCACTCTAGTTCAGCACAGCACAGTTCTCTGCTAAACCCATAATTCATATTCTTAATCTCAAAACAGGGTCTTGATCTTAAACCTTGTTGTCTAAATTATCTCTACTCTCTTGTTCCACATCTCTGACAAGCCAAGACAAAGATCAGGAAATGGTCTTTCTACTTGACAGTACTGTGGTTAAATATGAAATCCCCCAGTGTTTTAATTTGAGGGTAGAATACATTAGATCCACAGCACTGACACGCTTCACATGCTGCCATCTGCCTCCAGTGGGAGGGGAGATATGAGGATCTGAAGCAGACAGGGTAAACCCTTACCAGACGACTACATGGGGAACACAGGGCATGGATATGGCAAAATATGAGGACACCACAAACACTCACATCTCTGCAATGTTGTTTACTTCAATATGGCCACTTGTGCATCAGATGACTGCCCCGAAACAATGACATGGTTAACGGTCTACAGGAGGGTTAACAGTTGTTTGTGGCTCACCCCTGTAAACCTTCAGTTGGTTCTTGAAACAAACATACATCTATGTGTCTTGGAATGTTTTAATTTAATTGCAGTTAGTTTGCTACATTTTTAATCAACTAATTGACTAATCACTTTGTTTAATCCCAACAGTGCATTAATTGATTAGTTGTCGCAGCAGGAATCACATTCTTTTTACAAGACACTGTTAAAAAATAAGCAATAAAATAATCAAATTTGTTGGGCTGTTAAATGAGGGCCCCTGTACATTTCAGTGACCTAGATGGGACAGTATGTAATTTTGAGTGTCCTAGTAGTCCTGTTGGGTTTGGCAAAGCAAGGGGAGGTTGTGATACCCCTCTTTGTCTTTTGTCCTCTCGTAGACAATGACAGGATTATAGGGGACCAGCAAGAAAACTCACATTATTCCCAATGCTTCATCTATCCTCCTTCCAGCACAACAATCTCCCCTTACTGGGTCACCCCTCAGCATACTAATAAAACACTGTCATCAGACCACCAAGCCCCCACCTACACTCTTAATCCCCCCATGCGTAGTGCTACTGGTACCCCCCTCCTCTTGCACACTCAGCTACCCCAACCCCCTTTAACTGCCACCATTAAAACCCATCCATTCTTGCTCTTCCCTGGTTCCTTCTCTACTACTGCAGTCTGGAAACACACAGACTGAACACCCACAGTAATTACAGGGATTTGGTTTGGATGGATTACCTATTTGGGGTACTGTTTCATCCAAACTTCCCCTCCCCTCCTCTTCATAACTACCGGTGTAAAATTGTTATGCCTACCTCTGCTAGCACAAGATAAATGCAATCAGGGCAAGAAAAATTACTCAGTTACCGCACAGACATCTCCTCCCCCCTTACAGTTATGACTGTAGCTCTAGAATCATCTGAAAAATGTGTTTAAAGCACAGATTAGGTTTTGTGTGCTGTCAAACTTCTAAAGCAATGGACAAAAGATGGAATTAAATCAAGGGCACAAAGCAAGAAAAGGAGTTCAAGTAAGATATGTTGTTAGGGCAACAAGTCTATCATCAACTTCCTGAAAGGAGTGTGTGAACGAACTTATCTGAATATCTCTTACCCTTGTAGTTTGGATGAACACGAGGAGCATACACTCCAAATTTAATGAGGATGGGAACGTTGTAACCGAGGCGCACCCACTCCACCACATGCAAAGGAAAGAGGTTAGGGGTGGTGGCTCCTTTGGAAGCTGAAGTAAGACTACAGCTCAGCTCTGCAGAGTCCCCCTCTCTGGCATGAACCAACGATGCCACACCCTGAGACGCACCTGTAAAGACAGCAATGTATGACAACAACATGGTACTTATACAGGTTGCAGAAGATACACTAAGCAGTAACAGTAAAGACATGAATCAATAAACCAAGCACTCGGACGCTCTATAAAATATGGGCCATTTAAAGAGAGTTATGGCAACCACAGCGACCAGATTAACCTCTGTGGAATGTTTTGGTCAGCTCAGAAGATTGAGTGAGAGGAGGAGAGAGAGGGAGAAAACAGGACTACATGGGCAGCAAACACAGAAAAACTAGAGAGAAAAAAAAGACAGGAAACACCAAGTAATCCCTAAATCCTCATGTTTAACATCAGTCAGTAAGTGTTGTTTGTAAAACTTTGTCTATCAGAGCACATGTAAAACAATGCGGTGCCATTTGGTAAGAGGATCGTATAACAGTAAAGCCTGCAAACACACTGCAATCCCATTAGTGACACCTGGAGAGGTCTCTCCTCTCCTCTCTCTATCTCTGCCTCACTGCCATGTGCTCACGTCGGTGTGTGTGCTACTGGGTGCCAGTGTTTGCTCTACTACTCATCTGGCCTGGTGATTACTTTAATCTCAGGAGGGGGGTCGGTGGTGATATTCTGATGCAGGGCAGCAGGGCCCTCTGTGCCGACTCTAGCCAACCTCCCACCACCCCCTGGGGTCCACACATGGTCTGCGGACCAGCACAATCAATCTTGCCACCCCTCCCTTACAAACGCATGCACACAGACATAGAAGCGTGCCTAAGGGTGGGGGTTGCATAAATCCCAGATTGATCTAAATCCACAACCACGAGAGATATTATTTAAGTTGGATTTTGGCCCCATTCTCTCTTGTCTACCAGTGTTTATACTCCTCTTTACTTTCCCAAAGCCTGTGCAGTGGGAGGGATTCCCATGCACTGCAACATATGTCAACCACTACACAATGACATATAAGAACAAGAGACACATTGCAAGTCATGTTTGATGTAGGTAAACAATGAACTTTTGGTGAAGCAATCACAAGACAAACAGTGACAGAGGAACACAACCAGTTTTGTAACAAAATGAAAAGTCCCATGATAGAATCATGTGAAAAACAAACAATCAAAATAGCCAGAGAGTGAGTTTCATAAATAAAGATAAAGCTGATATAAAACATATTGTACACAATAATGAATACATATGTAAAAACCTTTAAAAAAAAATAATAATGAGATCCCAACGCTTGAAACATCAGAGACACTGAAAATCAAATTAGCATCATAACCAGGAAAATGTGATCTAATTTTCATTATATTTCATCTGAACTGACAACAATGTACTGCTGACAATAAACTCTTCAAAAAGGACAAATGACTGACCTAAGTCACAATGACTACTATGGATGTGTTTGCAATTGCATACTTACTTAGCAGACAGACGGCTACAGCAGTGATGACAGCCTGAAGCCACCGTCTCTCCAGTCCCATGGCCGTGGGTCACACTCCTTCACATATCTCCCAACCTGAAAGAAAAGATCACACATCCCATTTACTCTTCAGCTGACTACTACCATTCACAGAGGCACAAGGACATCCCCTCTCAGACAAATGTAATCCCTGAAGTTAACATCAACTCATAATCCAAGAACTGCATTAAATTCCAGATGTTTCTTGGTTAATAAATAACTGTATTCTTTGAAAACACTTAATCCACCAGAAAATTGCATGTCTGAGCTGCGGTTGGATTAAGGCAAATAAGCTATTCCAACAAGTGCTACAAATAAGCAGTGTGACATGGGATTGCTTAGAGTATGCATGCTGCAGGAGTTTTCCCACATCGTGTTTATGTTTGTGTGTTTGAGTGTGTCCAGACGGAAAACCTGTAGAAAGCTCTAAAGTGCATAAAGATTAACCTGATGCTTGACATTGGTTCCACTCATCCAGAAGGTCTTGTCTTAACGTAAACAGGTCAATAGCAAGTCACAGAGGAAGCAACTAATACTGAAAAGGCGCAACTATTCCAGTCCTGATGTTGTTTTATTACCAGGGCTTGAAACTAAGTATTTAACTGGCATAAACACACTATAGATAGAACTGCCATACACACTTGATTGATTCATTGAGTTGACATATAGTTATTAGAGTTATTTTTAACAATTTTTCACTTCCATATCGAATTTACTTTCAGGCAATTAAAACTCAATATATTTGAGTTGTGCGACAAAAAGCAGGTATTTGAGGACAGACATTCTTCACCATGTTTTGATACAATATAGACCACCATTGACATTCTGTCTCAGCCAAGACACCTCATACAACATTTTACCACATCTTCCTGTCAAGTATGGCTACATGGAGGTCGTCAGTCTTGTAGGGGAGGTGAGTTTATGAGACTGCACTAGAGCTACTCTAGGGCTCCAGAGGAAGAGGCAAGATAGAGCTTTGCCTTCATCTTAATAGCAGTGACCCACAAACAGCAGTCTTCTCTAAGGGTTACAGAGAGAGGGGGAGCAAGTCTCAGTAGATTTTATCTAAGGTAGAATGTGCTGACCAGCAGATGTTTTGAACCCAGTATATGCTCCAGCATATTATAGAGCATGTCTCATAAGTATAGAAGGATACAATTGACAAGTGATGTGAACAGGTCTATCTCTTGATTCTTGGCAAGATGGGAGGGTCCTTTTTTGGAGGATATTACAAGCTTTACACAAGTTCATTAGGTAGGAGTCAAAGTACTCAAAGTCATCCAATTCAAACACCTAGCCTAATCCAATTGAGAAAAGAATGAATAGATTAGATAAAAATTAAAATGTTCATGCGTTACAGCTCTAGTTAGAAAACACATGTAAACTTGAACTGAATTTTCTCCAAGTATTGTACTTCAAGTGCTACTCATAGGAAAATTACACTCACTCACACGAGTCACAGAATATAATCTCCTAACAAGCCCCTTAAACCCAGCGTATCTTACACAGATTCTATACCCTCTTTGTGGTCGGAAAGATGACGGCAGCTGCAGCACCTTGTGTTACCCTCCTCCTTAAATTGGATTGGAGGCACAAGTTTAAGTTGTTGTTGCTGTTAAACATAATAGAAGACCCTCTCCTACAAAGACACTCTATTCAGTAGCCTTAATACCAGCTTATTACTTTAAGTTCATCTAACTAATATGAGAAGGGGGCTATTCTTAGAAGGCAGGGAGGTGTTGGATATTAGCTGCTAATATGAACAGGTGCAGGTGCACTGCATGCACAGGACAACCAACTCATGCAAGGGACACATTTAGTATCTTAGTGACAGTGTTTATACTTGAGAAAACAAACAATCTAGAATGGAACAGAAGACGGATAAATTAACAAGGGTATAGGGTGATAAATGTGTTGTACCAGCAAAGAAGCATTATGATTAATTTTTGCTTTACATCTTTCTAAAACAAAGAGAAAAAACAAAGCAGCAAACTGCATTAAAGAGATATGGGAGAAAAGAATGAAGTTGGTTTCACAGTAAAAGTTCAGGAATAGAGGAGATTAAAAGGGTAAGAAAAATAGCTAAAGATATTAGTTTTACTTAATACAGTAACCCCAATTACCCCCAGAGTAACATACATTCCTCAGTAGGAGCATTAAAATAAACATTACTTTTATAATCGCCTATAGCAGGAAAAAAACAATTATAGTATTGTACACCACTGCATGATCTTGGCCACCATCTAAAAATTATAGTGATTGTACATCACTGCATGATCTTGGTTACCATCTTCACAAGCATCCAAAGACATTTAGGTAACAGTATTCATATCAGTAATCTGAAATTCTAGCACATAAATAGACTTTGCATGACTTTTGACAGCCTGAAGAGAAAAGAAATGCTTCATTGCTCTTGCCTACTGTTACAGTCATCTGCTTCCCACTCAAAAGTACATGACAGACTTGTGAGAACAGACAGACAGGGTTGTGCCCACAGAGCCAGTATATTACAGAGGAAACCTGGAGGGGATTTGTGTGCAGGTGCAGGAGTAGGCAGAAGACAGCCAGGTTATGTCCTCAGGCAGCAGAGCAAAGTGAAGCAAGGGGATGTTTTATTGACATGTACAGTGAGGAGGTTTCAAAGAAACAGCTAGTTGTTAAAGTCAGAACATGGACTCTGAAGCAGATCTAAAAACAGCCTTTTGCAATTTACCTGACCAAAATGTGTCATTAATACTATACTAATCTTTAACTTACAAAGAACATACATAGGTCTGTTTAACAGAGAGGTAATGCTATCATACAAGTCATGGGAGGTGACAAGGTTTACACTGAGGCTACTTACTAATCTACTCACAAGGGTATTTCAGGGAAAGTTGATATAATTACCTATCTAAAGTCACAGAAACTAACCACACTAAGGGACTAAATGCATCATATCTTTCCTCTTAAACTAATGCAAATTGTGATATTACTGGGATCCAATCTGTGGCAGAATAAGACACAGAACAGCTTACTACTGGTCAAGTAAGAACACACGTGCAGGCACAGTTCATTGGCAAAGTGTCTCACTGGATTGCAATGACATAAATTGCTTTGGATCTTGTCGTGACTTAGCCTTCTGGTCTTTACACTTGTAACACCCAGACTAATCCTGCCCTGCTGCTATGTGTGTTAATAATGTAACTGAATTAAAGATCAAATTAGTGAGACAAATCAAGGACAATCTGTCATCTGACTGTGCAGTGATCAATCACTACCAAATCAAATCACTAAAACACTTTCCATATATCATACTGCCTACTGGGATATTATTAGTGCTGGATGACTGAACATGTCCACGGTGGTTACTATAAAACCACCAGGTTGTATTGTGTGCATTTTATGGAGGACACATGCCATACCCATGAGGAGCAACATGAAAACTGAGGCATGTCAAGAGGCATTAAACTGCATCTTGATCGTGCACTAATCTTGAACAACAAATGACTGGCTATTATTCACCATAAATCTTAAAAAGAGAATTTGCTTTAAAAAAAAAAAAAGATGACAAATGGGTTTACAACTGCAACATTCAAAAGTAAATGGATGCAAGGACTAAAATCTTTTCATGCATTAATTATATTGGATGCAAGTTAGGAGCTGTTTCCAAGCTGTCAGCTGCAACAGCTGGTGAGCCTGGCCTTTCCTTATGCATCTACTTCACATCACACAAGGATAAAACGATGAGCACAGATGAACTGAATAATTCAAAAGTTAAGGTAGACTTTATTATTCTGCATACTGTCAATGACACAGTAGGAGTGAACATGTCTTAATTTATCTTTTACAACTTACAGTTGCAATTAAACTTTCACTTCCTTTTCCAGCAGAATGTCTTCTTGACATTCACAGTGGACAAACAGTGAACTTCTGACCTCATGTGTGAGGGTGTTTGTCTATGCTAACCCTCAGTACCTAAGCACAATCATCAGTGATGTTAGTGACAGATACAGGCCTGATAAGCAGGGGCATTACTCTCATGGTAATCCTGGTTAATCCTGACAGAGGCTATAGCCTCAGGGCAAACCAGCCAGTAGGAAGGAACTACTAGTGTCACTCAAATACAAACTTCTGTACAAAGATTAACATTTGTATCTCAAACACTATAGAAGTATCATGAAACTAGAGCAAAGGCAACAGCTAACTCCATACACTATGTCAACAAAGTTATTGGTTGTAAACCACCAATCAGCCTTGACTGGTTGGACCAGCCAACACAGTGCAGTGATCGATCAATTGATTTCTGCTTTGCACGCCAACCCAATTTAGTATTTCTATTGACATAACTTTAACAAAAGGAAATGAGCTGAGCAGACAGTGGGCACGAGGGTAAGGCCTAGTCTCATGAGAGGGAAAGCTAGAGTATATGGATTACATGGATTGATACAGGGGTTGCTCGGATTACTCTTATATGTATACAAAGAGTGATTCATGTGCAAAAAAATCAGTGTTTTGAAAACCTTCACAGAGCGAAAAAATGTACAATGACTTTACTGCAATCTCCTGGGTAACTGCATAATCCCCAGTATTTACACAAGTTGATATCAAGTGTTTTTATCTGATGATTTCATAAAGTCAAATATCCCTGGGTAGAGACTAGCAGGTGTCTACTACAGAAAAGCAGCTAACTTGTTTGTTTTAACTTTCAACTCTTTGTCCTCTTCTGCCCCCGACCCTTAGGTCAGTCCCATAAAGCTACTTCCACAACCCGGCAAAGGAAATGAGGGTCAAAGGCAACAAAGAGCTAACGACTAAAGAGCAGTGATGAAGCACAGTATGTCTGGACTTATTTTACAACTTGGAGACCATTTAGAGACAATATTCCAGGATTTCTAAACCCCCTTAGTTGAAGCCAGAAAAGTTTGGAGAAATATTTTTGATTTCTTTGACCTAGGGACAGCTATTCCAGGGCTCTTCATTTCAGATCAACAGTAAGACTTGAACATACAGTGACACCCGTTTATGATGCACTGACTTGCACATAAACAATGTTAGGTGTTTTCTTACTCTTGCCTTAGTTAAAGTTTCCTCATATTCTTTAAAAGCCACCTGGCTCTGCTATTCTGTCACTGTCCACAGACTTTGTAGTAGACTACAGACTCCATCTTAACCACTAATAGTACAGCATTTTGGAGGAACCACTTGCAGCTCATGAATAATTTGTTTCTCAACGCAATCAGTGTCCTTCTACATGACAGCCTGACTACAGGGTACAATTGGCCACACAATGTTTTAAACAGAGCTCCAGACAAGGGATACGTCAAGGCCTTTAAATAACAAAATATATGAGATTATGCATGTCCTGGTATCTTTTACATGCAAGCACATTCTTTGAGCCTGATGGGCTGCATTACACACTCATTACTGATTTCAAGCATTTTTAAAGAAAGGCGCAATACCATGAACATTGTTGTCATGAACACAAGAAGAATGAACCACTGTCATGTGATTCCCAAAGAGGGCTGCACTATAACTATATGTTTACACTTATTTAATAAAATGTCGCTAACAGGCAACTAAAACCTTTGACAACCTACAAGCTGATTCAGATTACATTTCTGTACACAAAAATGTACACAGTCTTAACACAACACAAGCTAACACACAGGATTACAGATGTCAGGATTTATCCGTGCCTCTGTGAACCATATTTCTCACTAATTAATATTCACAAGCTAAACAAAAACAAAGAAAGTACATGCTTAAGACTAGAAAACACATAAAGATATTGCGACTGTAGTTCGGTGTGAAAAGAATCTAAAACAAGGTTCTGTCCAGCCCATTGTGTCAAGTGAAGCAAGAAAATAAACTGAACTGACGTGGAGCCCCAACAGTTTTCTGCACCCTACAGAGATGTGTGATGCTAGATCCTCCATGTCACCATCCTGTACAAGAAAACAGGTGCTCCTTTTGTCCGACTCCTCCAAGCAGAGGCAGCAGCCCCAGAGGAAATAATGAAATAAATGCAGAAAAACAACATTATGGCTCACTATTGTTCCACTGCTGAGTTCATGTTTGGGCTACTGGTATGTAAACAGAGCGATTACACCTACTGATATGGTATTAGAAAATCACAGTCACTGGGGGAATCACAAGTGGTGCATATAATACACAAAACATAAGCAAAGGAGAAGGAAGACGGTAGAAAGACTAACACTATAAAACTGTAAGTGCCATTAAGAATATCATAATGTAAAAATAGAGAATTAATAATTAAATGCAAACGCACTAAAGAATATTATAAGACAGATTCAGTATTTGCTTCTGCTATTACAAACAACATCCATTACTATTCTATGTTAAGTTGGCGGGCCTATAAAAGATGCTTCAGCTTTGCCTTCTTACCTTGCTTGAGGCACTTTTCCACTTGAAGCTGAATGTATTACCTTTCAGTCCATTGATGCTCTTCTATGGCTATTCTTGTCCACTTAATACATCATACTCTCTTTAGGAAGATGTAAGAATATAAAACTGTCAACAAAAAAAAAATACATTTAAAAAAGATTAAGGTGATAAAATGCAGGTGCTCATGTTTTTCTCAGCTCGGACGTACACTAAAAGAAATCCAGTTAATCCTGAGCATCCATGGTTTCCAGAAGTCCTGATGAATACTTCAGTAAATTTCATGAACAGAAGCTCCCACCACGAGTTCGACACCAGCCCATTTAAAGTCCATTTAAACTTTATGCTTCTTGGCTTTTAGCTCCGTGATCTTCTCAGTCCAGACCAAGCAGAAAGCACCTATAATCAGAAGTGAGAGGTCATACTTATCTCCACAAACACGCAGGTATCGACGCTGTGCACGTAATATCATCAAACAGGGAAGTTTCATCAGAAAGAAAAGCACACTGCACGTTTAGTTAGAGCCCTGCTACTGATCATACTCTCCGCGTCTCTCCTCCCATTATTACCATCCCCTCCTACTACAACCAGCTACGACCTGCAGTCACGCCACCGGCAATAACACACAACTTCCCTAAGACACCTTTCAAAATAAAGCCACTATTTATTTTAACGCACCATATTTTACAGAGAACTGCAAGCGTTCCATTTTTATGTGATAATCCTACTTTTACTATCTACTACCTTTATTTAATTTTAATTCTGTACATTACCTTAAATGTATGCATGCTTTGTGCAGTTTTTGTACACTCCTAGGTGGGTTTTTTTTTCTTCAGGTTAGAACATGTAGCAGGTGGAACTAATAATGTTTTAGTGTTGGAGCACCCTGGACTCATTTTAGGAGAGTACAACACACTCACTAGACTAGACAAAGACTTTAGCTTTGGAGAATGGACAAGGAGTGGACTGGAAAAGAAAAAATGTGCTATGTTTCTGTTTTTGCATAGTTTGTACGGTTTGCACTTAAATGTTCTGAGATGTGTAATGGAAACGGGCTCATCGCAGCCACTGATATTGTTAAAATGTTCACCTTTGTTACCAAAATTTGTTGTTCTAAAAAAATAAACTTTATTGTCATAGTTGTAAGATAATTGCATATTTCCTATTTTAATCTGGAAAAATATTTTCTCAGGAGCAGTCTTGTTGAGTTTATTTGTATTGTTCAAGCAAAAATCTTAGTTATTTTTAATTTGCACAACAAATTATTCAGGGAAAAGCAAAAAGTATTGTTATAATATTGATGTTTCTTTCAATAAAAGTTAGAACTGCACTACTATTACAATGTTGTTCAGGTTGAGGGGGGCCTGGAGAATTTTCGTCCTCCAAAGGGGGGCCTGACAGAAAAAGATTTGAGAACCACTAGACTGAAGGGACATTTTCACTGCTTTATGAACACTGACAGTAAAAGTCTTGCCGTTTTCTCAAATTTATATCCTGCTAGACCAGAGGTGTTAAAGACATTACAGTTCAGGAGCCACATATTACCCAATATGATCTCAAGTGAGTTGGACCAGTTAAATAACAGGCATAATAGCCTATACATATCTATATCTATCTATCTATATCTATATATCTATCTCTCTCTCGCTCTCTCTCTCTTTATACACACACACACACACACACACACACACACACACACACAAATATTTCTCTTAATTTTAGTGTGGAAAAAATGCTATTATTTTATTTGAGATCACATTCAGCTGTGTGTGGCCCCTGACCATTATCTTCAGTGTAATTTTTGTACTTTGTAAACTCATCCCATGGGCCAGATTGGACCCTCTGGCATGCTGGTTTTGGACCACAGGCTGTATGTTTGACACCCCTGTGCTAGGCCCTGCAATGTATTTTTGTACTCTATGTGGGAAAAGTGAGTCACAGTTGTATTAAAATAAGTAATTAATTGTAAATTTTAAATGTGGCTGACAAATGTTTTCACTTAAGACTTCAATCTAATGCAAAAATGCAGAGACTTTTACTTTCCTGGAACTCAGAAGGATATACACTGTTCTTGGTAGTTCCTTCTCAGTAAACTGGACTGGTTTGGCTCTTTGTTGAAAACGTTTTGTCTCTCTTCCAAGAGACTTCATCAGTTCCAATAACTGGTGGGGGAAATTTTACTCATAAACCTGCAGGGGGAGTGGTCTGTGTGGGTGTTAATCCCAATTTAAGTGTTTGGGTTGTAAGAGGGGGGTGTCCCTGGAGGTAGGTTTGTTAGTGGGTATTGTGTAGTTGGAATAATTATGTTTTCAGACTCGCTGCTCTTTTTATACCTACACATAAGCAATCTGACCAGGTGCAAATTATCCATCAACAATAAATCCCATCAGTAAATCAAAACAATAAATCATACATTGGAATCTGGACTACTGATTGAACCAAATTATTTTGAAATACAATAAATACCAGATGAAGTGCAAAATAATCAGTAGTTTAGGTTGTACTCAATAATACTGCAACATTTACAAGTTAAATTCAGATTGGACTTTAAGGCAGTGTTTGTTAGAAATTACTCAGGCCCAAACCTACACAATGCAGACACGAAACGAAAAGAAAGAAAAGAAACTAATACACAACATATCAAAGTAGAGACTTGAAGACAATGGAGGGGCGAGCAATGAAACCAGGATGTGACCAGAATAAATACAACATAGACCCAGTCACTGCCGATGTCAGCTTTTATGTTGAAGGCAGGTTCAGGACTTCCGTGTCCTTTCCACGGGTCTCTGTGTGTCTTGATGCTGCTGCTGTTTGAGCGCTTCGGACAAAAGCGCCTTTGCGTGGGAAAACATTTGAGCTTCGGAACAAAAGCCAAATACATACCAAATGGCTTGGCCGCATTTAACCTAAAGATCTAACATCTGAGGTATAATATAGAACATATGAACAAGAATCAGCGTGTATTTAGGGAGGAGTGTGATCGATCATTTATGTTTTAAAACAAAGGGTTGAGGCCTTTTCTCCTGCAGCCAAAAGCACAATGAACATCTACCAATGGCAGCAAGAAAACTGGCATACCGTGTGTAAAATGGCGCTAGCGCTAAGTAATTTACACTTACTGTCTAATTTTATGCCTTTTTTTCATTCTTCTACAACGAACTTCGGTTTAACATCTATGAAAAATCAGCTGATAATACTATAACTGTTAAATGCAAGTAAAAGTTTAAAGCTAAAGGCTAACTGCCCGTTAGCTGTCAGCAACAGCGGGTGAAGTTAAGCTAGCAGGACGAATTTAAGCTAACAAAAAAATCTAATTGACGCCTGAAAAATGCATTTTTTTCCCCAATAAATATAATGCTGAGCCAGTATCAAGGTATTTTTTCTGAGTTTTAAGTTATGCCCATTCTGTTTCTATTCATGTTTTCCAGTAATTTTCTGGTAGCTTAGGCACATTAAAATAAATGTATGTTCTCTACTCAGGCTTCGTAATAACTCAGTTATAACTCATGTGTTGATGTTATTATCATTATTATGTACAGTTAAATGTTTTTATGAGCCTTACCTCAAATTTATTGTAGTTTACAGGGGGCACGTCCTGTCTGTTTAGCATTACAGTGCCATTTAACATAATAGTTAATCATGTCCGCACTCAGTGTTCACCACCACAAGAGGGCGCTAATAGCCCTCAAACCGAACAGTCTGACAAAATTGAACTGTTACTGGTTCATAAACGTCTTAGTTCAAGACTCAAAAGCGGAATGTGGTGTCTTCTTTTGGACCCAAATTTAGGGGAAAAAATCTTTTTGAATATCCAATAACATCTTTGGATTTGACTGAAAATAAATCCAAATACGACAGCTTTTAATGTAAAAAAATAAAGGCGTATAAGACTCACAGTCACATGTAGTGTCTTTTACAAGTCAAACTGAGCAAAATAAGGATTAATTCAGCATAATGGGACAAAATGATCGAGAAAATGGACGATGCTTTAAAATGAAGATAACAACCAACAAAATGAGCAAAAAAATAATAAAAATGTAGACAATTGTTTACCATAGTGTGTATTGTTTAATCTCTTTAACTTTGTTTCAGCATTTTCCACTCAAAGCATTTTATAACATACATCAATACAACATAAAAATGTAAATAAAAGCCACGCATATGTGCTTAATGCATTGATGCTGATGAGATTTGTTCCTTAGAGTCCTGAAATTAGGAATTAAATGAAAACACATTTTTCAATACTTGTATATAAGCAGCTAAGTCAGTGCTGTAAAAGTACTGAAGTTTGGTACAAAGCCCCGAGTGGGAATGATTTGAGATGGTCTGAAGGAGCTGCCTGATGGGTGCAACTGAACGGAGCGGTGAAGGTGTAAAACGCTTTATTTTCTAGGTCTTAGATTTGTGTTTGAGTGGTGCTGCTGATTTTGATTGCATGCTTGGTGACTGATTTTTTTTTCCCCAGCTTTTTACTCAAGAACCTGCACCAAGATGTTGAGTGTGAGGACTGATTCAATGAGTGGCAGATCTCAGTGCCCATATTCTTTAAGGTCTTTGACAAGAACACACCAAGTAGGCTACAATACTCTTGCCTGGTAGCAATATTTTATGACAATTTAGCTCATAGCTGATAATGATGTCAATTTATGTTTTGGTTTTTTTTTTATTTGTCATAATTTTTTCCCCTTTTGTGTATTCATAATACATCCAAAAACAGGTTACTTTCAATATTTTATAGCGTTTCAGTCTTTCATTATGTTGTCTTTGAGGAAGATCAAATTCAATCATACGTTTATGAAAAAAGCACAGACACAGGTAATACCAGTGACTGCACTGTTGGTGTCACTTTCTGAAAACATAAAACATGGACAGTTTTTCTGTAAGATTTCTAAGGTAGTAAATACTGAAATGTATTAAGTGCTGACAGCTTCAATGTACTTTGAACTTATGTAAACACCATTTAGTTACAAGTAGGAGGACACATAAGATATAAATTGGCTTTACAGGAATAATAACTATATGCACTTCATCCTATTTTAGATTTAAAAACATCCCTCTCAGAAACAAGCATTTTTTTTCACATTCCTTCACTGCAGTCTTTTAATTTCACAGCACAGAATGACACTGACAAGATGTTCTTTGTAGTTCATAATGTGCAATTTACAGCACATATACTGAAAAAACTTGTAGGAGAGCAGAAAACATCTTGTGTCCTTCAGTCAAACTTTGGGAATTAATAACACTTGCATATTTTCTGGATATTGGATTTTTCATTAGGGGGATGGCGGGGGCACTTGAACTGCTTTGTGTAGTTTTATTACTTTTATTATTGTCTTGTAACATGACTATGGAGGCCTCCAGCTAGTGTAGCCCTACCTTATTAATTCTAATTTCAGTCTCCTGTTTTGCATGTGTTTTTATGAGTTCTTCTAAACATGGACCATATTATGCAAGTCTTTGGCCAACATTAAGTTTGTTGGTTTATTAAAGTTCTAATGACCACACATGTATTTCTCAGTCTCTGTATTAGTCAGATATATAGGAAGTACAGCAGTAAAAACAAAATTTTCAGGGGAAAAAACAGCCTATTTATTGTGACTTCCTTCTACAATATGTCTGAAACCCTTTTCTTCAGATCATGAGATTTATTGCATTGATTTTCTGATGTTTTTGTACCAGATTTCTTTCAATATGTCAGATGTTAATGTTTGTGCTGCATCTTGTCATGGGGTCAGAGGTCACACTAGTGACTTTAATCTTTAGAACTATTTAGATACGTTTTTTGTATGTCTTTTGTGGCTGTGCACACATTTCCTGTATTTTCTTGATTTATCTGAAGAAAAGAGAATAAGAAATAAATATGTAGGCACATTTCAACCCTGAAAAAATGTTAAAAGCGGCTGATTTTTAGAGTACTGTATATTGAAGCAAATTCATATTACTTTGAGAGTTATAAACAGAGATTCGAAGTGGAAAAGTTTCTGATGTGTAAATATGTACATGTACAACATGCACGTCAATCTATTATACTGATTGTCTCCCAGGCCAGAACCATACGGAGATAAAAAGATTGGCATTAATTACAAGGAATCCTCTAAGGAAGAATTAACTAAAGGGCAAAACATGCTCTACAGTATATTTAACATATTTTATAGCAAACAAATCAAAGCCTTTTAGTGTTTGTTTCCCTTCTGATTGAATTCTAAGCAGCTCTGACATATAAGATAATGTCCCTACACCAAAAGAGACAACAGGACGGTCAATTGTGCAAATATGGGTTTATCTATGAGCACAAGATCTAAATAAAAATAGAGAACACCCCAAGAAATTACTGTTGTTTTTATTTAACAAGCTAACCAAAGAGACATACAAAAACGATGTCTAATACTGATTTGGCTATGACAGCAGTTTTACATTGAATAAAAATCAAACAATATCAATAAAAATTAGATGCAGGATATTTTCCAAAACCATTAAACCTCATTCTCTTTAAGGATATCTCCATTTTAAAATGAGTACACACAATTTAAAAGAATAATGGAAGACTGTAGCAGACGGTAAGTTAGTCATCGAAGTCAGGGATGTCATCATAAGAGTAACCTGGGTACCCTTTTGATGCATAATAAGCAATTCGTAGGTGGTAAATTCCAGGCAGGAAGACAAGGATCCCAATGATAAGGACAGGCACAGTTCTGTCTGAGTGCTAAAAGGCAGAAAAGACAATTTGAATCATTTAATTCATTGAGGTAAATCTATTGTTTATAATAGCGAAAACTGCGCCATATGGTAAAAGTACTTACAGTGACTTCAAAATATCCAGCCAGGAGAAGGGAGCCAATGATGATTAACAGGGAGCCGATTAGGAACAGGACTGTAGCTAATGCTATAGCTTTGTATGGGACTTTGGGTGGGCTCCTTTTGAACTGCAAAGAACAAGAAATACTTAATGACACTTTTTTTCTGACACAGCAGGGTTTCAGTGGCTTTGCTTTTGTACTTTGACAAGGTCCAGATTTTGATGACTAAACCACTGAAATAGAGCATGTGTATAACTGCAGGGCTTGTGAGGCGTTTCCTTCTCCAGTAGTGAGCACCCTACCAAAAGAGGTCTAAAGACGGGCACCCCAGTTTTAAACTGAGCATTGAAGGACCATTGCAACAAAATGATCAACGTTATTCCTATTTCACATATAGTCAGTGGTAAAGCAGCTGAATACTGTTGGAGCTTGTGTGTCCTGATTAGGAAGAAGGGGTGTGGATGTAGAAACTGAAAGCATTCCTTCAACACAGATAAGATAAGATAAGGTAAGATAAGATAAGATAAGATACACTTTATTGTTTAAATGTGGCAGCAGCACAAGACAAGAGGCATCAAATACAACTGAAAAATAAAGAGAAAGATTTTTTTTTTTTTTAAAAAGTTGCTTAAATGGCTAGAAATAACAGTAGTAATAATAGTAATAAGTGGCAAGTGTGTACATAAGATTTACTGATTCAAGAAAGAATATAGGTAGAATAATCATGTTTGTGAGAATAGTTGCTGCTTTAGAAATACGTGGTTCTCCCAGGACAGTGACTCAAAACATTTGATTATGGATTATTGTACTGATATAGATTAACCAACCAGTACATAAGTATATAAAGTACTTAAAATTATGATAACACCTACAATAGTCAAATGCAACATACACATTAATCCAGAAGGAAAATTAACCCCAAAAAAAATCTTATATTATAGTAAAACACTGACAGGGACTTCATATGTCAAGCACATTGCTCTGCTAATACTTATCAGAAGTTTTATTGAAGTGGAGTAAATTCTATGTGGTATTTAGCCTGTTACTTTTATGAATGAATGCTTCTTCCATCACTGGTCCCAAGAAAAGAAAAAAAAAAAGCATTATGGGAAATTTTATATCTAATGAAAGTAGAAATAAATGACCCCTAAATGATGTTAGCTTAACATAAACACGTCTGTCTGTCAGTGTAAACACGTAGCCTACCGCGTTCTTACCTGTAAATCGATGTAGCCGTCATCATCGGTGGCTAACCTGGAGTATCTGACCTTACTGTTGGAAAGCCCGTTGGACACAACGTTACGAGCTGGCATTTTGAACTGAAGAAGAGCCTTAAATCAATGTTTTCAGAGCGTCAACGAGGCTAAAACAGTTCGTTCCCATAAGTATTAACTACACTGCAGCCATCATCCAGGTCATAAATAAACTGTCACTGTGAAAGTCAATTAAAAATCAATATCCGGATCGAAAGAACGACCTTTTCAAAGTGTTTAAAGTAGTTGTGAGGGCAGCTGATAACCGGATGTTTCCTGCATGAATCCTTTAACGGGATCTTCCGTGTTTTCAAGCTCTCGGTCTGTTTTGCGCCTGCGCAAACACGTGATCAGTAGTGTAAATTGTAAAATCAATAAATTAATAATAGACACTTTTACGAATAATAAAATTAAAGTAATTTAAATCAAAGATGAAATATAAATATATTAATATCCTGGAATAAAACAATACCATAAATTAAAATTATTCCTAAGGTAGTAATTAGGACTACAACCAAAGCTTATTTTCACTGCCAATTAATTGTATTTATTTATTTATTTATTTGTTTGTTTGTTTGTTTGTTTGTTTGTTTAAATGAAAACAAATGTGATAGTTGTTTAGTCGATAAAATACCGCAATGATGTTCTGCAAAGAAATCAGAAAATAAATAAATCAATCAAACCAAATAAATTATTTACCAGAATTGTTCATTAATTTAATAGTTGATGACTAATCAACAAGTTAAATATTATTGCGTCTTTAATGTTAATCAATGTACAACTCATAAACAACTACAACATCAAGGTGCATACATGCCATTATTCAGCAAGTTTTTGTTACGTTCCATTTGTCACATTATGATAAAACAGAAAAAAATATCAAAGTACATTGATGAAAGCAATAATCAATTGCAAATGAGTAAGGACCAAACAGACTACATAAAAGAAAATTCAGAGGTTTACAGTTAAAAGATATAAATGAAAAAAGTAAATAGCAAACAATAAATGAAAAATGAATAACAACTAAATATATATTTGTAATATACATGATTATATAAACTCAGATATAATTAAGGGGTTTGGTTGTGACTGCAAACGTTTACACATGAACAGAGCATCGTAAAAATTCTCAAGAAAAGAACTCTTAAACAGCTTAGCAACTAATTTTTTTTAAATGTTTTTAAAGAATAAATGGATGTTTGCTGCACCGGATGTGGTGACACTGGATTTATTTGTATTTGATCAGTGTTTGTTAATTTGGTGGTGAGTTGTACTACTTTATTTATCCCACAAGAGGAGGCTGTTGAGCGCTGGTCAGGCGGCGAACAGTAGTCTCAGCAGTCACTTTGGTGTCAGAATTCATCTCTTTGTGTAGATGCTCATTTCCTGAGGTGCTCTCTGAGGCCAGCTTTATTATCACAATGTCCTGAATGTTCCTCTCATGAGATAAAGTTTCTGTCAAGGCTGGAGGCTTTGATACAATTTCATGGAACAGAAGCTGAATCACAAACAGAGAGACAGTCCGCAGGCTTTTTCGGGCAGAGATACAGTCTTTAGTGTGCATATTGAAATTTAACAAACGTGACACCAGTTTTTCCTGACACGACACCAGGCCACTGCTTCTTTTGATAGCATCATGATATTACTATTATTTTACTTTAATCATTCATTTAATTTTGATAAAATAAAAAGACATCTCCATTATCATCCTTTCATAGAGTGATTTACTTTTCATGGGGAGCAGTTTGACAGTATTCATGTTTTCTGCATTATCTTTGGAGGGTTGTGTCACCTCTTTTGGTCATGCACAATATCCTGCTCAATGGCTGACCCTGAAAGACAAAACACAAGCAAAAATAACATTTGCTGACAATTCCTCTGGGATGAATAATTAAAGCCGCTGTGGTACGTACAGTATATTGTCCTTTTCCTCTTTTCTCTAGTGTATTTTTCACTTCGCCCTGCCTTTCTGGGGAGAATTGAACTGTCAAACAAATATAGACTCTCTTGTTGGCAGAATTCAAATAGCTGTAGCCCTGAAGGGAAACAGAAGTACATTGTTGTGATCCAAGCTTTCTGGCAAGGCTGCATATTACATTCAAAGCTAAATGTTCACAGCTTATAAAAATGTAGCAATGCATAGTTTTTTCATGAGCAGTAATGAAGTGAATTCATATTCGATGTGCTTGCAGCATGTAATAATGTGTTGCTGTTGCCTTTTAAGCTTGCAGAGAACAAGCCATGACTGATCATTATAGTCAGTGACCTTGTATTGTCGTGTTGTTGTAGTTTAAGGCCATTCTGTTTCTCTCTAGAGGGATATAAGCCCTAAAACCATTCATTTGTGTTTCATATTTTTGGTAGATTTCACTGTATGTAATATGAATCATCATGCATCATGCTCTACAGCATATTTACTAATGTATCTGAACCTTCGTGAAATAATCCATAAATCTACTCGGGGAATAAATGGATTTCATTTTTGTTTTGAAAGAGGATTAAATAAATGTCTCTGTCTTTGCCCTCAATAAAATGCATCAGTGTATAAACGCGGGGTGCATTTGGCTTGATCATCTTTTCCTTTCTTGCTCAGGAAAAAAGTTTCATAAAAGTCACTTGGAATAACTGAGTGTGCAAATGTTTTGCAAGTGCATGCAACTGTCTTCACTGGAGCGATTACTGACAATAACAGAGGTAAACCTTGACCTTTGCTTTATTAATGATGCCAGTTTCTTTACCTCACTGTGCTACAGTATGTGACTGCGTGTTGGCCACATTCATTAGCCAACAACAGGCTATGTCATTGGTGCATATTCATTTGTAGGCCTTCTTCCCTTCCCTTTTTTATCCAGTCTTTTCATTTGGATGCCCATTACCTTTCAGTCAAGGACACTGCACAAGCTCCTTATCCGTCCTCAGTCTGAGTTTTGACGTTAATTGATCTCCCCTGCTTTGGAACAATCTATCTGACTGGATAAATCCATAATTATTCTAGCTGAATTCTGAATACATAATGAACTCCATTTAAAGTAGAGGAAGTGATGGAAGAATGCTTCTGTAAGTAAACTTGTTCTCTTTTTTCTTTTCTTTGTTTAGGTGTGCACATCATGTATTGTGTGATTATTTTTGGTTTACTGCTCCTGTCTAGCTCTTTTTTAATTAAATATGTCATTTTCAGAGGGACTGCAGTGTACCACAGCAATGCAAATAACAATGCCGCTCAAGGAAGATCTGAAGAGATGAATTATTAATCAGGTGATAGGCAATAATGTCACCTGTTAGGGTGGGGGGGGTTGTTGCCATGTTAAATAATATCTGCCACTAGATCGTGATGTCAGTGCAGAGGAGCATTTCAGCAGATGAGACCACTGAGCCCCCATTGTATGTGTGGTGTTTGTGTGGTAACAGGGCTTTAGCAGTCACCCTTGTAACCCCTGGGTATGACGCTGAACAGTAAGAGAGCAACATTTAGGCCATAATTAGAGCACTGTTGAGAGTGGAGTTCTTTACACTCAGATAATTATCTCTGTCTTCATTACAGCAATTGCAGATAGCACCTCGACTGAAGCCTAATAAAAGGCCAAACGATTATACCACTTGAACATTGTACAATCTCCCTGTGGCTCAGCTTTTTTCCTTTTAACCCACCAGGTTTCAGAAATAATATACAGGGTGAAATGTGGGTGGTGCACAGGTGCTTCTCAGCAACAGGCATTGGAAATTTAAAATAATCTTGCACAGACTGAGACAATGTCTATATTTTTAGGCCTGGCAAGCCAAAAGTGATGGGAGTGAATGACTGTGGCCGATTTCTGGAAATATGATGAACAGCAATATGCACTGTACGTAGGTGGAATGTGGGTTTTAGATATTGCAGAGAAAACAAGTCTTATAAATTGTTTCTGAATACTTGCTCTGTTGCCTCAGTAATAACTACATCACCCTAATGTCATAAAATCACTTCTTAATGAGTGACTTCTTGCTTCATTAAGAAAAACATGGGCCAAAATTGCCTTTTATGAATGCATATCATTAGTAGAATCATGTAACTGCTGAATATGTCAGCTCTGATTAAATAACACTTCACACAGAACAATAGGATCTCAAGTATGATTCATGAGGAAACAGTGATGAATGACAAGATGATGTAGCATTTATTCACACTGAATGTACTATACAGGTTGGTTGTAACCTCTCCATTATAGCTGGTGAATGTTAACATGATGATATGCTTTTTCATCCTCTTTAATCTTCATTTTAGGTGCCGGTCTCAGGTCAGTTTCATTTGTGTGTGGGTGGACCAACTGCTGCTGGACCCTCTGCATGGTGGGCTTCATCAAGTACAGATGAAGTCAAGTTTTTTTTTCCACAACATCAACCCCCCATTTTTGCTTCAGAATATTTAAAAAACTCAGAATGTATTTTCAACAAGTCACATAATTTTTTTTCAGACATGACTGGTAAAGTGGGAATGATTGTAGATCAGTTTTCTTCTGAAGTTATACACTCTTAGTTTCACCAAGCACGGCCCTGCAGGACTGCGCTCTGTCTGCATTTGATGCTTTTGATTGAAATCTCTACCTGTTACTCATTTCACAGGATTTTGTCAAAGTCAAAACCAAAAGAGAGGGAATCTCTTGATATGCTATTAAGCGAAATATCACTGTAAATGTCAGCATAAGTGTGAATGCTCATCTCAGGTGGTTGCCTCTGTCACAGGAAACGTGTCTTCCATTGCAGAGATATTGATTTCAGTATCTCTCATACTCAGTAGCCTGCCTCACTGCATGGGCGGCTCAGCCAGGTAATTGCTTTTCCAGCAGGTCTTGTTAGTGCAATAGCCCCTAAGAAGATGCAAATGGGAGGAAACAACAGGCTGAGAAGAAGCATCATTTCACAGCTTCGTCATTTAATAATATATTCTTCAGACTGGCATTGTTTTACTGTCACGGTTTTTAATGCAAACATAATTATGCTAATAATTGATCTGTTGCAGTGAATAGATATTTGGAAAGTGTTCTGTCTATGTCAGTACATGCCAGACATGCATACACAATAATGAGGAATAATCTCCTGAATGCTATAATGGTCTTTGTTTACTGAAATAATTTCTTTTCTCTGACATTGGCTGTAATAAAACGATTACTTAACTGTGCTCACAAAATAGATATGTCTTTCAATACAGAAAGAGTATGTTCAGGGTGCCTGCTATTTTTCTTTGAAGCGACTCTGGTGACTGTCCCTGGATATAACAGCAGGTAGAAGGACTGACATCAGTGCAATATGAAAATCTCATCATTGTTTGAGTTGAGAAACCACTCTTTAAATGATTAAATGCTACTTCACAGATACTTCCAGATAATTACTTCAGGGATATGCTCGCATCTCTGGATGTGAGTCAGCAGTAGCACCCGCAGGTAAAGCTTTCACATCTGGACTGAGTGACTAAACCAAGGATTTATGCACAGTGGGAGGAAAGGAGTCAGCCAAGGAAACCTCAGTGCACTGTACTGGTTCATGTGTGTCCGTGGGTGTATTTGAGAGCTTGTTTCCACTACATCTCTTAATTGAAAAAGAAAAAATAATACAAATGCAAGTGCAAAATAAATATGCTTTGAAATTGTGCCAGCTAAATTACAATTGACTTCTGCATCACAAGCATTAACAAAGGTGTATTGACTTGCTGTGGAATACTTGGGTTTGCCAAGTGTCTCCTCGACTAAACCCTGCATGTATACAGCATTGAAAATAATTACCGGACCAATGTGTGCAGTGAAAAGTCAACCCTGGTCATAAATGTGAAATGGTGAAGCCATCATATTTCTTGTGTGAAAATGTGAGGCAAAAATCTGGCAAAAGAAATGAATAACTTTCTTTACAAATGTAATGAAAAATTAAATTGTATTTAAACTAATCGTAATAAAAAGGGTTGAAACAGGTTATTACTGTGTGTACTTCTGCTCAGTAAAGACACTGTAGAAAGAAATCGATAAAATGTAGAAATAAACAGAGACAAAATGATAAAATTAAGATGCAAAAAGATCACACAGTTTATAAAATAGGGAGACTGTGAATGTCTCTAACACGAAGAGAGTTGTAACACCATCAGTTCCAGCAGTCTTAAATTAAACAGGTGTGAAGTCGTCATTTCAGTGTTTTTTCACTGATCCTGTATAAATGCTGTAGAAGGAAACATGCAGGTTCTATTAAGGAAAAACAGGTTTTGAGAGAAGAAAGTGCAGTTTCTGCTCAAGAGTATTTGTTGTTTAGTTCTAACACAAGTGGCACAAGATCATATGATTTATATTCAATGACATTGTAGTTTCTGAGGCAGACTGCAAAATATGTTTCACTGCATGTTAAACACCTAAATAACAAGTGGTGCCAGGCACAACAAACCCCTTATAAGTAAATGGGAAGATAAAAAAAAATCATAAAGAATTTTAACTTAGACCTACTTTTCCCAAAATGTAATGACATGTGTTCTGGGTCACTGGCAATCTATAAACCCAATATGATATAAATTCAACCAATAGTTTTGCTGCTAGTGTTAACAAATAAAGAAACATATCAAACCAAAAACATTACCCCTTGCTTCCCCTTCGGGGGGCGGGGTAATAACTGATAACCACTGAGGATGGTTGTAACATATTGTTAAAGGTCTACTGGTTTTAAGGGCATTTAGGATGACCTCATCACATAAATTAAATATAGCAGTATAATAATGTTTTCATCACTGTATAATTACACAAGATAAAATATATTATGTAGTGAGGGAGCACATTGTTGTTTATGGACCCACTACATGTTTCTGCAGTGGCATCAAACACATTCATTTTTACATTTCATAGCAGGTGGTATTTAGCATCAAGGCTCATACTGTCACCTAATATGTCTGAAAGTGGACCACAGTTAATCTTCTTTTATTAGAAGGCCAGAACCAACAAAGCAAATATTGGTTCTGACAAGGGATTTCCACAGATTCCACAGCCACCACAAGTAAATATGAGGGGGTTTGCATCACTTGCCTTCACCACTAGATGTTACAAAATAGAACACACTGAACCTTCAAGCAGTGTTTCAACCAGTACCCTGTAAATTCACCTAAGAACACTCGTTTAATTTAATGACTTTACAGAATGAATACACACACACCCAAATAAACAAACATAATGCAGTTTTCTGATAAAGGTATAAAGTGTCACAGCATGGCATCTTGCATAAATCATTGTGGTGCTGCAGAGATACCACAGCCTGTAAATCAGATTATCCAGAAGTCAGGGAACATGCAGTAAAAATCATATCATCATTTTTAGATTTTTCATTGACTATGAAATGCAATAATTTACCGGTAAACTGTGACTCATATCTCAATTTCAACACATGTCAAAATTAATATAATATAACTGTATTGTTGTATAGCTTTAGTTGTAGTAGAGCTCACAATAAGTATAAACATTAAAAAGAAGCTTATTCAAGAAGGCAAATATTCATTTATATCAACAGACCTCTATTTGTCTTTCTTTTTCAGATGCACTGCCTGGAATGGAATCTGTTTTATTGTTGCATCATACCCAAGCAGTTTGGCAAACTGTGAAAATAAATGGACATTAACTCAGGAAGACTAATATTTATGGTGGAAAATAGTGACAAATGGAGGTACTTAGTGTAAAAGTTTGAGTTGTATCTGAACAGTTAAGTAAAAAAGAGACTCTGAAGCAAAAAGTTTTATACCCCTACATAATACCAATGAATATTAACCACCATTAAACAAAATAATCTTACCTCACGGTCTCAGTTCATGAGATTTTGATCATATTAATCAAGATTCATCATGTCTATTAAAACATTATTAACCCATAAAGACCCAAACAGCCACCAGCAACCAAAAGCATATACTGATAGAAACTGTTTAATAACTGTTCATCCACTAATCCTATCAATACATGTAAATAATTGCAGTAAAATGCAGTTTGTCAGCTTTAAATTGAATTAGATATGACCCATTTGGACATTCAGAGGCCCCTTAGTGAATGTAGAAACACTGCCATCTTCTACAACATTGATTCACCAGTAAAACCCATGGAGCTGGATCAATGACAGTGGATGGAGAAACTTGTTTTTCATTCAGTTATTGATATATTTGCTGACAAGTCCCTTTGTCTTCTGTTTATTTTCTGTTTCTGATATAACAACCTTTGAATTTACTCTGAGCTTTTATGAACATCTACATGATTTTGAATTAATTATGGGAAAATACATGATTTACACTGAAAAATGCAAAATACAGAGGATGATATTATCATTAATGGCAATAAATAACTTAAAAATGGTTAAATATAAAGAAAAAAACTCATTTGGGAATCGCTGCAAAAGTAGCACTGGGTCTTTATGGGTTAAGCATCATCATCTTTGATTGAATTTAGAGAGACAGAAAAAAACTTTATTGACACTAAGCAACCTACCATAAATAATTAGGCTATTAATAGTAACCACAAGAAACAAAGGCAGGCAACATGACATTTAAGAGATGACACATCTTTTCAACCTGAGCTGATTTAAGCAACACGCAAAGACTCGCGTAATGCATATGACCCTGTGCGTTTTTGTTTTTCTTTTAAAATATTGGATTACCTCATAGATTTTTCCTCTTTTTAGTTTGACATTAGTGGCTTTGCTTGGACACTGACTTCTGATGATGACGTATAGGGTGTGATGCTGAAGGGGGGGGGGTGAGGAGGAGGATGGGGATGAGGATGGTTGTGATGGTGGGTGGGGGCACGGGGAAAGTCGAGGACAAAGCAGTGAGTCATTTGGCACTCATCAGCATTTGAAGAGACTTGGAGCACCTGAAGCCTGCCGCTTTACGCCGGCAGACGTAAGGGCTCTCAGTGATGAGCGCACTTTGGCACCGCTGTCTCCTGGTGCGAATCAGCAATCACAACCGTCTGCAGATGCGCTTCACTTAGCCGTCGGGATGTGAAAATCAAAGTTGGTGAGTCCCGCTTTAAATCAATTTAAGACTTTTATTCCAATTTTTGTCTTGTGGATGGATTCATTTTTATATTCCCACGGTGTTTTTTGTTTTTTTTTGTTTGTTTGTTTTTTTCAGTTTCGGGGTTGCTGCGAATTTTTACCATCTAAAGAGATTATAAATTGTGCAGAAATTAAAAAAAAAAACAAAAAAAAAAATCAAAAAACGTCTTATAATCAATTCTTTTCTGTGCTGTGTATGAAATGACTTATCAAACATTGTATCTCTAAATATTAGTCATTTTCTTTTTGGTCTACAGGAGTTGTGTGTTTAAAAAAAACGCATGGACGCACTCAGCCAAATTATTTATTTATTTATTTATTTATTTATTTGACTCTTTATTGCGCTGCGTCTCAGAGCGATGAAATGTCCACTGAAACCGACCATTACTTTTATTAATAATAAAGTGCTTATAAATGTGGGTTTCAGTGGCAGTTCGCCATCCTAAGACACTGAAACGTTCACTGAGAATGTCACTGTGACTTTCCATTAGAGATTATCACCTTTGGTTTCACAGTGACCACTGGTTCCAAAGCTGGGAATTACCCAGCAGCACACCCGTGAAGTGGTTCAGATTACACAGCTGAGCCGGACTGATGTTTACTTGCAGCCAATTAAAATAACTGCGGAGGCTGTCCTCAGCATTATTGTGGATTCCAGTCCAACCCTCAGCAGCAGCAGCAGCAGCAGCTACACATCCACCACTCCAACACTCTTATGTCTATCTGGACAACAGCCAAGAACACAAATATATTTGTGCAATGTTTTTGTGGTGGAGAAACATCCTTCCTCTAGTAAGGTCTTCCACTTTCAAGAGCAGCAGGGAATCAATCTCTGACACCCTGCCCTTTAGCAAGGCACCTTACTTCTAACAGTCCATTGATTCAGAGCTGCCCTGCAGTTTCAACAGATGTGCATCACTCTAGGTGAATATTAAACAGATCAATAGAGGAAAAGGGCTTATATGATTACCATATGCTATTTTAATGTATAGCTATTTATTCAAATTTAGTTTGTATCAGTGAAATCAACAGGCGGTTCATCAACAGCCGAATGTAAAAAGCTTGTCATTTCATTATCCTCAAACTGATTTGAGTCTTGTGATTAAAGTTATGAGCTGAATGAGTTTAATTTAGATTAACCTCATTAGGACACTGTACACATCTAATTGAGTCGGCTGTAAAGAAATAGGTCTATCTCATGGTTTTAGCAAATTTTGCAAATGAAAAACTAAACGAAAGGGCAAATTGCCTCAGTACTAATACTGATAAAACTAAATACTTTACACAAGAATGGTCTCAAACTGTTGTAAATGGCTCAATAATTTTATTCACTTCAGCTCAGAAATCATTTAAGCTCAAGTAATTCAATGTCTTTTCCGCTGATTATGCAGTGATGAGTTCTCATAATGCTCCTGTGGATAAACATGCAACTCCTACTTTTACAATTACCTTGGAGGCATCGGTCCTTTTCCTCCTCCGTCTGCTTGAGTGGATGAGATTCTCTCTCAGGTGCTGCTTTATGAGGGGAGGGGCACCAGGAATGTGGACAGGGGCGTGTCAGAGAAATAAAGGTCCATCAACCATGTTAAACAGCTGTACATCTAGTGTTCAGCAGGGATTTGTGAAGCATGGGAGAAAAAGGTCAGCCAGTGGTTAATAGTGTAGCGAGGAGCAACGCAGGAGAGGAGGTGGGTGGGGTGGGGGGGGACTAAAGACTAGAGGGGACTGCGTAATGCTTCTACTCTCAGTGTTCCTGCACAACCCTCCTCAGCACTGAATGTGTTTGACCCCATGTATCATTGTGTAATCAGAAGGGCTGCAGCAAAAGAACACAAATACATACAGTGTAGAACCTGTAGAAAAGAGGACAACTCAGATCAAGTTTTAAATCAGTCTCAAATAAAGCAGCTTAACAAAATCCCGTGCTACTTTTGGTAGGCCCATCTAATCTATGTTTGGTTAAGGAACATCCATATTACAAATGACAGTAATCTGTGCAGACGAGATTAATTTCACATCTGTCAAACTGGAGAAGTTTGCAAGGAGTTGAGACATTGTTTTAAAGTCAAAAGACAGATCATGAACATTTCAAGTAATTCAGTACATTATGGAGTAAAAAGTGGGCCAAAATCAGTGCTGCTCATCACTTTAATTTAATTTTCTATTTGATCCAAGAAGTCTGGTTTAAAAGGAAAAAAAATGGAACCATACTGATGTAAAAGCTGAGTATAATTTTGCCTGAACACACGCAATCATTCAAGTCAAACTGTAACTGTGCATTATTTTGACCTACTTGTAAAAGCCAAAGAGTGATATTGATTTATTTGAAGGAAAGATGGGGGAGGGGGGTCAAATTTGACACAAAGTAGGACACGTGAAGGACATATTATCACAGCATCATGCACATCAGCTCCTGTGACAGATTGTCACCTTGTTGACTTGACTTGAGTGCCAGCCAGAGTTTTAATTGTGACAATACAGAAAACAGGCAACTGGTCAGTCCTGATATCAGTGTCTTTATTCCTCAACCTCACATTGTGTTTAGTCGATAAGCACAAGATGAGGCTGTGGTCACATTGATCTAACAGCAACGGTGGCTCAGACATCACTCGCCCACAGTCTTTCTAAGGAGCAGTACTGTGTAAAAGAAAAAAAAGGGAAAGAAAAAACCCTGCAAAAGTTTAACAAAGGACAAAATGAGAATTGATGCTTTTGTGTTTTTATACTGCGGATGTATGAATTCACTCTCAGTCTGTCTTTTATGTTTTTTTTTCCACCAGGTACTGCTGCTGTGTCCCATCTTGCTGTGTTCAAGCTGAAATAGTTCTTTCATTTAACTGGAGCACCATGGATACTGCCCACTGTTAGTCCACCACATTTCAAGGAGAGGTGGTTTTATACTCCAATATTTAAGAAAATGGACTTGCAAACTACATTTTGTCTTGCTGCTCCCGATGTGTTAAAACCTTTTGACGTTAGTTTAATAATGTATAAAAATGTATTTCTGTAATAGCTGAAGAGTCTGTTTTAACATCAGGTAACATTTTCTTGATGGATCACATGATTTAAGTTCGGTAGGTTTGTTCTGCATATATTAAGCCTTTCTCTGTACGCTTCTGCAAGCATCTTGTAGTTTTATTTTTCTTGATGCATTGCCAGCGTAATGGCTCATTTGCCAGAGGCATCATCATTCAAATTATGTTTTGACAAGACAGACTTAATGTGATCATTACTCTAATGGCTTTTATGCGAATGCCCTGATGCCCTTTTTTCTCCTGTAGTGAATTCAAATAGGTGTGTTTTTTTTTACTTTTGCTGTACTGGACAGTGTCAATAGTCAGCATAGTATTGGAACAGATGGTTCCTGTTCTGGACACTATGACCCCAGCGCCTCTAACTCAGAACTGCTCCAACAGCAGCCAGGTATTAGTCCCCGAGCTTAACATAGTCAAAGCTGTGGTTTTAGGGTTTGTGCTCGGTGTTTTCATCATGTTTGGAGTTGTGGGAAACATCCTGGTAATCCTCTCAGTGGTTTGCCATCGACATCTCAGGACAGTCACACACTATTTTATCGTTAACCTGGCAGTGGCAGACCTGCTGCTGAGTTCCACTGTGCTGCCTTTCTCTGCCATTTTTGAGATTCTGGATCGTTGGGTGTTTGGTCGGGTCTTCTGTAATGTTTGGGCAGCTGTGGACGTGCTCTGCTGCACCGCCTCCATCATGAGCCTCTGCGTGATCTCTGTGGACCGTTACATTGGAGTCAGTTATCCTCTGAGATACCCATCCATAGTGACAAAACACAGGGCTTTCCTTGCAATGATGCTCTTGTGGGTTCTGTCTCTCATCATTTCCATTGGACCCTTGTTTGGCTGGAAAGAGCCGCCACCGGAGGACGAATCCATTTGTAAGATCACAGAGGAGCCAGGGTACGCCATCTTTTCAGCTGTGGGCTCCTTCTACCTCCCTCTGGCCATCATACTAGTCATGTACTGTCGAGTTTATGTGGTGGCTCACAGAGAGAGCCAGGGCCTGAGAGAGGGCCACAAGACAGAGAAGTCCCACTCAGAACAGGTAATACTCAGGATACATCGGGGCAACGCTACTGTTTCAGAGGATGAGGCCCTTCGGAACCGAACACATTTTGCTCTACGGCTGCTGAAGTTTTCACGTGAGAAAAAGGCTGCTAAAACCCTGGGCATTGTGGTGGGCTGCTTTGTCCTGTGCTGGCTGCCCTTCTTCCTCGTGCTTCCCATTGGTGAGTATTGTGATGTCTATTTGTTTTGGCCTTTATTACCAATTATTACATTTTTATGTGAGCAAACGGCAATTATTTTGCATAATGGTCTCCATTCACTTGTATTAAAACAGCTGGATGAACACATTTGGCATTTTTCTTTATTTCCACATAATTTTCCACAGTTAGAGGTTTTACTGGCAGTTTTAATAACTTCTTCACCTCATTGCACCCTGTCTTCTCGGTGTGCTTCACTTCTACCTATTACTGTCATTATTAGTAACTTTGTGTATTTCAGTTCAGCACAACTTACGTCAAATTGAACCTGTGCATTTTTTTATGTAAAACCTAACAGGCAAAAATTTGTATTAATTTGGTACATTGTCCACTGTCAGTAAATCCCCTTCTTCTGTAGGTATGCTGTATAAGTATAAACTACTGTTGCATTTGCACTGTACTACTGGCATTAAATGAACAGAAAAAGACAATTAATCTTCAACTAGAATTTCATTATCATGATGAATATTATCATTTTAATCAGCATGTATGCCATTTGTTTACAGAGAGATAAAGATCCAGAATGCAGATAATGGCCTGCTGTTAAAACATTTTAATCAATAACACTTTGCAAATTATACATAAATGTTTAAAACTGTAAAAGCCCGCCCTTGTACATGTAAGTCAGACTAATTCAAGAAAACCATTTTATTTTCACATTAATTTATTTTCAGAGATCTCTTCATTGATTAATGCTGCTGCCAGCTTTTTTAAGTGCTGGAGAATTTAATAGTTTGATGATGTTAATTGAATTCCTCCTCTGTGGGAGCACACAGGCGTCACTATCATCCAGACGACTGTGGCCTGTTGAGCAGTGGAGTAAATGTTCTCGTCCAGGTAGATATCGCTACTACCAAGACGTTCTATAAATAGGACCTATAAATCTTTCAGGCTTCTGACTGTCTCCCCTGTCTGCAAACAAAACCTCAGAATTTCATATTTTTCAAGCTAAGACTCTCAACTCAAGCATCAAATGACCCCTGTGCTCCTTCTTACCTCCCTGGCGTCTCTGACTTACTTTATTACAGTCCAAGAATGACGGATAAAGCCATCACATCACTGTCAGACTTTATATGATTTCGCTCCCCTCTCGAGAGCATCAACTTTGATTGAGAGGAACCCACAAGACATTACATGGCTTTCCACCCATGAACGCACTTTATGAGCCAGTGTTAACGAGGTCATCACATGACAAGGAAACCTAAAACCAAGTAGATGTGAGATATGGCAAAACCCTCACAAATCCCCTAGAGTTTTTGTTAAAAACCATGCTCTCATGCTTTTAAATATAGCCATACCATTTGGTTGAGGCTTTTCCTGACTGGGAAATGAGGAAATGCTTCAGCTTACCAGTGCTTTATTACTAATGCTGGCGTCAGGGCCCATAACGCAGCCACATAATTCTGTGGACAATGATATATTTAGCTGTGAATCACCGGGCAATGTTCTAGTCCTGACGTGTAATGCTGGATAACTTGTGAGTGTTGATTTAGTTTATTGCATATGTTGTCACCAAAAAATATTAATACATTAAGGGAATTACTCGTGAAATGTTTTCTTTTCACCTTGACATTTCAGAAAGTCATCTCTGGGGACTACGTCAGTTTGTAAAACCAGCCTTTGCTTGTTTAACCTTTAAAGAACTGCCAACAACCTAAAGCATCTACTGATCTAAAATGTTTGATAACCTTTCAAACACAACTCCAATTAATACATAGATATAATTCAGGTAAAATTCAGTTTCTAAGCTTTTCAGTGTCTTTTCTGGGCATTCAGAGATTTCGTACTAGACGTGGAAACACCGTCCTTTTCTGCAACATTGATTTAGCCATAAAAACCATGTAGTTTGACAAATAGCACTGGTTACAGACATTTGTTTTTATGTCCAATTAATAATATATTTGGCTTTTGATTTAATTACCTTCAAATTTACTCTGAACTTTTATGAACGTCTATGATGATGTGATTGGTAAATTAAATATATTGGTTATATCTGAAAATAGGTGATTTTCACAGAAAAAATGCCAAATGCATAAGAAAATATAATGGTAAGTGCTTATAAATCACTTAGGAAGGCTAGATGTAAAGGAAAAATAATTTGGAAGTCACCAGGTATTTAATAGTTCAGTACATTTAAAAACATTGTTTTGTGTCCCCAGTTTGTGTGCATTTGATGTCACCTCTGGAAATGTTAAGAAACAACAACGTCATAGCAACAACACCGTGTTCCCTACATTGCATCCAAGTAGCCAAAAAAGTCATTTCAAGTATTATTGGATTATTTCAGATTATTGAAAGTTAGTGTTTGGGATCATTCTGCAAGCCTGTCTGTGGGATTGGACAACAGATTTCACCCTTAGAGGTGTTTGATTTGAGCAAAAAAACTGTTTTAATCTTTTGCCGAGTGCAATAGTATATTTATGACATTTTGCAGGCTTTAAATCAGATTTTATGTTGGCTCATGAGGCACAGGTCATATAATTTTCTCAACCCAACATATGTTGTCCTTGTATTGAAGATACAGATATATAGTTAACACATGACAACAGGCAATGATGTTTTATTGATTCCAGGGAAGCAATACATTTATCTAAAAGCTGCAATAACCTTTCTTTCCTCAAATATGAATGTGTCATGGGTACTGGCAATAAGAAAATAGTTCTTTTTTTGCACAGCTGTGTATGAAATATGAGTTGTGCACAAGCGGAAAATAATTCACCCTCAAACTCTCCCACCTGTCTTCTCTAGCTGATTCTATGGGCTCATTTCTCAAAAGCCAGCATTTTAATCGTACAGCCCATACTGCATTTCAAGACTTCTTCTCCCCTTCTAGCACTAAATATAGATGATAGATTGATACATAGATTGCCACCACACAAAAAGTCAGCCATGTAATTATTTTAATGTCTCACCAGAAGCCCCTGGGTATGTGACATTCATCTGCGTTTACGGTGACAAACAGGTCTACGTGTAATGTGCCCGTTAAGCCATTTTCTCAGCCTCTTCATTATGAAATCCACTCACACGTCTTTCCTGTAATCAAAAGCAGCTCTATTTATGAAGATGCTTTTAATAAAAATACTTAACCTTCCTGGCAAGCAGGATAAACTGGCAAGTGGACCCTAAATAAATGAAATGACATATTTCTTTCAGTAACTGCAACAAATAATAGGAGCTATGAAAAAAAAAAATGTAAATGTCAATCTACGTAACAGCGAATAGGCTGCAGATTATATTCCTTGTTTTATGAAATCTCTAAGCTATATCACATGAATTTAGGCTTTTATGTTAATGGTGTTTGTACTTCAATGTTTTATAAATATATACATCTGTGTGTACATGTATATGAATGTGTGTCTTATGAGCAGGACTCATTCATTATAACTGTAGTAACAGATGGGTGATGCATTGTTATGCGCTTAACAATGTTTTTATATTTAATGCAGACTGTGTATTCTACATTTATGTGATTGTTTTATGAAATCTTGTTTGTTGCCTGTGGAATGCACTTTATACATTTGTCCCCTACATGACCTTGGAAAAACTATATCTTACTCTATGTTTTATGTATAAATACAACTAAAACAACTCCAATGATTATTAGTTACTCTGTTAAAAAGTAATGAGTAGTGCACCTATCACATTATATTACTTTTTAATTACTTTTGAACAAATGTTTGAGACTCAGCAATGAAACTGAGGAGCCCCAAAAGACTAAACATTGTGTGGTAATGTAAGAGCCCTTGTCTGATATTTGAAGGAGGATATTTAATTTCCAGCACTGAAAAGCGATCATGTTCTATGACAT
>JAPQRP010000030.1:22817793-22840057 GCA_037367295.1 Apogon hyalosoma
ATATAATAAATCTGTCTATCTGACCTGTTTTAGTATGTTCTATTGTGAGAAAACATAGGTTCAAAACATTTGCAAATCATTACATTCTCTTTGGAATTGGACTTGTATACTCAGAAGTAACATATTCATGGAGAACTGAAACTTAATTAGATATGTTTTGTGTCTTTAATTATAGTTGCATTTACTTCGCTCCCCTTTTGTCTATCTGTCTAGATGATTACAGAAATGACTGTGTTGCCTTTCATGTATTGGAATACTTCAGGACATAGGTCAAGCTTGAATGACTTACAAAACCAAACCAAACACGAGTACTGACTGCCAAATAACAGCTAAGACCTTAGAGTAGTTTGTGGTTTAGTTATATAGTAAAATGTGTAGAAGATGTGGACTATTGGCCCTAATGGAGGTCTGCCCTCTCTGAGTGCCATTCTAGTTTTATTATAACAATACTACACTGTTGCCCATAAAATTGGAATAAAAATATTTTTGCCTCTTCGCGTGAAATGATTGTGAAAATATGATTTATTCTTATAGGTAAAGAGTAACTGGAACTCAATATTTAATCATTACACCGAGTCAAAGGTGATTACCGATGTATATAAATAGGAATAAAAAGAAAACTTTGTCTGAAGACTAAATTATTCCAGCTTTATGGACAACAGGTTTTAGGTTTTAGGCAGTTCATCAGATTGGATTTTGCTGTTAGTACAATGATAATCATAGCGTTTACTGTTGTTGCAGGCTCCATGTTCCCTGCATACAGACCTTCAGACACTGTTTTCAAGATAACCTTCTGGCTCGGCTACTTCAACAGCTGCATCAATCCCATCATATACCCGTGCTCCAATCAGGAGTTTAAGAAAGCTTTCCAGAGCTTACTAGGAGTTCACTGCTTGAGAAAGACCCCCAGACCACCTCATCTCACTGCAGGTCAGATTCCATCACAGAGTCAAAGCCAATCCCTGACTCTGGGATTGGACAGCAGGGGGGCGCCCTGTCGGCTCAGCCCCTCCTCTTCAATGGCCTTGTCCAGAACCCCATCCTCCAGGGACAGCAGAGACTGGAGGATGTTTTCCAGCAGCAGCCACACAGGCACATCGGGACCGGCCGAGACCAGCAGGACTAAAGTGGCCAAGTTCTGCAGTAAAAGCTTCCACCAGACATGTTGCTGTGTCCTTGGCGGTGAGACTCCCACCCAGGAGTCAAACTGTGCCCACCCCTCTCCAGTCGGAAAACTTCCCACCATTAAAATCCACCAACTGTCCCTGTCTGAAAAAGGAGATCCTGTATAACCACTGTAATCCTTCATCCATTAGTCATGACTTCCTTTTGAAGGTCACAGATGAAAATATGTCTCTGCTACTCCTCGATAAAGGATATGATGGATGCTTTTAAAGTTGAATGGAAATATCTCCCCTTTGATATAATTTCCATATTTTTCTTGAAATTGAAAAAAACTGAAGAACATATCACATTTGCAGTATTAGAACTCTGACATCTACTTTAAAGCCCTTTATATGCTGCAAAATACCGCTGATATTTATCTATTCGTTACTTTAAAAATTACTAACATGGTTTTAAATCTTACATGACATGTTGGAAGTGTATAGAAAAGGGATCCTGCAAGCACTCACCTGGGATGGATTAAACGAGGAAAAAATCCATTGTAAAGAAGCTGTGAAAGCATTTCTTCAAGTGGACCAAAATACGTCTTTCATGTTTACCTGTTTTATACCAACCAAAAGCACTTTAAATGTAAAATATATGTAAATATAAAGCTTTTATATGTTGCATGAGATAGACAAATGTTTGCTGGCCAGTGGCGCTCCTGAGGTTTGCCCAGTGATGCTGTTCCTGTTGTTGAAATGTTGTTTGTGCACTATACACATTAAGTACCAAGAAAACTTGTGTACTTCCATGTCGCATTACAATAAATTTCTATGACATATTCCTGACAAGGGATTCGTAAGGACAATTTTGTACTCTTGTTTTTGTTCCTTTATTTTTCTCTTTTATCATGCAGTAGGGAGGGAGGGGTAAAGGATTCACTAAACATGTGATGTCAAAAAAACTGTAGGTCTTGTATTCACATTCCCACAATTTTCTTGTACCTTGTAGCCGTGCCAGATGGATGTCTTAATATACTCGTGTGGAATTTTATCTGACCTTGTGGTTGCTGACCTCAATCCTGACTGGCCTCCAAGCCTCTTAAAAAATCCACCAGATTTAGAGATGTCACGTTAATTCATACACAGTCTCAGACATTCTTCTCTCAGGCTCTGGTCCATGTGTCTGTTGTTTTTTACTCTCTGACATACAAAGTCTCACCCCAGCCTTTGTTATGATCAACCGTGTGGGTGCTGCTTAGTGTGAGATCAAGCCTGTGAAGTGGGCAAGAGGACAAGCTCAGCCAACAGTATTGATTTATTTTCTCTCTGCTTCTTCTTCTGTCGTACCAGGATGTACTCTCTTTGTACTGTGAGAAAGAGGAGAGGCGGTTTGCATCGTCAAGCACATCTCCCCCCCTTTTGCACTTTTAAGTTCAGCCGTAGAGGTGCAGGCAGACGGTTTTCCCACAGGAGACGCACTAGAAATGCCGTGTGAGAGAGCATGTCTGTGTCCGCGTTGTCATTGACCGGCTTGTCTGTGAACCTGTAAATCACACCATCTCTGAGCAGATGCCATTACCAGCAACCACGGCAGCTCTAAACTACAGATGACCTAGTTCACCCCTCCCTCTATTGTCAGGCTGGATGGGGAAAGTGGTGGGATTATGAACAAAACCCCCATCAACAAATACCTATGTGCCATGCTTCATAAAGATATATCATCTTCCAAATGCAATAGCTGTAATGAATACCATAATTAGATCTGCAGCCTTGCACAAGTCAGATAGAGACTGGAACAGGGCACCCTTCCTGTATTTCATCAGAAGTCCCTGATTTTATCCTTCTCAGTCTGGTGAAATTATCAATAACTGTATGATTTGCATTTTATCTAAACCATTTTATTTTACTTTTCTGGTAGATGTAATGTTGAATATATTAATCATGAATGCCTACAGTTTTAAATCCATTTTCATAAAGGTGAGATGATCATTTCTGGGAAATTTTGTGGTGTGTAACACAGGCTTCTCTCTTTCATTTGATTGAAAGTTTACCAAGTACAGGTGACTCATGTTTGCACCTATGATGCTTTTTTTCTCCCCAGCTAAAGCTCTCATCAGTGTGTGTAGAAGCTGATATTAGGATTCCCCTCTTTGGTTTAATCAGTGTGCTCATCATGCAAAATCCTAATTGGACAACTGTCAAACAGCTACAGGCTTGACTTGAACTAATCACAGAACTATTGTTAATGTGTGCATTCACTGTGACATTGCTGTGTCTAGCTTAGTTCTTTTGCTAGAAGGATCCCTGTTGGGGGGGGGAAGGTCGTCTGTGGAGCTTGAAAAACAGTGGTCCTGTGGAGCTGACTCTATACCTCCATCTAGTGTCTGTGTGGATTTAGCCAGTAAGTCCATCCACAGCTAGGATACAATATAACCCAAGCAATTCATTCCTAATATTCATTCCATTCATAATAAAGCTTCCTAGAAATTACATAGACACAGGCATTGTGTTAATTGCCATTGTGTCCTCAAACAGGCTTTTAATCAATGCTGTACAAAAGAATGAAATTCTATGCTTAACTAAAAGTAAAAAAAAAAAGAGATTTAAAAAAGTAATCACAATCAGCAACATGTGGATGAAAAATTACCTCCATGAGCAATACATCCATCAAATACTTTATTATTAAAATGCTTTGCTAGTCAACACTTTGTTGGGTTGTGCATGATTATTCATTTTGTTTAATGTTTTGTCTGTAAATCTGATTAGTTACACATGCAATTTCAATAGTTAAATGCACAATCTTTCAGAAAGTATTAGTAGAGCAGTTAAAGTATACACTAGCAAAGAATGATAGGAATAGAAATAATAATAATGATAGTGTAATGAAGTGTTATAATGTAATAAAGTAAAATCAAACATTTATTTAGTGTACTGTATTCACAAATACAGGTGTAAAATTAATTAGGAACCAGTACTTAAGTTTAAATAACTAGATTTCACTTTGAAAGATACTGCTCTTGAAGCACTTTAGAAATGTTTATTTATTCAGTGACAGTGTTCAACAATACTGTGAATGTGCAAGTGTTGCCAGATGTTGAATTAACTAGTAAAACAACAAAACAAGTCAAAATTAGTGCAGAGATAAGCAGAATAAAATCCTAAAGGTGTGACATAAGCAGCATGCAAAGCCAGACCATGTAAAAAAAAAAAAAAACATATTTAAGACAGACTTTACAGACCAAGCATAAATGAAATTAGGTAAGCACCAGGCAAAAATATGACAATGCAAGAAATTGGTAAAGCACACTATTTTACAGAGCGTAAAATAATCAGACAAGCACCATGCAAAGTAAGACAATGAAGATACTACTGAGATAACACAGGCAGTTAATATATAGAAAAGTACCGACCTGTTTCACAACAGAAATGACAAAGAAAGGATACAACACAAAAGCAGACAAGCATGCAGTAAGAAGGTATGATGATGACACATATGACTGTTTTTAACCAAGTTTTGAGATTCCATGCAAGGAAATGATACATGCCATTGTGCTGCTTATTTATTTTAAGCATATTCCATAAAAACTGAAGCTCTTATTATGAAAGATGTCTGGCCAAACAATGGCTTCCTCCTTGGGACAGTGTCCTGTTGTTTCCCTGACAGTGGTAAATGGAGGAGGTGATGCACCATTAAGAATTTTATATATTAGACACGCATTTGGAATTTTAATGAGTTTCAGTAAAGGAATCTTGAGTGTTACAGTGATTGCAGCTTTAGGATTTATTTGTTCCTTCATCAAACTTCTACTAAATTATTCTAAATGGTTAACAAAAATCACCCACCACATTCATATTCATTTTTTATTACTTTAATCCACTGAAGTCAACACAGGTAGGATTGAATGCTGACAGGACTGATGTTTTCCCTTCAAAAATCCCTGGTGTCCTACAAAACATACATGACCAACAGTATCACACTAGTTTGGAGAGGGGCGACAACAGTGCTCAACATTACATCTCAATAACCATTACCAGGAGCCCTCCCCAAATGTAATTCACTGTAATTCACATTATAGCTCGGCATACAAAAACCTACACTTGACAAGGCAATAAGGAAGAAACAACCCAGTGTTGAACAGAATGCAGTAGGTTGGTCGTACAGTACAGTTCACAGTGCCACATTACTGACAACCTGCTGTGGTTTGGTGAATGTAGTTACTACCTCAAGTGATACTGTATAGGGGGAAGGAGGAAGAAGAAATCTGGAATTCATTCACAACACAAACACCGAGAACATCATGAGCACACTGTGAAGAGTTTCATTTACATACTGTCACTTTTTTCAGGTCTCAAAGATCTTGGTTGCACTTCTTTAAAGAGCCTTCATAAATACAGTGTGCTGTCAAATATCTTACAGAACAGGCAGGCAAGTAGTTCAGTTCAACATATATCCTAAATAAACATAGACATATTCAATACAAATAAAAGCTGCAAGCTCACATATATTTTGACCATTTGGATTGTTACGGGTGCAAAACAAATAGTGTCGAAACCTCTACCCTGGCTGCTGTTATTACAAAGCTTGACACGACTGCTGTGTGGATGTGTAGCACCAGGTGCAGCGAGGCTGTCGGAAAACCTCGCTTTGGTAGTGTTTCTCTGTATTCAACAACAAACACTTAATATCGGAAGCTTGTTGCCCTGACAACCTTTGACCAAACATGAGGGAAAAAACAATATGATGAAATTAGGGAAAAGGTTCGTGGGTCTTGAACAAAATCGTATGTGCCCGCTGTTTCCCTCATATTCAGGCTGAAGCTGAATTTACATTTAAATACCCTTTCTTTTCCTTTCAGTGCAGTCATTCCAACATGACGAGATGAAAACATGAAATATCACATAAAAAAGTGCAACTTCAACACAAAGTAAGGACAAGATTAAAAAAAAATCTAATACTGCAAACTTGGATATAATTCTATGTTATGTGATGTAAAAACAATGTTACAGTCTAATCTTTCAGGATTAGTATTCCAGCTTTTTTGTTTTCTGTATTTTTTTTTTTTTTTTTTTTACTAAAACAGCAATGTACTACAGAGTAACTACGTAGTACGTATCATGTTTATGAACTTTGGGTGTTCCTTTCAGCTAAAGGTAGCACATTCTAATTCATATCTGTCATTCTTGAGAAAACTGCAAACATTTGCTGTTAGTAAAATAGTAAAATGCCCGTACATAAAACCTTTCTTCTATTACTTGTTTTTTGTTGCCACTCTAAACCAAAAGATCAACTAAACAGCGCAAAAATGTACAAAACAAAAATCATACAAAAATGTAAACAAATGTAAACAAATGAATTTCATTAATGGACAAACTGTGACTAAAACAGCGAACAAAGCTGTTTTGATTCACCTGACTCTTCCTTGACGGTGAAATATGGCAGGAAAGATTAAACAGAATGGAATAGTGCCTTCTTTTCTTGCATGAGTAGACAGCAAAAGAGAGTGAATCACAATGGATGGAATGTTTTTTGGGTGGGGTGCAGGGGGTCAGAGGTTGTTGAAAAAGAACAGATGTGATGTAACAGCGGTTGACGTGGCCTCTGGGCCCGAGTTGACCCTGCACCCCAGCTCGGGATGGAAAGCTTAGCCGAGGCTGGTAATGTTGGCTTTTCCTCCAGGAGGAGCCACAATGCGTTGGGTGGTGCGACGGGGAACGTTGTCATCAATTTGAGCACCTGAAAAATTAACAAGTGTGGTATAGTCTATAGTTAGAATGACCTCCTCAAGAGGACTAGTGCAACTGATGAAATCTGTGGTTTCACGCACCGGACAGGCTAAAGCCAGACTGGTGAAGGTTGCGCACTGGCTGGTGAGTAAACTGCTGCTGCTGCTGTTGCTGCTGCTTGGCAGGCGAAGTCTTCACCGAGGAGACAGTGGACATCACCTTGGGAGTCACAGTCACCTCACACACTGGGCCGTCGTACTGACCCCTGGGGACACCTCGCAGTTCTGTCAGCTGGACGTTAGAGCAGAGTCAACACTGAGACCACCAGCTCTCTATTCAGTCCATAAGTTACTACCAGTCTGAACAGCATGACTTTTTCACATTTTTGTGGGAAAAAAAATGACAGAAATAACATTTATGAGGTACTTGATTTAACTTTCATTTATGATCAATCCTATTGATAACAACATTCATGAGAATTAAAAAAAAGATAAAAAAAAGGAGTTGCTGCTGCTTTCAGCCCCACAGAGATGACAACATTAAAAAATAAATTGTAGAAAACTTCATAGAGAATACGTTCAATAAAAAATGTTTAATTTTCTGTTTTACAAAAGGTGAGGGAAGGAAAATCACTCTCTTTAAGAACCATTTACCTGCTGTCTCTGACCAGGAAAACAGAAAAATGCACTTTCTTTTATGCTTTCTAACATTTATGAAGCTGTGTACCTACTTCCTCTGTTTTGTTTTGGTTATTTTGATGTTTACCACACACTAAAATAAGATATACTTTTAGATGGGTGGGCACTGAAAGCTGGAGCTTCAACCTACAACTCTTCAACCCTTTATACTGCTGTTTATGTTCATGTTGTATGTGCATGGCAAAAAATAGGTGGGGACTCATTCATTATGATGTCTCTTAACTTTTTATTCTCTGTCATGCCAACTACATGCTCTGTCAGAGATAAAACTATCTGTGATGCGGACTCACCCTGCTGCGAGCCTTTATCCTCTTGTACACGTGGTCTGGGAAGGGTTTACGGCTGATGTAGCGGCCACAGCCCTCCGTAGTGTGAAGGCTGCCCTCCTCTAACACGATCTTACCCTGGCTGATCACCACCAGAGGACCACCACGCACCTCTGTGCCCTCAAAGATGTTATACTCCACAGCCTAGGACAAGAGGTTTCAAGATTACAAGACAACTTCAGACACTACAAGGCAGCTGTATAGACCACACTAGACAAAAAAAGTACAGCAAGCATTGCATAAAATGATTATGGTTTTATGAGACACAAAAAAATTTAAATCTAACATTTCATGATTAGCATTAGTAAATTACATTGGACAAACATCAGCTGTTAGTAAAATACCTGGAAATTAGTCTCATAATATAAGGTGTTTTTTTTTTCTTTTAAGCCAAATATTCTTCCAATACTTCTCAAAGTTGCTCTTATTCCAACAACACACTGTTTTGTTTTATACAATGCATGAGATCCTGATGTAACAAAATAGGCTGAAAAAAAGACATCATGCCAATGACATGAAGAGAAAAATGTAAAAAAAAAAATTTTTAAAAATGCAAAAGATGGCAACCTTACAGATAGATTTTTCAATATATATCCACCAAAGATGCATGCTTGAAAAGAAGCCAAGTGAGTTAACCGTCACGCACCACGTTGTGACTCTTGGCTGAGATAATCTTAGTGACATCTGGATCCCATAGCACAAGGTCAGCATCAGAGCCCACAGCAATGCGGCCCTTGCGGGGATAAAGATTGAAGATCTTGGCTGCATTTGTGCTGGTCACTGCCACAAACTGGTTTTCATCCATCTTTCCAGTCACCTTGTGGGACAAAAACACACCGTACATACAGATTTACAGGTCACTTGTCCTTGTAAACTACATAAGAGGAATTTTTGGAATGTGTGAAAAGTGGGTCTTATCTCCCTCACCACGCATTTGTCCCAGATTAGGGACATCCTCTCCTCTGTGCCGTTAGTGCCTTCTGGGATTAAGGTGAAGTTATCTTTGCCTACGGCACGTTGAGAGGTTTGGAAAGTGCAGTGAGCACTACCAGTCACCTGCAAGTCCCCACTAAATAAAAAAGAGCACAAGGAATCTAAAAACATGGTCCATGTGCACACACTGTGTCACTTTCACTACTTCCTATAGATGCAACAATGATATTACTATAAATAATTTACAGATTGTATCTTATATGTATAGTACAGTAAATTGTATTCCACTGTCCTCCATCTGTAAAAGGCACTGAATAATAAATGTGGTCATACAGATCGTTCACAGCAGAGAGACATGTCAAAATGTGCTCTAGCTATCTTTAGGTCCTGGTTCAGAGCACCTACCATGACAACAGAGAGTTGAGGTAGTCAGGGGTAGTGGGATCAGGGCTGAGTGGAGGAGAAGTGACATAGGCTGCTGCCTTAGCCCAGTTCTTGCTCCAATAATGGGTCCCATCTGTGGCCAAGCTGGCAGATATAGGCTCTCCATAAACCACAGCACCTACAGGAGCAGATAGGACACCATCAAAACCCCAAGTAGAAGTCTGACAATTAAAAGATAAAAATAAGTACAGTGTGTATAATCAAAGGAAAAATGACTTCTTACCCCTTTTCCTTGCCAGGGCAATGACATCCGCAGCACTCTTACTCATCACCTTAGTGATGTAGACGGGACAGTTGGTCTGATTGGCGATGGTGACTGAGCGGTTGACTGCCTCAGCCTCCACCTGAGGACCATTGAAGGCACAGGTCAGACAGTCACAAACTCCTCTGTTTCATGCTATATTTTTTTCTTATTTTAAAACAGTAGATCTGGGCACACACGAACAACTGTCAAGCCGATCTGACCTAAATGGAACACATCTGTTCCAGTCATTATCAGTTTGTTAGTGTTTACAGTTGCAGAAACACATCAGGTAGGCCTTAAGAACTAAATGCTCCAAGTTTCGATTAAAAGAATTGTTGAAAACATTCTTTGTATGTTAAAGCAATATTTTTGACCAACATCAGAGATCAGTGATATCACCTAAAAGACAGTAAGCAGATGATGGTGTGCAAAAAGAATTGTTGTGTACTGAAATGTTAGACAATTACTCAACCGTGGCAAAATAATGACCACTAATACAACATTCAGTTAAAGGAACATCAAACCATTAGCTTTCACTATACAGATTTGTACTTTTGCCTCTTTTTGTGTGCTTATTTCCAGCACAAATTACTCTGCAAAACATCTGTTTATTTGAAACAGGAACTCAAAACATTTAACAGTTATTGTGAGATCTGGTAATCTATCAAAAGAAAATTCAGTTGTTACTGTCAAGTCAATAAACGTGTTCAGACTGAAATCTGATCCAGTCAGTGGAAACAGTCTGTCTTAGAATTTAAAGCTTCAGCTAGTATTAGGGTGTGTGCCCAGCTTTTAACTGTGTGTTTTGATGGAGTTCAGACTAACATCAATAGCAACCCTACCTCTTCTGGGCGGCTAAGCACATGACCTTCAGGACCAGTGATACCCAGCTCCAGAATACGTCTCTGCTCCTAAATGTCAAAACAAGGTCATGATCCAAAATCTCAGAAATAACTTGCAGGTGAAACTTGACGGACACTATTAGTGGGTCCATTACCTCTGCAATGATGTCCCCATTCTCAGCATGCACCTGTGCAATGGCTCCCAAGTCTCTGATCACACTGAAAACTTCATAGATCTGCAAGAAGATGATACAGATTGATGAGCTCACAGCTCAAGCATTTACCTCAAAGACATCTAGAATGATGCATTTAGTCTAGAAACTTCAGAAGATGGTGTGCAGAACCAATAAGCCAGAAACAGAGCATACCTGGCAGTCAGAAAGTTGGAAAACATCCTTATAAGCCAAATAGACCAGGAAAGAGTTGACACCTGAAGATAGAAAATAGCCAAAGGTAGATAAAGTAAGCAAAAGGGGAAAAATCCAGAGTGGAAGAGAAAAATAAAACCAAAAGGATACAAATTACAAAGCAGAAATAACTAGTTACTGGTTTATGGTCTGGAGAGGGTGATTTCCTTTTTAACCCAAAGCTTCAGAGTAGTACTACATTACAAGATAATGATTGAGAATTGGCAACATTCAATGTATAAGACAGACAGGAAAGTAAAGTGAAATTCAGGGCGCTTTCACACCGCTAGTTTGATAATTTGGTCCGCACCAGGCAATAAAATTGTTATGTAGCATGTAGACTCCAGTGTGGTCCGCTTTTACACCTGCAAACGAACCAAAATTGGTCCGATTGACGTTTCATCAAGGTTTATCTTCTGGTAGAAATAAGCACCAATTTTGACTCACTATGGAGCAACTCGTTCGCACATTGGTATTTGCTCTGATCTTTGTATATTACATTCTCCGTATTGGCCATTTTTGGCAAAATATCCAATTGCAGTATGAGTCGTGGCTGCGTCTGGAGAACAATCTGCTGATGCACTGGAGTCGCTGAAGCCGTATAGCGCATCATTTCAGGCAGAGGAGACACGCTATTTTCATGAATGTGGTCATGCTGACCTGACCTGACCCAGGATGCATTTCAAATAGTTCGTTTGGACCCATTGTCTATGATTTGGACCCGAGCTCGCGTTCTCACCAGAGGGACCGCACCAGAGTTTGGCATTTGGTGCGGAGTCAAGCGGACCGAGACCACCTCTTTTTGGAGGTCTCGGTCAACTTCATTTAGTGCGGATCCGAGTGGAATTGATGCTTTCACACCAAAGAAAAAGAAAAGAAATAAGAGCTTTTGGTTCGAATGGAACGTTCGGTGTGCACCAAGTGCTGTTAGTGTGAAAGCACCTTCAGACTCTTGTCCTCATACCATGATCCTTGACTAAGGTCTCCATCTCTTCTTGAGTTCCATTGTTCCAATCAGTGATGTCCACGTGCAGTGAATAGTCACAACATGATTTGCTATCAGCCCACTCCCTCCACTGTTTGAAAGCATTAACCAGACTGACGCCAGGCTCCGGCACCACATGGTCAACTAGAATATATAAACAAACAGGTTGGAATCTGCGTGCACAGACAAACTGGAAAATTTAATCATATGCTTCATGTGGCATGCACATATGCAAGCAGATAACCCAATGCAACAGGATTACTAAGCTGTCTAAATGATGTGAATGAAATTAATGTTTAAATCTGTCTAACATACTGATCATGGTCGTTCCTCCAGCCAGAGCAGCACGGGTGCCCTGGTAAAAGTCATCTGCTGCTATCATGCCTCGGTCGGGCATCTGGAATCGGGTATGCACATCAATACCCCCAGGCATCACCATCCTCCCATGAGCCTCGATGATCTTAACTCCCCCAGGAACAATGAGATTGTCTCCTATTTGCCTGTGGAAGAGATGTTAAAAGTAATACATACAGAAAACAAGAAGAATGGATTTCTAGACTTTAGGTATGAATTTATGTTGATTTACTATTTTGAATTTCAACTAATAGGATGTTAAAAACTACAAAGTTCAAAAAATATTCGATCAAACTGAACTTACTTGATAACGCCATCCTCCATATAGATGTCAGCCAACAATGACTGATCATCATTCACTATCTTTGCCCCTTTGATGAGAAGACGATCACTCTGAAAAGAGAATCCAGCATTTCACATCACTTCAGAGCACACTTAAAAGACATTATCTTTCTTTTCTACAATAGAGCACAACAATATGGCAGTTTCCTGATGAGTAAAGTACAGGAGTCAGAAATCATTTTTGTGTACCAGAAAATATCCCTTGAGTCAGCTTTGGTCAGTCATTTCCAAGTTTGCTCATTTCTGACTCAGTGATGTTATGATACAACTCATGATAAGCACTTCAAACACAGATGGTATGAGCAAAAAGTCTGGACACACTTCAGTTCATAGGTTTTTATTGTTTGTTTTACTTCTGGGTTATAAATTACTAATGTTGAGATCTAAAAAGGAAATAATTAGGTTTTTGGAGGGCTCAGGTGGCATCTGGGTTCAAGTATTTTCCCTGACATTGTGGAAGACTTAAAGAGGAAGAAGAAATGCCTTTATTAATCCCTCATTGGGGAAATACTATTTTTTTTTTTTTTTTTTTTTTTTTTTTTTTTTTTTTTACACACATGGAAGCCCAAATACACATTCATCTACAAACGACAAATATACATGCACTTTAGAGAGAGGCAGAGAGGTATCAGAGTGAGTGGGTTGCCAAATGGTTAGGCGCCCCAAGCAATTGGGGGATTGATGCCTTGCTCACTGGCACCTCAGCAGTGCCCTAGCAGTGAACTGGCACTTCCACACGCACTAACTAATTAGGTTGAGTGGTGGGGCTTTGGGGTCCTCCAACAAGAAATGTTGTTATTTCATTATTATTACCATATCTGTGCTCAAATGTGGAAAAACTGTAGCAATTTACCAACAACTACACTGTAATGCTTAAATACAAAACATGACCAAGAAGTTCTCTGAGGCTGAACTAAAACCACTATATCTGGAAAAAATTTAGTTAGTAGTTTTGATGTTCTCCATATTCATTTTTAAATAATAGTGTTTTGGTGGTGTCCAAAACAGTTTGGGTGTGTAAGCCTTATAAATGGAAGGAAAACCCTGATAAAACATATTATATAATTCAGTAGTGTGCACTTTTAATTTGACCATTCAGTACCATTTAATCCAGCATGAATAGTAACCGGGATTGCATAATGGGATTTAGAAATACAATACCTTGAAAAACATTGAAAACAGGGAGTAATGGGAGCTAGAAACTCCTGTATAAGGACACAGAAACTTGAGCAGCACAATTATGCACCTGTATAGGAAGGAATGAGAGCATACTAGGCTGCCCTAGTTCTACTATAGGCTTCCTGGGTGAATAGAGCAGGGAATGCAAATTAATACAGAAATGGCTGACTGCAAACTCCACAGAATGAAAACAACCACTAAGTCCAAAGTGGGTGAACACACATTATATATGCAAGTTATAGCCACCCTAACATGCTCGCTAAATGGGGGTCACATAACCTCTGTCCCTTTTGTGAAGAGGGAAATGAGCATACTATAGTGACTTGTAAACGCAATGTACCAGAATGAAGACAATGACTGCACAGTATGTGCTCTTGTGGGACGAATACATATTGTCAGGATTATTCTTGTGATCTACAGCCATAAAAAATGTACAGAGAACTGGATGTACTTATTAAAGGGCTCAGTGTCAGACCATGTGGGGTACATAGTAAATGAAGGTACAAACTTACATCCACAGATCTACATGACAGTGAAATAAAAGGCTCTTCTCTCATTAGCTACATTATTTTCAATATCGATGTTCCAATTTTTAAAGCAATACTTGCTGTTCAGAATAATTATCAAACACATATTCCTATGGCAAGTTACTACAGGCCAATTTACATCACTTGGTCTCATCAGGAGCCAAATAAAGTGATATTTACTCAACAATAGAAAGGATGTAAGAGAACATTGCCAGTGCATTTAAGTGTTTCATATGAACAAATTATTCACCTTTTAATATTCTGCTCATGAAATAATACAAGACAAACAAAAGAGAATCTAAGATAAGGCCATAAGCACAATCTTGACAATAGCACTGTCATTCCTGCTATTCCTGCTTTGACCAAGGAATGATCACACAGAACACTGTTACTGTTGTTCAGGGACAAAGGCTAATTTTGATGCCTTGTTTAAGCTCTGCAGAGAGCAACTATCCACTTCATTCTCTCTAATAAATGGTGTCTGGAGGACAGAGGCCTGCTGTAAATGTATTGCTGTGTCCATGTGAGGTCTAAGACTCTACAAATGACTCCATCTGTGAGAGGGACCTGACATCAACTTGGATTTGACACATATCATGAGAACATGTGGTGCTATAAAATAGGATTTAGGCAGCATTTGAAACTGTGGCTTTAACAGCCGCAGGGGGAAAAGCTTAGTAAAATGGTTTCAATGAGAGCTGTCCAATGACCTACTTTGTAAAAGAGGTTTTACTTCTTTAAATAAATAATCAACACCTCTTGTGCAAGGCCTCAATAATGATTTTAGGGTTGAAGGAAATAAAAAGGGAAAACATTACACTATTTTAGCAAATGAAGGTTAAATTGTTTGTGTTAGCTGCAACCCTTGTAAAAACCTCATTTGACTATGATATAAAAAGAAAGCTACTCAAAGGAAGTTAAAAACGCTAAAGTAGGGGGGAAAGGTGAGATGATGATGATGCCCTAATAGAGGAGGATGCTGACAGGAAGCCTGGAAGGAGCTGCTAGCTCTGACAGCTACACTGGGAGCAGCTGAGGGCTTCAGCCAAGCCTCCAGGGTTCATTATAGAGGGAAATGCCACCTAAAAATTTCAAAGAGACATGGTCATAGAGCTTGCAGCTGCTCACGGTCTGGCTATCATTGTTCCTCCTTGCCTTCCAGTGAAGCTGAAGCTGCTGCTGGTGGGAGTCAATGGATGGAGACAGCTAACCGTTGGCTAGCATTTACTCTAATCCAGGGGCTCAACGCACGTCAAATACACCAGCGCAACGACAGATAAAACAAACCGTCTTCACAAAAATTAAGTCATACTCACTGTAATTCGTGGGATGTTCTTCTTTCCTTGGTAACCCGACATTTTGTGGATCCCTCAGACACCGCTGTCCCCTGCCTGTTGGCTAACGCAAGCTAGCAAGACTGTAAACCTCAGCTGCCAATGAAAGGATGAATGGATGCTCTGCTTGATGGCCAGTCGACGCCCTGGGCGATCAGCCGCTGGTTCACTGATAAAGTCGACGGAGAGTACAGTTTGCAACGTGTATCCTAACGCAATATCTTATGTTTTGGTTATATTTTGCCTAAAAATCCAGTCCCTGGATTCCTACAGCTGGAATGGGTCCCTGAAGACCAGACAGGTACCAAGAGAAGGGCCACAAAGAAGTACCGCGCATGCGCAGTGCCCCGCCCTGCTCAGCCACTGCTACATCTCCATGTTCCTATAGTATTAACAGGTTAACGTAAAGAAATATTAAAAGATAATGTAAATGACTTTTCGAGGACTAAAATAATCACAGTAACTTAAGTTTATTATTCAGGTAACAAAGTACTGCTTTGAGAATAATTACTGAGCAAGCTGTGATTTTCTACAATAATGTTCATGATCTTTTGATATTCTGTTCTTAGAATATTGCCTCAATATCTTAAAGGTGTTAATATATTTCTACTAACTGATTCTTAATTGATGTCAATTCTATTTACATTCAAATATAACTTATTTCTTCATTAACATTTGTTTAGCAAACATCATGTCTTTTGCCTGAATTTGCAGAAATGAAAATTGATGGCTTTACAAGTCACATTTTTTGACATATGTTGACTTTTCATTATTTTATCTCACTGCTCTTAATTATTTCCAAAGCTGTAGTTGTTTATCTCCTCACAAAACAAGCAGATAAGCAGATGCAGGTCCTTTATATAACTCATTAGTGGTGGCTACATTTTCTTGAGATCATACATTTTCTTTTTTCAGTGCAAGTTTTTGTGTGTATCAGTATGTAGAGGATCTCAGGCAATGCATGACACACTGAAAAACTAAATAAGCCTGCATGTAGCCTAATTTTACAACTAGGCTATATTATCATTATTCATGATGTTAATTAACTTGTTTCAGCAGTACCAGGAATTTGAAATTCATATGTTTATTCTTATTTAGGTTAAATTATTAACCAAATTCAGCTCTCTGATGCAATGCAGCAGACTAAAATCTGCAAACTGTGTGTAAATGTGTGCAAGCAAGAGAAAAGTATGTTCTAACTGGATAAGTTTAGGCCACTATTAAGTATGTTTAAAGACAATGACCTTATTTAATGAGAAAAATACAACACATTACCTGGATGATTCCTTTCTTGAAATAACAAATCACATTTTTTGTTATTTAGGTTACCATACAAATGTGGCGATTAAAAAAAAAAAAAAAAAAAAGCACTATATACTTAGAAATCATACTTTCTCTTGCTTTTAGTTACTGATTTTTTTTAGATTTCTGTAGACAGCAGATTTTACATCTTAGCTACTGTATTCAACAAAAACTGTTTATTTCACACTGATTTTTTTCAATATACTAACCAGCTATATAATTATCTATTTCAAAATGTAAGCCTAATAAACTAATTTAAACCCCTTCATTTATATCTAAGCAACTGCATACAGTACAAACTTTATTTAAATTCCAAAATGCTTTGTATTATTGCACACTGAACTGTACATAAGCTTGTCATGATGTTCAGTTTATGAGTTAGTATGAGTAATATAATGCATCAAAGGCTAATAAATGTATGAGTGTTTCCAAACCAATAGTTCCATTACAACATTTTACATCATGTTCACTGATTTATCTTATGCACTCATTTAAAAACAGAAGAATCAGCCAGCAATGCAGTCTCAATACACAGAAATCGCATGCATTTTCTTCAGGAAATCCTTCTATTTTCATCCATTTTTCAGATGTTCAACAGTCACTGTACATGATTTATTGTATTGTACTGTTTGAAATGATTGCACAATGAAATCTAGACAACACACTTAAATGACACCTCCTCCCTGTAAATATGTTTCTCTGTGGTGTTTTCTTTGCATCTGATGTTTCAGCCATTACACAACAGCAAAAACAATACTTACACTGCCACATAAGATACAACTGCCACATAAGATATAATATGCATTAATATCAATGTATGAACAAATTATACAATGTCAAAAGGTGTCTATTACATGGATCAGATCACAGCTTAAATTATTTTCACATCTATATATTTAAATACCTAAACATATCAGAAAATCGTAAAAAAAAAAAAAAAGTAAATCACCAATGTGCAGTGGTGAAAGATACAAATTTGGCACTTGCCATTTCTGCTATATTGTGTTAGAGGAAGATATGTAGGCAGAAAGAAATAAAAAAAAAAAAAAAATAGCATATGGCCTGGTAACTGCTGTCGGGCCTAGGTTTCTCTATCATAATATATTCAAACAACCCAACTATTCATTTTTGGCGCTACATACTAGGTTAATGTTTAAGCTTTTCAACCTTCAAAAAACCAAAGCTTTAAATTGAACCCTAAGGAATCTATGTGATACCACTTCTACTCTGGAAAATATGTAGAATCTGAAATCCCACTGTGCACTGTCCTGCATTCTTACTCCATCCAATTATCTGCATCTTTAATATTTCACCAAAAACTTAAGGCAAAAAAAAAAAATCCCTTCTGTCTTCAAAGCCAATTAAATTTGCTTGTATTGGAGATATGATGCACATGTTTTGGTTCACACACGTCAGGGAAGAGATGCAGCTTAGGAGAAAGCCACATTTCTCCTGACATTACCCCAAAACAAACATATCAGAGATCAAAAACAAACCCTGAAGTCATCTGACATCAAATCCCTGTCACATATTTTCAGCAGAAGACGACTAATATTTTCCAGCTCCAACAGGCTTTGTTATCTACTGGGTTCAAGTTGGTAACAAATGTTGGATACAATGTGCCCAGTGTCAAAATGTAAAGGAGTGCAACCACATTATGTAATGTGTACAACTATAACTACATCTAGAATGTGACAGAATTCAATGCAGATTGGAGGTCATGTGGGCGTACGACAGATGCAGAGACACAGCTTGACTACAGGAGGATGATCGACAGATTTGGAGACAGGAGAACATCCAGGCACTGCTTCATTTTCTATTTAGTAAGAGCTGGTGGGAGCTGTGGCAATTCTCTTCCCGATATATACCCTGGGAAATAAAAATAAAAACAGCATGAAATTACAACAGTTAAGAAATTACTCATTTTCTAACTTTATTTTTAGTCGATTTTCTTTCTTTTCAGTGGAACAAAAAGGCTGACTATGGGCCACTTAACTGAGTTTTACTGAATTTTTCCAGGTAAACAGTAGATTGCATCTTATAATAATTAGGGGAGCTTTAGCCCACCTCTTCAGTATTCAGCATATTAAGTCAGTCAGATATAAGTCAGACATGAGTACTAGGACTCTTGCTTTCAGGTATTAACTGAAACCTCACTTGTTTGTTACCCTGGAAAGCTTTCTTCTGCTGCACTCTGACATGAACGACAATTCAGGCAAGAGTAAAGGAGGGGGCATCTGTGTCTTTGTCAACAAAAAGTCTTGGTCCCAATTTACACAGAGAGTCTGTTTGTAACACTGACACTGAGCAGATAAGTGTAAATCTCAGACCTTTTTACCTCCCTCACAAATGTGGAAATATTGCATTATCCTGCATTTTTATTCCTTAATATCAGTCAAGTCACAGTCTTACTGAAAATATCATACTATGTCTTTCATTGACAATTGCAGTCCAGTCCTAATTTGATGGGAAATTATCTATAGTCATCCTCTGCTGATGGCTTTATTGCCTTTAGCAAGAAGCAGTTTGTAGACATATTTGTCCGATTTGCCTGAGCTTTTTTCCAGAAATAATGTGATGGAGTGATCAATATCTAGTCAAGAAACGTTCCTTACTTTCTTAGTACTATGTAGTTAAACACAGAATATGTGAAAATGGTCCGTGATAAGTTTACCACATCCTCAAATAGCAATCCCTGGAAACCCAATGAATTTTTGTTTTGGAAACACAAACTATCTTTTTATGCTTTTTAAGATAACTCTTGCCAAGATCTCAAGTTTGTAAATGTCACAAAGATCACCTATATTATTCTTAAATATCTCAAGGAAAATTATTCACTGGAATTATGAAAACATTGTCTAAAAAGTCAGACATTTTAACACCTGTCTTTGAATGGTTATTTCCCCCCATTTTGCATGATAATGTGCTAACAAAGTGTCATAAATGTCCATGCAAACAGTGTTAACTGTTTTACACCTTTAGTTTAACCTCTTCTGACTCCAAATGCATCTTATCTATTTCTAATTTGTTCCCCAACCTTTAAAGCTCAAGAGACTGTGAAGCCATTGAGATGTTATCAACTGTGAAATGTGTCACAGCTGCTAAATGAGTTCTTTCCCCTTTTTTATAAATGAGGCCCAAGTTCATGACATTAGATGCAAAAACTGCAGTCATCTTGGGCATTGAAATTCTATTAAGTCGATAAAATCATGACGATATACCTAGAATAACCCTTTATAATTATGCACAATGAGTCATTCAACTACCTAGCTGACTGCATCAAATCACTACATCTCAAGAAAAGCTAAATCTGGAATAAAATGATCCATCCAGACTTACCCAAGGCCAAGAGCAAGAATGTGTGAGATGAGTAAGGAAGGGATGACGACTTTGAGGAATTCAGCGGAGAAGATGCCACCTTTCTTCATGACTCCACTCTTTCTCATACTAAGAGACACTGAACGTCGAGGGTGCCTGAAGTGAAACTCCCTGAGAAGAATAATCACTCAATAAATCCATATCCTGACCCACCATAAGTGGGTAAAAGATGGAGAAAACATCTACTTACTTTGGTGGAATGTTTTCTGGTCTGCTGGACCAATCAGCAACCCAGTCTACTTCTTTGTTCATTAAGATGTCTTCCTCTCTGTCTTTGTCTAAACCATCGTCTTCTGACTGCAAATAAAGAAGCAAAGCAGTTATTCTTTTCTAATCTGAGAGGGGTTTGGGTGAGTTTGGAGGAATGAGTATGCAGTTGTGTTTTACCTGACTTCCTCTCAGGCTGGACATCTCCACATCAAACATTATCTGACCTTCATCCTGATCTGGACTTGGTGGCCTATGAGGACTAAGTCAATAGTTTGAGGTTAAATAAATATAATTTCAGAGCAAAAACAAGTGGATGAGCATATAAAGTCTTCCTTTCTTACCTATCACAGGAGGAGTTACTTGGGCTGGATTCATGCTGTGCATCCAGGAGGATTTTTTCCATGTCTCCATTGTGGATAGAGGAAGATGATGGCACATGTTCTAGTCCTCCGATGAGGGTTTCATCACTTTCAGGCACTACTTGCAAGGTCTGTGGAGTTTGACTGCCAGCATTTGCGTTTATTTGGTCTGCAGCAGGAGTTATTAGCGGGTTGCTTTGCGCACCTTGGGCTCCTGTGTTTCCATTTAACTCCAGCTCTACCCAGGAGCCTTACCATCACACAGGTCAAGAAGAGGGAAGGAAGAGAAATCAGACCTTTGTTTTGACTTGTTAACATTTTACAGAACAAACACTAACACGCCCCTGTCTGCTTTCACTCAGAGACAGCTGACCTACATTTCCTGCACCACTGACACTGTGCATTTAACAGAGCCGGCAGTGCACTGCATCCATGATGGCATGCATTTCTTTGTGCCACTGCCCCACAAACAGCTCGCACATTTTCCAGACAGGAGGGGGTTATGTAATCGGCTAAAGCCAGCGGGCTTGGGTGAGGACATAATATAAACCTTATGGCACAGTTATTCTCGTTCATGCCTCGATAAAAATAGAGGGTAACTGATGTGATTCGACTACGTTTGCGCAGTTTGCATGGACAATTGCATACGTACAGAGGACTATCATCAATGCTGCTCTTCCCTCATGTGAGCTCTTGCATAACTCAGTGCAGTGGAAGACAATTTGTCCGGGCATGTCGTTGTTCCAGCTGTGGCAGAAATAAAACAGGCATCTCGGCTTTCAGCCACATTTCCTTACTGACCTTTACTAAATTTGTAAGATTTGAGTCTATCTAAACATCAGGCTAGTTTAATGTTTAAGCTACATGTTTAGGGCTAGATTGCAGACACTTGAGCTAACATCCCACCATTGATGGCTACCTCGGGAACTTATATTTACATCCAAAAAAAGAGACCACTTTACTAAAGACGCTAACTGGGTACCTCTGGAGCTATCACGACACGACTAATAAAAGACAAATAAAAGACAGCTGCAAAAACAATCTTTATTTATTTCGCCTTTTGTCCGAAACTTGTTTTCATTTGGGCTAGAACCCGCCCAATCATAATTTGTGGCTACGATTGGCTGCTACGCCATCAATCAAACGTTTTGCGCAATTCAATTGGCTGAAATGCGGCAACGTCAAACACCATCACCCTCCACCCCTCCCAAGAGAAGAGGAAATTCCATACCCGATCCAACTTTTACGATAAAACCTTGAATACGTAGATGCTCTCTGAAAACACATGCTTCTTAAGAATTGTATGAATAGTATCTACAACGCAAAGCATGGAGAAAGTGGTGATGGTACATACCGTGAAGCCCGGGTTCTTCGTTATTGTTTTGTTGAGCAGCAGCGGTGGACATGTTGACTACCCAGTTTTTGTATTCATCAACATGACACGCAGACAAACTGCATTCTGCGCATGCGCTAAGTGTGTCCAGAGTCCAGACAGTGGACAGACAAACGACTAAATACAGTCTGAATCATTGATAGTCACTTGTGCGACTACCTCAGAAAATGAATG
>JAPQRP010000030.1:22840157-22859568 GCA_037367295.1 Apogon hyalosoma
CTACCTCAGAAAATGAATGACAAATATATATATATATATATATATATATATATATATATAGTTGCGTATATGCAAAAAAAAAAAAAAAAAACAGAAAATAATTAATTGACACACTTCAAGCACATTATTTAGCAGTCTACCATTAGTGCATGACACCTGTATCATCTGATCAGCTGATCTACGATCTAGATGAGCTCGCTTGCAAAGGTTTTTGAGGTCCAGTAATAGTGAGTTTGGCCTTTGTCACCTCCCACCACTCTCAACTGGACTAAATTATTAATATAACACCCATTAGCAGTGAGGCTCCGATGGTCAGCAGGTCAGATTTGTGGAAAATAATGGACTAATTTGGGGAAAATCAATAGTACATCACGACATAGTTTAAAGCATTCAGCGTTATATCATGGATTTTTCTGGTATGTGCAGTGAATCTATTCAGGGGCCTGTTTCACTGGAAATGTACATCACACTCAGCCCGTGCTCTTCAGCTCAGTCAACAGACCCAAAGGCCCACAGAAGCTCCAGAGATCCAACATGGGGGCTGATTTAATTGCACTTATGCTAACCATGTTTCAAAAAGCATATCTGCTATGATCTTCCAACTCAAAAGATCAGTAGCAACCTTTCCCAAACACTGGATCAGGACCCACAGGTGGATTGCAGATTTGTTTGGGTCAGATCAGCATTTCAAACCTTTCCTTTCAACAAATGCAAAGAAACTAAAGAAAAATCATTCTCAGTCCTCTTTCTCTACTTGTTTGAACCCTACCTTATAGCATTTATGTCAGTTATAAAATATTCAATCGGTCTAGTTTACGAAGTACAAGGGGAAAAAAAGTGAGATCGCATTAACTCCATCTACATTAAATACCTGGTCTCGAGAGTATTATTTTAAGTAACATGGATTAATAGGTTGTGATTTATCAGATCTCTATAAATGACCGTCTTAAAAAATATTGTGAAATGGTAAGTAAAGTTCAGGGACATTTGTGGATAAATTTGCTCTTTTCACATTGTAAAGATAAGGCTTTTGTGAATTGGTTTGTAATTTTCTAAAAATGACTTTCCCAACAATTTGGGGAAAACTCAATGTAAATACAATAGGATAAAGCAAGTTCACATTTTCATTAGCAATTTACCATGTATGAAGCAATGAAGCAGGTCAAATGTTTTATTCTGAATCCTGAAATTCTTTATTACTCTTCATCTAAATTGTCATTTATTCCATTGGACAAAGACAAAATGTACAATGAACCATTTGTAGTTTCCCCCCCAAACAGATCACCAAAACTCTTAATTCAAGAGCCCCGTGAAAGAAAAACAAGAACATACAAATTAATGAAGTTCACAAAAAATAAAAAGTGCATTTTTTTTAAACTCCTGTGACACATTAGACATGTATATAATGCTGCTGCTGGGAGGAAAAACCTCATAACTCCAATTCAGACAGTTTTGTTTTTACATATGGCAAGTTTCACTGACAAGAATATGAAACCCATTTAAAGATATAATAGAAATTTTAATCTCAAAACTGTATCTTGTCCCGGTAAATAAAGGCTGTTTTCAGTCCTAAAAAGTCACTTTCTTGAAAGTACAAGGTTTTGATCACAGAGCAGCGGTAAATTCCCCTGAGCAGTCTCCTGTCTGGCATGCCAGAAAGTTCAAGAAACATACTTGATTATCTTATCATTAATTCTGTAAGAAAGGCAAAAGGGTTCTTCAGAACATCTTTGTTGGCATGCACCACAACAGCATGAAGACAGTAGGAGGGGAAAGTAAAGAGTTAAGTTACTGGTTAGTTGTTTAGTACTATAAGTCAGTCACTAATTTTCAGTAATGTGACAGGTTTTGATACTCATGCAGCCTGTGACGGCCATCTATGGCATCTTAAAAGTATGGATTTTCTAAAGGTCAACAATGACTCACTAGAGCTCCACATAACAGTGAAATGATTACATGCAATCCAGTATTTTTATCCAGACATGACAGGGTTGATTGCTGATGTCATTTCCAAATTGATTATATTCCTTGTCAGCTGATGACTAATCGATCGTCCCAAGCTGTGAAATGGGACAAAGGTGCCACATCATTCAGGTTTTACAGAAATGTCACAAGACAAATGATCCTCACATGTTTCTGCATCAGAAAGTAAAAATTAAGTTCTCACCAAGACTGTTGAATTCAAGAGCAAAGTGTCGCATTACCTGACGTTACCTTGAGCCCTGAGGAAGTGACAATAATAACGGCTTACATCACCTGCTGTTTAGGCAGTAGTGGTGATTTTGGTGACATCCATGTGTTTGAAGATCAATTATCTAAGGTAGAAGTGACATTAAATGAAATGCATAAAATGCAGTGGATCAATAAGATACATGCCCTGATTTAGTCACCAAGTGTGTCATCATAAAGTGTTTTCCATAAAACTGCGCTAGAATCAACCTGTTTTCCCCACAAGAGAATTGGCAACATTTCATTGAAGCATAGCGTAAAAAACAGCAGTGCTGCTTTAACTTCTGAAGTATTTTATCTGAGTCAATAAGGACAGCTTCAATTCATTCATCAGAAAAGCAAGTGCTTCACAAACTGATTTTTTAAAATATTGCAAGCCTGTATGGAGCTACCCCTGCATCACAGGAGAAAGAGAAGACATTTCAAACAATAACTGAAAAGACAAAAAAAAAAACAAAAACAAAAAACAGAAAATCTTGTCTAGTCAATTAGCTTGACTAGCTTTAAAGAGAACCTGATAAACAGTTTTAACATTAAATCTTTGATTAAAATGCCTTTTCCATTTAGGCCAACAAAGGCCTATTCATTCACAGCTAGCAAAATTATTCAACAATTAAACAAAACCATGGCAAAGGAACAAAATCTTTAGATCCAATCTAACTCTGTCACATCCAAATAAGACCTACATACACATCAGTCAAAACATTAGCCAAATTAAAAAAATAAACTGTTCTAGTGCTTATGACTACAGAAGTACTGACACCTGAAAATACTTTTCTTTGGACATCCCACGTCAAAGACACTTCCTTGATGTCACAAAATCTCTCCAACTAGAAGAGAACATCCCTCATGACAGAAGGGTCACACAATCAGGCAACCTTCCACGCACAATCAGTCTAAAGAAACTACAGTGATTGGACTGTAATCCTACCGCCTTAGTTTATACAAAAATAAGTCAGCTATAGTGATCATTTTTCCTTTCCCAGGCACAGTACAAAGCATTTTAAAAAAAACCTAACTAACAAAAATGAGATCCAGAGGGCACAGTGATCAACAACAAGTTTTGTGGGAAGCTGGCAAATGCTAAGCACCGGAGACCATGAAAGTATTAGGCCACTATGTTCTTCCACAGGTGTTCATAAATAAGCTTTTTATCTTGAGCTGGCTTTTCACACATGGGGGATCACCAGTCTGACCAGTGCAGTTTGTGTGCATAACTTCATAGTCTATGGTACTGATTACTTTGGCATCAGTTCAATCAATACACCTCCCAAAAGTACCAAAGTGCCAAATGTGGATGCATGCCATTAAGGTGTTTTGTTACATGAATGCACAGTTATCTCTTATTTTAGCCAATAAACTAAAATAGCGTATACATTAAGAGTGACCATTATCCAAAAAGTCACCATTTAAATACATACAAAATAAACATCAAGGGTTTGTAGTTGATTAAAATGGTAATCCATCTTATTAATCTTGGTAATGCAGCCCAAACCACAAACCTTTCACAAAAGACAAACTGTTTGACTGCAGACATTGTGAAAATGGAGTGCATCAGTGTAGTAGGGTTTTGTTTGCTAGCTTACTTCAGATGTCACTGGATACTTGCAGTTGCATTACCTTCAAGCAATTCTGAGATAAACTGCTGACTGTAGTTGGTTTTATAGTGTGTCAATCGATTCCAGCTGCAGAGAAATCTTTATCTGTACACTAGTTGTGTTCTACACTATTTGTATAGCTCAAACATGATAAAAACTTGGAATGGCCCTTTAAGAGCATAAACATACTGCACATACCTCATTAAGGAAGAAGTGGGGAGTGAACTTGGCAACATGAGAAATACTTGGAGCAAATACAGAGTTCTGACAGCTTGAATTATAAGTGTTCAGGCCAGTAAGAAAAGGAACTTTGAGACATGTAGAAACAGTACAAATAATTCCCTATTCTACCTAATTTAAAACAAAAATGTGGACAAAAATGAATGTTAGCTAGCTACGGCATACAAATGAATCATGTTAGGATGGCACAAAATAAAACTGAAAGAAACTAGCCAAATGTGTCTGTTTAACACATTTCCCTTTGGTTTGGGGTGTAGTGGAAAAAGGTAATAGCTTGGTGAATGGAGTGATCCTATTGGAGGAATTCCATGACACTAAATCATAGTCTGTACTGAGATCTAGAAACCAAGCATTTTCATATCCATATTACAAAAGCAAAATGTTCTTGCGATGGCTCACTGGTATACTGTGTAAATGCCACAGCTGTTTGTTGACAGAATGATTCTTGTCACCTTCAGTACAAAAAAAGAAAAATCACAAAGGGCAGATCTTGTATTTAGAAGACAGCAGATACTGTTTTTGTATAAGTTTCAGAGCAGTGGGGCTCAAGGGGAGACTGGTTCATGATGTGCTAGTTCAGTTTTTCCTGGAATATGTACAGATTGTTGATGGTGGCCACAGCGATGATGTTATCCAGTGGGTGCCAGGCAGTGTGGAGGATTTTCTTGTTAAAGTCCAGACTATCTACACTGATTTCATCCTTTTTACGCTTCCCACCTGTGCTCACTTTGCGGGGCTTCAAGACTGACCGCAGCTTGCTGTTCTCTCGCGAAGCCTCTAGGGTCACATCCTGCCGGTAGCCTCTGTCAAACATCCTGAAAAAGTTGTTGTAGGAGCCTGTCATCACAACACTGCAGAGAGAAAAGAAACAAGTGAGCAAAGCGAGTGTTGACAAGCCTGAACGGGCAAACCAGACTGGTTCTTTCCCCTCCAACCTGACTGCCACCCAGTCTAGTTCAGCCCAGGCCAATTACAGCTTCAATATGGTTTGATACAATGACAGACTGCATATCGTCTTGGTTTTTGTCAGGGTGGGAAAGGCTACATGAAATGTGTTCAATAAGGTTCACAAACAAAAAGCATGTCAAACTTAATAAGATCATTTTGTGTAATGTGATAGAATGGATGGCAACCAACATCATGTCCTAAACACCTTGAGCCATCCTGATAGAAAGTGTTGCATGTTTTAGTCTCTATGGCACTGATAAATAACAGCTCAGGGTATGCTGCAGTCACAGCTGTAAACATGAAGGGATCAGTATCATTACCTCCAGTTGTCTGAATGATCGACAGCCAATGTTGTCCTCTTACTGCACCTAAAGCCTTTCCCATTTTATACTTTTTCCATCAGTACTATGGAGTGATCTTGTGGTATCAATGTAAGTTCTTTGCCAGTAGGTTTGCCGCCGTAATCAAGTACTAAAATCTACAACTATACAAATTAAAATAATAAAATGGAAGCTATATCTGAACCAAAATAGCATGTTCAGCCTTAGGACAAACACTTGAACACAACATGAGCTGCTGAGACTTAAAGGGCTAAGTCTTATCTGTCCTCCTCTACTTCAGAACAAAGATTCTTGCCATTGTCAATGTTCTTAATTATGTTAGTCCTTGGTTAATGGGCCAGAAAGTTGATGTTTGTGCCATAATTTATTTTCCTCAAAAATAATCCAACTCTGCTGCATTTAATGTGGTGAAAATCACAACTCAAACACCCAATTTATTTTGTGACTTCCAGGTAAAAAAATACTAATAACTTAATTTAATTACCCCACCCCCACCCCCCAAGAAAAAAAAAAAAAAAAGGACTGACAGGTTTCAGAATAATTCTCATGCTGGGCTGTCTTCACATTAATAATCCAATAAAATATGAAATGAAGCATTAAGTCAAAAGTGTATTGTTCTACCATTAAATATTACCATGTTTCCTCAGCACCCCCTCACCATCCAAATCATCCACAGCCTTTTGCTCTGCACTGACCAGATAAGCACAGTAACTGATAAGGCCAGTGTTAACAGGCTCAGTGATGTCAAACAAGGGCTCTGCCAAAAACATTTGCGCAGGTTCTGCATTTTTGGAGAATATACTCTAAAAACACTATGCAACTACAAAAAGAAAAGATCTAGAATTTGCTTAAAGTGCCTTAACAACTCCCCAAAACAGCCCTGTAGAAAGTAACTTTTCACTCTAATGGTTCATGATTAAAAGCCAAGACAACAGGGTTCCTACCTGTCTTTTCCATTCCAACAGCACTCAAACTTGTCAAAGATGCAGTCATTCTCATAAAGAGAACATAACTTACTCCTGAGATACTCATGCACCTGTTCAAAAAACACAGAAGTGACATTCATAATTAATATTTGTGCAAGGGTAGAATTATCATGGCAGAAGAGCTGACTTTAGTAAAACATTACATGCCTGATACGTTTCTACTGGCCGCGTCTCCATGTTGAGATCCCAGATTTTGACAGACAGGTAGTCCCGCGTCATCATGTAGCGTCCGCTGTGGCTGAACTTGACATCAGAGATGGATGAAATGATTTCAGAAAAGAATGAGCGATTGTTTGGATCCTCTGGCTCTTCAAACACTGAAAAAAAAAGACACACAAACACACAGTAGTTATGCACCTTTTTCTGCAGGTTATAGATGAGTCAGTATTGTTAGTGAATATGCTGCATTTTCACAACTCTCCTATGACTAAAGTGTTTCTTCAAGTAAAAAAAAAAATTAAATTTTACACTTCAGAAGTCATATTTTGTAGACTCAACTGTTTGTATCTATGCAGGAGTCTTCATTTAGGTTCTGTCAAATTCTTTTATGCAGATCTCAGTGCATCCCCACAGTTTACAGGTGTACTTTCTAGGAAACTGTTGTCTGAATGAGGATTTACTTTTGGCCCATTTCCCAATGTTCTCCTTTTACAAGACTTTTCAGGCCACACAGATGCATGATTTTAAGCTATTTAAACTTTGGCTCAAGACACTATGGGCTGGATTTACTAAAGGCTTGTGAGTGTAAAAAAAATGCAGAAACTTGACTGTGCACGCAAAAACACATTGACGCTTATCTACAAACAGGACGCACTGAGGGTTGTGCCTCTCAAATGGGAAAAATAGTTCAAGCAACCCATTTAGCGTGTTTGCCTTGATGAATATACAATATGGGCATTTCTGCCAGAACGTGCAAAATTATTGGGAGGGGTAGATGAAAATATTTATTTAGCGCCCAAAATGTGATTTACCAAACCCAAAACTGATTGCAGAGGCTGATTTTGCATCTATATCTTGCACATCTGAAAGGCAGGTTTTAACTGGCACAGCTCCGTGCAAAACTGGCTGCAGTTGTGGCGAGTAAGTGGCATAGGCACAACCAAAGGCAACACAGAGAACAAATCTTTTCTGCTCGTATCAACATTTTTGGAATGATGGAAGACAGAATAATTGAGAAGTATGCCCCCCACACTAACGGAACTTTTGTAGCAAAGGCTACTTTTCCACTTGATCTGATGATTGTGATTAAAAATACACACCAACATTAGGCTACAGTGACAAAATTATCTGCGTCTTACAGTCATTCAATTCAACAACCCCCACTGCCCCCGCCCCCACCTTTAACATGAATCCGGCGCTGCTACAAATGTCATTTCAGAACCTCTAGATAAACTAGTAGCTCTCGAGGACCAGGGCTGGTGACCCTTACATTAGAGACTTACATTTGACATGCTTGTCACATAGCGCTGATGCCCTCATATCACACAGACGAATGGTGCCCTTGCTGCTGCTGTATACAAAAGTGTTACACTGGCTGGGGTGAAACTCGGCTGCTGTGATAACCTCTGTCAGCTCCTCCATATTGGTTGGTTTTATGTCAACAATATCTGAAAAGGGGAGGTTAAGGTTGAAGTGCTGCATAATGACAAGTTAATGACCTGCCAATGTAATATTCCTCAGTTTTGCAATGCTCAGGGTCAGAAAACATTCATATTCATATGATTTTGTTTAAATGCTACATTCCTATTTAAAAGTTTGATTTACTTTGGTTCCATCTGGTGGCAATATTGAGAAAGACATTGTGGGAGACATCCACACATTCCAAGTTTTCAAAAACTCTGCCCACTATTTTTTCTATAAACATTAGCACCCTGTATACAAACCTTTAGAACACTGTTACACTGAACTCAAACACATTATTCATACTTAACATTTGTACTTCACCTATCCCTGAAAAAAAGAGACAAATTCAAATCTACACTCCAGTTTTAACTTTTATCATGACATACTTACTACACAATGAAGTGACTTCCCATAAGATGCTGGGAGAAACTCACTACTTCTTAAGGCCGATAATGAGAGAGCGCATGGAATTAATAAACAAAGGATACTAAAGCTGCGATCAGTGATCTCCATGTGCCACAGGTTAATGCGAAGATCATCTGCAGACAGATAGGTCTCATGATCGCTGTTGACTGAGATGGAGTTGATGTGGTAGGTGTGAGCATTGGCAAACACTCGTCTGGGGCTGGCCTCCACCATCAAGTCCATGGGTCTAAATACTGGTACCTGAAGAGAGTAAAAGGTTAAGGTTAACTCACTTTATTATCTGTGTATTTTACTCATCCCCATAGTACCTAACATTAGCATTACATTAAGGCTAGTACTGCTTCAACAATGATTTACTGTCTTCAGTTTTACACATCTAAATGGATGGCAATAAAAATAAAGTGTCTGCAACTTTTAACCAGGTACCATATAACTGATTCTGTGGCAGTGACAGATAAACAGCTATAGCTGTCAAAATCTTCTATTTAATAGTCATCTTTATTGTCAGTAGGTTCTATTAAGAAAACAAAAAAAAAAGTATAAAAATGATCCCAGTAACTACTATCTATTTAGCAAAAGCTAAGTTCTGTGTCATAGGAAAAGTGGAATTTAAAGGGTACTAAATGACAATGTTGAAAAAAAAGGTGTAACTAACAAGGTAATTAATTTCTCCATGCAGTAATTGCTGGAAAGGAGGCATCATTACTGTAATTACCTCCACTAGCATTTCTGCATGTATGAAAGGTTAATGCAAGCACAAATCAAAAACAGCAGCGTCAAGAAATGACAGAATACTTTACAATTACCTTCAGTTCAGTAAGTTTACATCTAGTTTAAAACGTTTTCAAAAGCCTACTGAGACTTGTTTGGTAATTAGAATTTAATTTTTCCAAACTTCATTCATTCAAGGAATGAATCAAAAATAAGCGCACTTATAAAATTATAAAATCAAACATTTTTAAAATGTAATTATAAATGACATGACATGTGTCGCATACATAACACTTGACAAAGTATTCTGTTATTTTATACAAACCCGCAGTGTTGTAACAGTATTGGGATCTCGGAATCGCCCATCTTCTTCCTTCAGATTGTACCCCTCAGGTCTCTTGTCACGTTCACTGATCTTCCACAGCTTTATGGTTTTGTCTAAAATATGAAAACAGCAGATCCTCATAAAATATCTTTAGTTACAGAAAAACAGTAAATTAGTTAAGTTTTAAGTGCAAAGTCAAAAATAAGTACCGTCTGTGAGGTCCAAACACAGTTTACTTACCATTCGTAGACAAAAGAAAGTGTGCTGCATTTTTCTGAGGCAACCATCGAATCTTGTTGATCTTCTCCTCAATCTCAAGGCTTTTCAGGTAGTCAAACTCAGGTTCATGGCTCTGGAAGGTGCTGTAAACATTGTACTCTCCACGGCACTGTGGCTGATTCTTACTCTAAACAACAAGAAAACTCACATTAGGGTCTTAGCTAGATTTTAATGCAATGTCAAAGACAATGGTAGTACTAGAGCTGTTGCTAACAGGTATTCTCATTGTTGATTAATCTATTAAATAATTACACTACTCAGTTTCTCTGAAATGATGTTTCAGACATAAATGTGCTAAATCCTACTTACATACCTAAATAAATTGAATCACGAAAAAAGGTCTTATTGCATGTATAAACTAGGCTTACTCAGTCGGAAGCGACGGCTAGGGGTATTTCCCCGAACGCCTCCAATCCTTAACCAGACAGCTATGACGTCATGGTGTGAGGCATCCCCAGGTCATGCCCTTTCATTTGCACTTGATTTGAAGTCAATCAGACAAATAGTTCCAGAGATATGAACAAAAGAGTGTTTAGTGATTTTAAACTTTTGAGCAGCCCCTTGTGGGCAATCTAGAAATGGTAAATCGTCCAAAATCGAATCAGTTCTTCCTCTCCATGATATTCATTGATATGGAAAACACATAATTTCTAAACCAAATATTTTTCAAGTTATTGCGTTAACACGAAGGATATCCGGCGGTGGCGGCAGTCGGATCAAAACCATTATATCCCAGAAACTCCATTCGGGGATATAATGAACCAAAGACTAATAAAAGTGGGTTTAGCAAAATATGACCCCTTTAAGGTGTACAGCTCTGTTAAGATGTGAAATACAGACACAGGTGTAGGAAGGATATTCACATCACAGTCACATGATCACATGATTTCTACGATTCACCAAAATAAGAAACTGTGGACATGCATAAGATCGATTGTGATGAAAGGGGGTGTTTTGCTGACATGGTTTGGGTTGACTTGTTCCCTCAGAGCAGGGGTGTCAAACTCATTTCATTCAGGGCCACATACTTCACAGCTCAAAGTGATCTCAAACGGGCTGGACCAGTAAAATAAAATAGAATACAAATAGAAGAATAACCTATAAAATGATGTCAACTCCTAACTTTTTTCTATGTTTTAGAGTGAAAAAGTAAAATTATATAATGAAAATATTTACATCTACAAACTATCCTTTTAAAAAATGTGAAAAACGTGAACCTGCAATTTCTTAGGAAAAATAAGTGGAGTTTTAATAATGTTATGCCTTAGGTTATCATTTACACATGTGTACAACTTACAGATCACAGTGGATCTAAAAACACACAAAACATTTAGCAATTTTGAGAAATTTTTGAAAACAAAAGAAAGAAAGTGGCATGTTTTGTTTTTTTTTTTAACTGTTTTTACACTGCTTTTAATACTTTTTTTAATATATATATATTTATACTGCATGTTTCTTTGACTTTTTATTTGATCGTATCTTTTAAGCCTTATGCTTGCACTCTGAGACCTCTGCAGAATAATTTCGATGTACCTGAATGTGTTCAAATGGCAAATAAAACTATCTGGGTGCTTCCATGAAACTGGTGTCTAAAAACAGGACATGGGGCTAAAAATTCAAACCAGACGTAGACGAACGTTATGAAGCAAGTTTGGAAGCACGTTGGGTCTATTTTAAAAATAAGTATATACTAAGATTAAAGAGAAACCATTTTTCTGATAAAACACATTTTTATATTATTTTTATACACAAATTCAAATGTAATACAGTAAAAAGGACAAAAAAATTACGTGCTACTATTTTTTTTTTTTTAATATCTTTTTATTCTCTCACAGGTACATTTTGGGAATTGAACCAGTTATACAAGGCAGAGTGTTTCACAATAATGACCGCTGTTGCAAAATCACTCACGATTTATTTGTGTTTAAATGGGCAGGTTCTGCATGTAACACAAGTGGACATGATGGGTTACGTGTGAAACCTGGAATGAGACTGCCGATTCATGAAAAACCTGCATGTCTGGGTTAGAAAAACCACTAGGATCATCAAATTTAACACAGTATCTTTATTTATAGGGCTATATAAGACCATTTACAGCCATGTGCTCCAGATCAAATACACTGACACCTAGATGGCTTTTCCTGTCCCAATTTTGGTCCTATTTTTTGGCCCCAATATTTAGTTAAAAATTAATTTTGGGATGGCTCAGAGCAAGAGTATCATTTTTTGCATTTATCTGAGGTCATCATTAGGTACATCCTGAGGGGAAATATACCTACATTTACCTTTTATTACTGGGTTTAAAAAGCTGGTAAGTGCCAGGTACCAAAATAAACCCAAGCACCCATCTATAAAAAAATAAACAATAACAAAAATAAAACGTATAAAAATGTACTTGAGAAACATTAACAAAATGATGTTGAAATTGCATTTACTTCTCTAAAGACATTTCATGTTGTTCACATTTGTTCAACTTATTAATATTTATTGTGAAACAATAGTTTATAAATGTAAAAACTGTCACGTAACTTTCCTTTTCCCACTAAAACAGAGACAAACATTTGGAGCTGTCATTATTTAAAGGTCATTGTGATAGTATTTTACTGGTCTGATACATTTGAGATCATATTTGTCTGTGTGTGGAATTTTTCCATTTCACATATTCCTTCTACGGCTGGTTTTGGCCCGCGGGCCGTATGTTTGACACCCCTGCCTTAGAGCGAAGGGTCACTGCAAATCAATAGAAAGTTGTCTTAAGCAATCCCGTTTATTCTGCGATGAAATATTTCTTTCCTAATAGCGGTGGTTTCTGCCAGGTTGACACTGCCCTCATTCATATGTTATGTGGGGTCTCACCAATGCCGCGGCCTTCACAGTCTCCACATCTGGACACTGATGGGGAGGCTTCTGGACAGCGCTCTCCACCGTGATCCAAACACCACATGAATGAATATCTTTTGCGCAGGACAGTTCACCGACTTGTAGAATCAACGCCAAAGCGTACCGAAGCTGTTCTGGCAGCACACGGTCGCCTCAAACACCTCACTGGGATGTTTTAGCTTGTTTTTTTCACTGAATTTACCTCTCCTTGAAGATTCATGTAGATTGGCACTAGTATATTCACAAACACTGAGCAGGAAAGTGTAGTCAAACAGCATTGTTATTCAAGTCATCTTGCTTTATAGAAGATCAGAGGAGACTGCAAATAGACGATGGAATAAATGGACATGAAAGAGTTTTGGTTTATCGTCTCCGTGTTTGTGTCCAGGGAGACATGATGAATGTCTTTAGTAGCTGTGACTATGTGTTGTCAAGATGGCAGAGACATAATAGAATGTAAGGGATTTTTCTCTAGGTGGGTCCCATATCACCAGAGGATAAGGACACTTATCTACCAAAATTGCAGTCCTGAGAGACAACATCAGGTAACAAAAGACCAGAATTGGCTCTCATCCTGCTCCTTGTGCCTGATAAATGACAGCACCATGAGAATGCTGCTTGCACATGTTTAAGACAGATTTCAAATCCCTGAGACTCGTATCAGAAAAAATAGACTGAGCAGTGAATCCCAGTTTGGACCGTATAAGAATACGGTTTATCAGCAGTGTTTAGAATAACATTCATCATTTATAACCTGATGAATAGAAAATTAATCCGGAATCAATAATGGATGTATAGTTAGAGCTGGACATTGACAATGTAAGCAAGATAAATACAAATTGTGTAGAGGTATTATGTAATGAGTGAATAAGATTAGTTGTATGGGTTTTTCATTTATGATGAAACCAGATGAATGTAATGAAACCCGTTTGCTCATTGTAACACACTTACTGTGAATAAACACAGCCCAAAATAAAGTCACCACCTGGATTTAACTAAGTAAATACTTCATATCCTTCCATTGGATAATTACTGCTGTGATTAATAAGTTTGGGCTACAAGTAAGGTTATACTAGTTTTGGATTTTTCATTGTAGTTTAGTTTTATTTTTGTTTTTTTTTTGTTTTTTTTTAATGTCAGCCCTGCGATGAACTGGTGACATGTCCAGGGTGTACCCCGTCTTCACCCATAAGTAGCTGGGATAGGTTCCAGCGACCCCCGTGACCCTAGTGAGGATAAAGCAGGTTCAGAAAATGAATCAACTAATGTTTTTTTTTTTTTTCTCTAATTCAGTTAGGTTTAATTAGCTTTCAGAGCAGGTTTGCTAGTTTTTATTAGTTTTCTTTTTTTCCTAAATGCTTAGTTTTAGAATTAGTTTTTTCATATTTTTATCTTCCTCACCATCATATTCAAATAAATCCCATACAGGACTCTACTGCTTTCTGCCAGCTTTAGTCTCCATGTTGCCAGGTAGAGTGGGGACGAAACGCTGACTCCAAACGACAAGTGACGAGAAGTGACGGACCATGAATTGTCACATGGTGCCACCAGCTAAAACTAAATAAATCAATTTCATATCAATTTAACATTGACAAATGTAAAATTTTTAGATGTTTCAGTTAGTTTTGTAAGCAAACAATACAGTTTCAGTTAGTTATCTTTCTTCTTTTAATTATAGTTTTTTTATTTATTATTATGTATTATTATTATTATTATCATTCTTTATTTCAATTAACGGAAATGTTTTTTTCAATTGTAGTTTTCGCCATTTGGTTAGTTTTCATTCTTTATCTATAACTGATGCAGTAGCTTCTCATTTCTTAAACAACCATCATATTGATACAGACCATAATTATCAGACTATGTTTCAATGGAAAAAGGTCATGTGGTCTGATGAGTCCAGAGTGATGAGGAGAGGTGGATGATGTGATTACCCATTATGCCTAGTGCCTACAGTACAAGTCCATGGGGACAGTGTTATGATCCGGGGTTGTTTCAGTCAGTCAGGTCTGGGTTCAGCAACGTTAGATGTCCAAAAAAAAAAAAAAAAGAAAAAAAAGTGAAGTCATCTGAACCTGAATATGCAGAATGACCAGATCAGTGGAATTTTTTTCCCTTCCAAGATGACACAGTAGTATGGGATAGAAGAGAAATATATAATCTGTAAATCAACACAATATTTACATTTGTCGCCATGTATATGGAAATATCTTCTCGTGTTATCTTGCGATATTAAATAAATAAGTCATCAAATTTGTGATTTAATGGAAAAACCAACATTACGCACCTTTGTTTTTTCAACATAGTGAATATCGGTAAAGTTTTGCGCATATGTGCAATGGAAAAGCAACTAGTGTGAGTGTAAATGTCGTTTTCATGCATGGTTCGGCCACCACAGAGCCCAGACCTGAACCCCACTGAGAATCTTTGGGATGTGATGGATACACCTTAATGTAACACTCAGACTCACTGATCATCAATACTAGATCTTGGCCAAAACTTAATGCAATGTTGTGACATTTCCTGTGACATTGGTACTATGTGGAATTAACAATACCAGAAATAATATATCCAATTCAAAGCTACTGACAAAGAGACTTTTTTTTTCTTTCTTGGCTCAGCAATCTATTTTTTAATAGCTCATCTTGACACCTCAGCAAGTTTTGTTTTTTTCTAAATATGCACCCTATACAATAGTTTCAATAAACCAAACAATTTTTCAACCCTTTCTTTCTATTAATCTAAAATCTATTGAAATGGTAAATCATCCATGACACAGAAAAAAAAAGACCCAATATTGTCTGCTAAAATTATATATCAGTATTGTTGTTTTGCACGCATTCAGACTGTGAAAATAAATGTTTGCTTTTTTATTTTATGTTACTCTACTGCAATTTATTTGTGTTTAAGTGTTGGACTGTAGATCAGATAAGGAAACACATATCTGTAAATATACTCTCCCAACATGGGAAATGGAGATGGGTGATTTTTACTATATACCCATGAATATAAACAGATTGATTTGAAATAAGAAAATGAATATGACACTGATGAAGATAAATATAAAGGGACATTTACTATTCATTTTTATGTGGGTTCTTATATGAAACTGGGTTCATTCTGGTACCTGGCACTTACCAGCTTTTTAGACCCAATAATAAAAGAGAAATGTAGACATATATCTCCCAGGATGTACCTAATGATGACCTCAGATAAATGCAAAAAATTATACACTTGCTCTGAGCCATCCCAAAATTAATTATTTTTTAATAAAATATTGGGGCCAAAAATAGGACCAAAATTGGGACAGGAAAAGCTACCTTGGTGTCAGTGCATTTGAGCTGGAACACGTGGCTGTACATGGTCTTATATACTACTATAAATAAAGACACTGTGTTAAATTTGTCGACGCTAGTGGTTTTTCTAATCCAGACATGCAGGTTTTTCATCAATCTCAGTCTCATTCCAGGTTTTGTATGTAACCCATCATGTCCACTCGCGTTGCATGCTGAACCTGCCCATTTAAAAGCAAATAAATAGAGAGTGATTTTGCAACAACAGTCATTTTTGTGAAACACTCTGCCTTGTATAATTAGTTTAATTCCCAAAATGTATCTGTGAGAGAATAAAGAGAGAGTCAACAAAATAGTAGCGCATACTTTCCGTGCCCTTTTCAGTTACATACAGATTTTTTATATTAAATATAATGTAAAATACTATAAAAAATATGTTTCATATGAAAAACTGTTTCTCTTTTATGTCAGTATTTATTTTTAAAATAGATCTAAAGTGCTTCCAAACTTGCTTCATGACATTAGTCTACATCTGGTTTGAATTTTAACCCCAATGTTCAGTTTCACAGAAGCACCCATGCACAGCCATGACTTTTTCAAAGACAAAGTGGCTGAAATATAGAAATGTGGTGACTCTTTGAGCAGGTCAGAAAAGTGGTGAGTTGCTGTAATATGAAAAAGTCCATGAGCATCAACTGTATTAAGGCTGTGTCTATTAAACCATCTGGTAGCAGCCTGTCCAATCACAGTTATGGACATTACGTCAGCACTTCAGCGTTTCAGCAAAATGAATTCTTAGAGCATTTTAGATTGCCCATCTCCTGGGCCCCATCTCAAGAGCCACGCAGCAGGACAATGCACAAGGAGAATTAATTCAGCTGAGAATAAAACCTATTCAGGTCCAGAGACACCTTCCATTGTGCTGGATGAAGTCCCACATGTGGAAAAGACAGATGAATTATTAACAGTCAGTCGTACTCGCGCTCGGCTGTGTCCTCACTGGGCCAATCTCAATTCCCACCCTTCCATCAAAAATATCAGGTCAATGTCACAAATATGAGAAGCGTATTTACAACCTCTCAGCACTTACTTGAATGTTGTGGGTTGTGCAAACATTTGTGCCTGAAATACAAAGCAGTAAAAACCAACCAAGACAACACAGTAACATATACTTTCTGTAGGAACACTGCGATTACTGTGTCTCCCTGGTTCCCTGGAGTAATACAGTCAGTGTACTTGCGTGGGTGACAAAGGCATCAGTAGTGGCAGCTAAGGGCAGCAGGTGGTATCTGAGTGATGAATTTAAGAAAAATGTAGGCGGGGGATTATAAATTGAGACATCACCTCTGTTCCATTCCTGCAGCCGGTAGCCTGTAGTGCCATATCTACCATATCCCCATTACATGCTCTCTGTGTGTGTTTCCTCCGGTGAAACACAGCAAAGTGGTAAATAAGAGGGACAAAAAGAGAATAAAAAAGGGGAGGGAGGTAGAAGGACCTGAAATACAGGCATCCCATATCCGCCTCCTTCTGTAAACGCTGTTGTCAGTGTTGGGTAGAGAAGCAATTAATCTCAGCCAGAGGAGGCAAAAAAAGAGAGATGCACAAGCACAAAAGCTATCAAGATGACAAGACTTTGCCGTGCAATTTACTAGGTTTCTATTGCTGTCGAGGCTATATGATAAACTTATTATTGCGAGTCTGGTGTATATTGCCAATGCGAGGCCTGTGCGATTATGTTGTAATTGAGATTCACAATTATATCCATTTGGCAGCTAATGAAGAGATGATGGTGAACAGTTTGTGAGGGCACACACACACTGGGACACACACGTAAGATTATTGGGTATTATTAGCAAGAAAAAAAAGATAACAACAACAGGGGAGCATAAAAGCATATGCTACCCTAAGAGAGTATTAACCATGAAAGGCACTGATGGACAATGAACTGGCGTCAGTAGCATTCCGTTTTTTGTTGCTGTAATGAATGACTGAGACATCAGTAATTCAAGGATAGCTGAAATGACGTCATAAAGATAACCAAAATGAGCCTTCAAGTGCTTGTCCTTCACAGAAAGCTTACCATTATAATGGCCAAAGGGTAGAGTGTCATCTCCATTTTACAACCGTTGCACTGTGTACTATGACAAATGATAGAGCCCATACTAATTATGGGCTACGGACACATCTAGAAGCAAACCCTTTCACACCACTGAGTACTTTTTGTTTTTATGGTGCATTTCTAATGATGTATCGGCCATTTATGATGCAAACCCTCACGCCATTAAGATGATAAACAAGTAGCTACATCCTTCATTATAGCATTTACACCTCTGCTACACCTTAATGTGTTTGTATTAAATACGGTATTCCATGTATTTCACAGGCTGAATGAAGTAAAATTAGAATGATTTAAATGCACAGTAGACAATTTCAGCTCGAAGGCATTATTCTGTAGCAAAAACCACTGAATAGTGCACAGATAGCAGATTTTGTTAACCATGAAAGCCATCAACATATACTGTACACTGCATGCATATACAGTATTTAATTATTCAGAGTATTTCAATAAGAATGAACACAAATAATTCCCTTAGTTGCATAAATTTACATTAAATCATTTAATTGAAAATGCTGCAAATGTTACTATTAAATTAGTCAAGGGGCGGCGCAGTGGCACATGAGGTAGCAATTTTGTTTTGTAGTGTACCACACCCCCACACACATTAAATGCAGGTATATATACAGGTTAATTCTCCTGTCAGTGTCCTTGATCAAAGTACTGAGGAAGATCTGGAGTTGGTCCCCAAGCGGCTTCAATGGCAGCTCACAGCTATTAAATGTGTTTAGAGCTAATGCTAATTGCTAACATAAGTCGCTGTGTGTATTAGGACGGGTAAAATGTAGAGTGAATATCCCTGCAGGGATAATAGTGGGTTAACCTTTAACCTTTAAATGGGATACAACAACATTCTAGAGGTTGCCATTATTGGATTTTTAGAGGCTGATACAATAATATCTCTGACAGGAAACAGTCAATAGCTGACCATGCGTCACCCCCTACGCACGCATTTACACCAAAAACTGACACTATTTTTAACTTAATTAGAAACTAGACAACTGCTGTACGCATTTAAGTCAAAGTAATTAACACTCAAACTTACAAATCAATAAATCTGGGAGTTAAAAACAAATTTATTGTAAAAGAAAAAATCTATAAGATTTTAGTTTATTAGTATTATTATTATTTTTTTTTTAAGTTAGGCTATTATCTTTTTTTTGTAAACATCTTCTTTTTACTGTTTTCAGGCAGCATTATCTTATCAGCATGTTATATCATGTATATAACTTCTATACAGTGGTGTTCATAAGTTTACATACCCTAGCAGAATTTGTGATTCTTTGTCCATTTTTCAGAGAATATGAATAATACAAAAAACACTCGTGGTTAGTGCTTTGGTGAATCCATTTATTATCAAACAAATGTGTTTGCTCTTTTTAAATCATACTGACAACAGAAACTATCCAAATG
>JAPQRP010000030.1:22870434-22935472 GCA_037367295.1 Apogon hyalosoma
GATGAACACACCCTGAAAGCACTTTCATACTCCATGGAGAGCAGGTCACCATCATAGGGAATTAGATCCAGGATGTACTCATCAATGTTGATGAAAGAGCCCAGCACACCCTGCTCCTTCAATCGTTGCTCACACAACATGCTCCGACGTGGCACAAACAGAATATGGAAGTCACGTGATGAATGCATCTTATCCTCACTAAAAGGTGAGAAATCCAGAACAGAAGTGTTAAATACAGTGTTGCTAAAAATATTTGACAATTGGCCATGAGGAGAATGCTTTCAACACAGTGTACAATGCCAGACTTAAAAATGAGACACATTCAAACCTGAATACATTCTCAGCAATTATGTCCATAAGCTCCAGTCTGGGGCGGACAAAAAAAATTATATTTTTGACATCAGCCGAAGGGAGCCGGCCACGTTTGAGAGTGAACATCTTTTCCACTTCATGTTCCTGGAAAACAGCAATACATATGCACAATTATATCATGTATTGCAAATGACTATCTGTTTGAGCTTATTTATTTGTGACTGTACAACAGAGATTTGTGCACAAGCAGCCTTACCTTAAGTAAAGAGTACTGTGCTATTAGTCCAAAGGGTCCTGTCAAATATTCATCCCAAACGATGGCCTAAACGCCAACAAAACAAGTTAGGTAATGATTGGGTTTTAGTTGTACATTGAATTTGTTAATACATGTATCTTCAATTTTTATTTCATATTATTTACAGAGAGGATTATGCTGATTTCTGAATAATTCTATGTATTATGGCTTAATACACTTTAACGTAGCTTAATTATTAATTTTTCTTTAAATAGTCGTTAGTCATTCGTTACTATTTAGTGGTCTGTGTGTTGTTTAAGAAACTGAATGTCTCCATGTTCCCCTGAATTCATACAGTAACTATCTCAAATAATGTAATTTAATCTAAAAACACGTTATGTCTGTAGACATTTTAATCTGAGTTTGACCACGAGCTGACCAATGATAGATTATGAGACTCCATGAGCAAAACCCCACACTAAACATAGTTACATTTACGCTTAAACTGTCGCTACGAACTACATATTTTAAGTTTTTCACAATGTATGGGGAAGCTAACACATACAGTTAATTGCAACGTACGTTAGCCTCAGGAGTGACTGTCAAATCTAATAGGCTAAGGCTAACTGCCACTATGTTAGCCACATTTTCATTGTTACACTATGATTATACCTTGCTTCCTGCACACTTGTCCAAAAACTCTCGAAGTTCCTTCCGTGCTGCTTCTCTTAAAATGTTTAAATTGACTCTGCCGTACGATAAGTGAGCAGCCATTTTTTTGCCCTGAAACAGAAACACAAGTCAGGTGACAAACAGGGAAGGACAGTCACGTGATCAAATAGCATCAAGATAGTGCACCCATTCCGTCCAGCACCAAATGATGAGTAATAGAGATAATTATTGCACGTGTAATCCGTGAATTCCAACTGTATGTTACCTAAAGATAGATTTAATTGTTTAGAAGTCAAGTAAAGTATGAATGTGTACTCAAGATTGTTTAAAAAAAATAATATTAAAGTCCTCTTGACCAGAACACAAATCCGGAAATATTAAGAGGTACACTCTCTTGCATCAAGTAGTGTTTTTTTTTCTTTGTCAGTGTCAACAAACATAGGCTTATACCAGAAATATAAGATAATAAATGTCAACGTTAAGTTTACCACTAAGTGAAGAGTGTATTTGTATTTTAGGAATCAATTCCACTCACTAATCACAAACAAACATAACAGAAAGCCCCATAAAGCACACATAGCGCACGTAATCACGTAATTATTGTGCAATAAATGCTCAATCCTTTAGATGGCGCAATGTCTCCACAGTAAAAATCACAGTGGGGTTACTTTTTTTTTTTTTTTTCCAAGTAAATGGAATAATCAGAATCCAAAAAGTAAGTGTTTACTTCTTTGAGAAAAACTGTGCTGTAAAAGTACAGCGTAACATGCCTCAAATGACTGGAATAATGTAATATAATGACTTGTTTACTAGGTGCTCCAATTTGTTATGCGCTAAAGGGTTAATTCAAATGTACAATAAACATAGAATAACGCAATCTTCTCGGTTGGCAAAAAGTAGTGAACCATTGTAGGCCACAGGAAAATCGTAAAGTAACATATAAAACCAAGATTTATAAAATTACATAGACACACACGAGATCTGATGAAAATGACAGATTTCTCTTTAGGGATGTGTACATGATGATACATATTTAGACAATACCAACTCTAGAGATGGATCAGGTGATGACTGTCCACTTTAGCATATCACTTCACATCCAGGGGTTTCCTTCCCAGGGAACCAAGGGCTTTCCATCCTCCACACAGGATAGAAGACGAGTTCCCACGCACTGTGGAGACCCGCTGTGCCTCTAGCTACAGACTACTCATTCAGGCATACACACACACACACACACACACGCACACACACACACAAAAAAAAAAAAAAAAAAAAAGCACGGGTTTTTGGTGACAGGCACCATGCGCAATGACTGACTCTGTGGTCGAATCCAAGAGCTGCACCGAAATTTAGTCCGCATCATTCCCTGACAGCTCCCCGAGAGAGGCAACAGAAACGCAGGGCTGGATTATCAGGTAGGCTGTTCGATTCTCCTTCGAAGGATTTCTCTAACATTGCATCCTCTGCCTTAAATTTCTGAGCGGTTATTGCGTTTGTCCAATGACTCACTGAATTAGAATTTCTCATTTACAAGTTGAATGAATGCAGCATTTCATTCACAACAGAGAAGCGCTGAAAATTCTATATATGGAGGAAAGAGATTTCACTAATTTCTAAATTTGATATTGGGTAGCTTTTCATAATGTGGACGACCAGTTAAATAAAACAGGGCCGAATATCTGCAAAACATTCTGTATGCATAAAGCTGCTGCTTATTAACCTATGTGCAGTCACAATTATGTAAATGAGCATTTGATTGATTCTTTTGTTTTGAGTAAAACATGTCTTACTGAAAACATTTATCTGCAGCACAACGTGATTTCTGTCATTCATGCAGAGGTAATGATGGAGATTAATACCTTTCTGAATTGTTGCATTGATTTACTACAGCATGCTTTGCTGTTACGATTTTGGACTCAGTTTATTCATGAATGACTGTGATAAATATAGCTCAATGTGTAGCTTGACAGGTTATGTCTCAAATCATTTCAAAATACATTGAAGGGGGACTAGTGGCTGGCTTCACTTCTGCAACAAGAGTCCTTCCTTGTTGCAGATCTGATATAAGAAAACAGACCTGATAAGTCATGTGGGAGATTGTGTGGTTGCAGTCCCTGGGCGTTGCTGCAGGATTTTTAGGAGCGCACACTCGGGCTTGATGCCTGCAGATGAGGAGGAAAACATCAGTGGTGGCTGTGCTTTCAAATGCTGATGTGAGCAGGGCAGCTCTAAACTCCAGCTGTGCCACAGGACAGGTGATTCAGTACTTGTGGTGTTATCATACACTGAACTCATGGGTTATTACAAATGGATAGACAAATCACTGTGTGTTGAAAAATGAGGATATAAGATGCTCCAGGGACTTATTGGACCCATGTATTTCTGTTCTGTACAAGAAGAAGCTGGAAATCTGCCTCCCAGTTCCACCATCTCCAACTCCTCCTACAGACCTGAAGCATGGGGATTAAATGGGGGAGGGGAGAAAAGACTGAATGAACAGTATATAATATATCTGCAACTGCCTCTTCTCACTACAGTAGTGCTTGGACGACACCCTTATGCTGTATTTTTCTGGTTTCTGTCAGACTGAAATTAAAGAGAAGCAAGAGCAAACAGAAAAAAATGTTGGATAGGTTAACATGTAAATTAAGAGAAAACAAGGAGATGGAGAGTACACGGAAACGTGTATTCAGGGAAAAGGTAAAAAAAAAAAAAAAAAGATGGAGGAAAGAAGTAAGTGCTCTGCATTATTTAAAGCTGAAGGATACAAGACGACTGTACTCTGAATCCCATGTCTTCAGCTTGTCTTGTGTCCTGGTAAGACGCATCATCACTGGCAAACTGCAGCCACGCTTCTTAATGCGAGAGTTGATCTGCTGACTGTCATTGAAACAGTTGTCGTTTTTGCATGAGCTTTGAAAATTTGGCACAGGTAGAGTCTACTACAAACACAGGGTTCAACGCACATGCACACACACAGCGTTTAATCATTCTGATTCTCGTCTTCTGATCTTGCGGTTACCATGGCCACAGCTGGTAAAGGTGCATGACTCTATGTTCCTCTGTTCTCTTCATAATCCATACATGGAGCGCCAGAGCATGATTATACTTAAATTATCCAACTATCTATGGCTTGATTGAGGATACGTTGAAATTTGTTGTGTGAGACAATTTTCCTACCATTTGTGGCTGAGCTACAGATGGGAGTGGCTATATCTACAAATTCTTAACAGAGCAGTGGATGACAATCAATTCATCAGTCTCTCTGAAACTGGTAATTAGATTTTCCTAAACAACCAGACGTATTAGAAAAGACAAATTTAGTTAATGTGACCTTTGAACAAAGTTTCCCTAAGATAGCATGGAGGTCAGAATCCAAGAAGACTGAAGCTGGACCTGCTTCAGTAGTAAGGCTTCCAGTTTCTTACCTGAACAATACCACTTAAAATATCTGTGACGCGTTATTATAATCACCTCTGTGCATGTGTTGAGCTGCAGTGATGCTCTTGTTCCAGAGGATCAGCATGAACTGTAAATAAACAAACCTTTCCCCACAAGTGTCATGCCAGAGCTTCCCAACGGGAGAGTTTGTCTTGAAAATTAAGCCAAAGATTATTTTTAGAATCACAGTGTTTCCGGTGTAGTGCCGGCTCCTCCTTGCCAACAGATTTTCTGAAAACACTCAGGGGCATTGTATACCTGCTTGTTTGAGGTGGGACAAAAGGGAGGGTCAGATATCCAGCAGTTGAACTTTGCCAGCTTTTCAAACCACATCCAACCCAGTGATGGATTGAGAGGCTGTCTGAATTTTTTTTGTCTTCAGCTATGGAGATTATATCAACAGACTACCAGCTGCAGGTTATTTCTGGTAAAAAGAAAACGAATGCACAGTGTCTTTACAACAGACCTTTAGTGTTCTGATTTAATGGCCCTGTCTGGTGGTACTTGTTTCCCTGAGATAAGATGAGAGGAAATTGAGGGAGCATGACTGTTCAATACATCAGCAGCCAGTTCTCCAAGTCCCACCTCTTACCTCAGGGGCATACAGGGATGAATCACCATCAGCCAAGCAAATTTGAGACTCACTGCAGACTCTTGCCGGAGTGGAGATAATTGAATGCTCCATGTCCGATGGGTTGCATCACTGTTTGTTTTCAAAGCCCTAAATTAAAGCCCCGACAAAAGAAGTCTCTGAATTGCTGTGCATCAAAACATCTGAGGAAAAGTGGGTCGGCGGTTATCCTTCTGCTGAATTTGAGGATGATTACTGGAAAAAAGACCTACAAGACACCCAGCGCTAATTTAATGAGTGCTTTGTTGGTTTAACAATGAATAAATGAGCACATATGCCATTAGTGTGTGTTAGTGTGGTGATAGCGGGATAACAGCATGATAGCTTGTTGGTCACTGGATGGTCTTTCCTGTTTGTTCTCCAGCAATGCGGGACTTGGAGTCATGCCTGCCTTGAGGATGTAGTTGAAATGAAGCAACACTCTCACATTTGAGAGGTAAAGACTCCTCGCAGATGGTTCCACAGATGGTCTTGGTTGATGCAATTGTCTGACTGAAAACATGGATAATTTGTTAATGCAACATACTAAAAGTCTAACGTCTTAAATATTTTAAATCATTCCCAAAATATAACCTGATAGCACTGTATGTTCGGCACAAAACGGGTACACACAGAGGTGTGAGTACATAAAGCATGCACTATTGCCATATAAAGAGGGGACTTCCACAGTGAGAAGCAATGGGGGTGGGATTTGTAAATAATTAAAAAATGCTGAGTGATGTTTTTCTCCTGCGGTGGCTTCTTGGTGCAATGCTTTACAGTCTTGCCCAGGCCTCAGTGTGTTGCTATGTTGGCATCTCACAGCCCTCTATGGGGGATGGATGGAGTTCTGCCACGCAACTGGGAGTGGGTGGCTACCTCGTGTTTTTAGTCCTCCCCACTTTCCCTGCATGCCTGGTGCGTGAGCAGTAGACATTAACAACTGAGCAGTTACTTGGTTAATAAGTCGATTTTAAGAGATAGGAACACTTAAAGGCATTATTAGATTGAGTTCATGCTGTCACTTACAAATGCTCTCACACCTCAGTCCTGATTCAAAGCATCAAACTGTGTTAGCATATAATCCATGTCCACAGTTGAGTAGATTTGAAGACTGTTCCTGTTTTATTGCTTTTTGATTTTCCAATGTTGCAGTTGCAGGATGTGCAAAATCAGTGATATTTCATTACCTGGACGCTCAAGGGTTTTAGTAATAACTAAGTACGTGTTTTTACTACAAAAGATCACTGGAAATAACTCTTTAGGCTTGGCTTCTTTATGCTGCTTGTGTTTATGGATTAGTCAATGAGCACTTTACATTTGGACTGAACATTTTACTGTTGGAGAAGAGCTGTCAGCATAAGCCATGAATTTCTTTTTGACTTCACAACCAGTAGCCATCAGCCCATGTGTGTCACTACACAATGTGAGCAGCTGGTTGTGCTCAGTGACAGGTAGTCAATGTGTGAGTCAAAGTCTTGCAAAGTATTTTAGAATAGGACCATGATTTGGAGTTTAGACTTCCATAGCTCTGTATTTATAATGAAGAAGAAGTCTAAAAGGGAAGAATAAACTTTTCTCATTTCCCTATCTAAACTGTGAGCATTCAGTCTGAGGATTTTATGCTGTGTTCTCTTTCATAATACATAAAACAATCCTAGTTCCTGCCAGGCGAAATGACAAGCTAACAAGGTTATGGTAAAATAAACATTTAATTTATTTCTTTTATTAGCAATTTTCCCTATGTTTTTAGTTTTGTCTGATTCATCATTATTATTGTATTGACTATGTTTAGTGTATTTTATGTTATTCACACTGTTACTGTGTTGTTTGCAAGATGAATATATACATGAGAATACAGCATAGAAATTTTATAACTCAGCTTGTTTTCCTCAGCATTGTGAAAAACGGTGCAGGACTGCAATGCTATTGAGTCTTTAATAGGAAAAAGCACAGAGCCAGAGTGCTAGAACTGATGAAACATTAATGGTCACAGTAACCTGAAAAAAAAATGTGTGTGGTTGTACTAGGGTTGTGAAATCATTGGCAGTGTGGATTTGCTGGGCTGTGGGTATGTGTGCATGAATATCAACTCTGGCATCTACTTAGCATCAGCACCTTGGAAATGGTTTGGAAGAAAAGTGCTGATTTGAGCCTATAGGGACACCATATTGGCTAGTGGTAAAGGCTGCTGGTGGACGACTGGGTTACAGCTACGACAGGGCTTTAAGGCTTCTTTTATAAGCAAGTATATTGAAGTGAAACCAATTGTAAGATGTGGCATTGATTCATTAACCCACTTACTTAATGTCCTCCTTGGAAAATGTCAGGGGAATTCTTGTCCTGCAGTTTAAGTGTACTACAACATCTTCTCTAATGTCATTGCATTGGAGAAATGTACACATAGGACGCAGAAGGTTGTAATAGAAAATGTAAAAGAACAGAAAATAACAGCTTCAAATACTCAACAATATGCCAAACATATGAACATAAAAAGGCAGAGAAAAGGAGCAAATTCTGGGATGAGCATAATATAAAATTTTTTGTTCATTTTCTATTTGTAGATGAATTTATCATCTTTCCACAAAAGATTGGAGTAAAAAAAACTTGCTCTTGAACAGTAAACATTATTTTTTGCTGATCTCAGTACAAGTGAAAGGGAGATGACTTTCCTCCCTCTACCCCATCCCCCTTTAGCTCTCTGTGCCGTATACATAATGATCCATGTTAAATCAGTCCATCAATACCCTGCTGCCTTGTTGTCACTCTGGATGCTTTCATCAGGCCTTCGATTCTAAAGCATGTACCCAAAATGTCAAGATAATAAATAACTAAAACGACACTGTCTTATCCCAGTCATACATTCTGCAGTAGTGACTCATACACCTGCTTTTGTAAGTGACATTAACAATTATCATTAACACAAGTGCTTGACAGGACTGAAAGCCAGTTACCCATGCTGAGCGTTCACTTCAAGTATCCAAGGAGAATGCATGGCTGCGCTTCTAAAAATGGACATGTAGGGTTTGCTCTGGGAGTGATACATGCGTGCAGCCCTGAATGTACAGATGCAGATTTGTATCGACCATCCTCTCTGGCCCTTAGGAGAGACAGGTTTCTAAACTGGTCCTCTCCACCCCCATATGAAATGCTATAGATGCGTGGATGAGTTACGATGATCAGACAGATGACTATGTGAGTCGAAGCTCTCCCTCTGGTCTTTCCTGTTGTCATATCACATGCGATCTGTTACTATTCGTGTCTAGTGTCTTTCTAGACAGTACTGTGTGGTTGCTTGCACAGTTCCTGGCCGCAGCTTTGCAGATCCCACCATGTCTGAAATCATCATCACTGAGGCTCCATGACATTTAGAAAAAACAACATACGGGAGAATATCTCTGGAGAGAAGAATCCACCACCTGACTGAGTCATCTTATATGGGAGGAAAACACGTACAAGATGACTGTGGCACCAAGAGAGAGTCACAGATGACGCAGATTAGTTTCTTTGAAAACTTCAAAAATATTGCAGCTCGTCTTAAGGTCATAGTGAAGTCATACATCCAGAATAATGAGGCTCAGGATGATATTTTGGTCTAGATAGTCTACCATAATTACCAGAAACTACATATACAGTAGAATTTTTTTTAAATGTAAAATCCCTCCTTGAATGTGTAGTAGATGAAACTGGGCTGTATTTCTAAATGCAGGCAGCACAAAAGCGAATACTAACAGCTCTTTATGAAAAAAGCCTGCATATGATCCTTCACACTATCTCCCGAATGCTAATTGGATTGTCACCTCAGCTCCCTCTAATAGTCCTCTTCTGTTGCACGAGTCTCTATCCACAGTAGAGAGCTTCGACTTTTCTGAAGCAGTTCGCCAGCCCAGCCCTGCCCCTCTGTGCCTCTCCATCCAGGACAATCATGTAACACAAAAATCTGGCAAGTGAAAGAGGCCACGCTTGAGAGCCTCGGTATATATGATAACTACAGTCATGTCTGAACTGTCAGGCTGCTGCTGAAAAGTGGAAAAGAGATGCTCCCTCAAGACTGCCTTGCCACCGTTGGCTGGATGCAGCAGCATCAGAGGGAAAAGCCCACACCCAGAGTGTCTATTGATAGCACAGCAAATTTGTTGTTATTCCGTGAATCCTGCAGGCAGTGTAGCTACAGATTAGAGCTGAATAGGTATGTAGCCTGATGTTATGCAGCATAATACAAGCAGCACATCCTCCCTTTCATGCTCCCTCTCACTTTTTCCAGCCTTGTGCAGCAGCCCTTTTTACTGCGATGAACAAGTGAAACCTATTGATTTTCCTTTTATCATCATGCATCGTTATCATTATCTCTCCCCCTCTGTCTACTGTACACTACCTGCAATATCCATCTTGCTCCATCACTTTTCTCCATATTTGAGGCCCCAGGGGCTTTTAGTTCCTCTGAGTGGCTGTTGTTGCTCCTTTGCGGAGGCAGCAGGTCTTCTCTCACAGTCAGTACTTCCCCTCAGGACATACACTGTATCCCCAGGCCAGTGGCTGCTGCAGTACTCTATTGTCTGGCTTGTTGAGACTAGAAGTACCTAAGTCAATTGCACAGACTACAGACACAGGGACTCACTACACTTGCTTGTAGATTTCTGTTGACATCTTTTTTATCATCTTCACTATGTCTGACATGAAGTGTTCTTGGTTGTTCATTCAATTGGATAAAGACTTTGTAAGAAGTTCGCTGGACTCATAACTTTTGCAGGAAGACATCCCAATCTGGCATTATCAGCCCTGGGCTGTGTTCCCAGTCTTGTTTTTTTGGGTTTATGCACACGAATAAATTGCAAAAGCCAATCTCCTGTCATCCTGTATGTTAAATACTCTGACTCTGCCACTCTCAGACTCTTCCTCACTCTGTTTGGCAAAAAACCATTCAGCTTTAATGCAATCACACTATAGAGACAATAACTTCCCTACAGATTAGTCCTAGTAGCACCCGACCACACCCCCTGTGCTGCCAGTGTCGCTAGAGAAAGACATTTAGAGCAGCAAAGAAATCACTTTGGACAAAAACTTCAACTCTAACCAACACATTAAGAATAATCATGGATGCAAGAAACAAAAGCTCTTAGTCAGCCCTGTCAGTACGAGTGTTCTTCCTCCCCGTTTTTGAATCACAATTTAGATGTTCCTGCTATATGGAACCATCTGTTTCTTTGATGTGCAGTCACAAACTATGACAGTTTCATTACAGTTTCACTTATAGCTGCTATAATAATTCTTCTTTCCACCCCAATTTTGCACGACCTCTCCTCCACAGCACTGCCCACTTCAAAGAAAACAACCCAGACCACCCACTTTTCCCCTGGACAGGATACTAATGTATGGGAGAGCTGCTTTTTCTAAAGCTTTGTTTGTGCACTTTGTCACACACAAACTTATCAATTCTTCACTGGTTAGAACCATAGCATGTCATTATATCTAGCTTGTATTTTACAGATTAGATGTATTGTCTGAGGAGGGAATTTAATAAACAGCTTAGCAAGTGCATGGTACATATTAGACTATGAAGTTGGCACCGGGAAATGTGCTTACATTGCTGTTGGAGGCTGATATTTTGTTGCTATTTCAGGCTTCATATGTAATATTACAGGATGATGATCGGGGAAATGTGATATTTACTTTGCTAGGAAATATTAATATATTTGGAATACAATAGAGATTTGTTTATTGTGGTGGTTTTTGTTCTTATAATGGTGACAAAGGTGAAGTCATCATTACTTAGCCCTACATCAGTGGGCACCAATTAAATGAAATGTTTCTGGTGACTTGCCAGTTGGAGCTCAGCACTGTCCTGACTCACAAATTTGGTGAAAAAACCCTCTGATGAAAGTACAGCCCACGGTAGCAGTTAAATGAGTGCTGCATAAGCAAAAGATAAGAGCTGGAAATAATTCAAAAGTGGTCTAAATCAAGCAATCATTCATTTCCAAAATTAAGAGTTCTAAATGCACTGGTGGCATCTTTTACTTTTCCCAAAGATTGCTGCAAATCATCTGTCTGTCTTTCTGTCTGCTATTTTTACAGATTGTGATAGAGCAGCCATGACAGACACGGTGATGAGCAGCTCAGATCGTTGGGTGTCCAATGACAGGCAGAGGGGCATGCATGCGAGGTAAGCATTGGTTTTGCAACACTTTGGTCATTTTAACCCTTCATGTAGCTCCACAAACACTAAACTGTATCCTCCTTTGCTTTACCTGCATCCGCTTGATATGTGATCTGTGAAACAGTGATAAAGAGCAGTAAGTAGATTAACTCTTACTCCACCTTTCTTATCTGTGTGTCCACTCTTACTGTTCAGAAAGCTGTGTTGATGCTGCAAATGTGTGTTCATTCATAAATACTGGATGAGCATTTGCATTGTGCACAGTTTGCATTTGTCCATTTCATCTATTTTCTGCCAGCAAGTTTGTTTGTTCAGTTTATTCAAATACAGAAGGTAATGTGCTTATGTTTATTAGTCAAATCATAGAATCAATGTAACCTCAACTGGAGGATGTGTTTGGCTGATAGGGGCAACTGGACCATGCAGCCAGGCCCTGGTCCTGGTCCAGACCTGACAGATGAAGAGAAGGAGATTATAAACAGTGTAATCGCCCGTGCAGAGAAAATGGAGGCCATGGAGCAGGAGAGGATTGGGTGAGGCACAAAAGGGATAATGATCTGGTTTCTTCAATATATTTAGATAAAAATTTTTATCAATGTGTGAAGATAATAAGATGCATACATTTGGGTTGGGATAATTAACAGTGACATTTTAAGTCAGATTTCACCCTGTGCTGCTGCAGGCGCTTGATAAACCGCCTGGATGACATGAAGAAGACTGTGTGCGGGGATGGAGTATCCCGCTGTTTGGTGTGTGGGGAGCAGCTGGGCTCACCTGGGGTCAGCTCAGTGGTGTGTGAAGACTGCAAAAAGGTACATAATGAGTCAGCCAATTACAGTGAGGCAAAAAAAAAAAAAAACAACCCACTCTCCTGCTGCAGTTGACACAAAAAGTTGCCGAACCATTGTCGGTCATGGTCTGTGAGTTACTGTAACATTGTAAATGGTGAACAGCTGGAGTTCTTTATTTTCTCCTGTTGTGTAGAGTATGTGCACCAAGTGTGGTACGCAGTGTAGCAGTCGACCTCGTGCTGTGTGGCTATGCAAGATCTGCAGAGAACAGCGAGAGGTAAGAGCTTTTCACCACTGAAAAAATACAAAAAATTGGGAAGACTACAGCACATTTGTTCTGTTTTCTTAGGTGTGGAAGAGGTCCGGTGCCTGGTTCTTCAAAGGTTTTCCTAAGCATTTCTTACCTTCGCCAATGCCATTATCGAAACCAAAAGAGACAAGTGCCCCAGTGGCTGCAGAGGCCCAAGGGCCGACAGCCTCTGGGCCCAGGGAGGCAGCAGCTCAACCACAAGCCCAACCACCAGGTGAACACTGCTGATGTTTGCCTGTTCAGCTGTAGTTTGATAATTATTACCAGTTTTACCCCTCAGCCAACTTTGGGCCAAAGGGGCATTGTAAACGTTTTGTTGTCTGTCCGTCCGTCTGTCCATCCAACAACATAATTGCATTATCTGAAGAATGCATTGAGATATTTGCACAAAATTTATACAGTGGATGTATCTTTGCACGGAGCAGATGCCTATTGAAAATAGGTCACCTTGACGTACTTTTTCAAGGTCAAATGGCAACATGTCCTTTCAACGACATAATCGCATTATCTGAAGAATGCATCGACATTTCCACACCAAATTTACACAAAGACAATCTATTGTAAATTATAGGACAGTAACTTTCAACACAATCTTACACTATATTTGGCCGAGGGGTATTAAAAGTGTGCAGCACATTATATCAACTTGTTCTCATAAAGAGTCAGTTTGATTCTGTCCCACTCAGGTCAGAGTCAGACTCCTGCCTCTGAGCAGCAAGTTTCAGGCAAGTTACCAACATCTAGAAAATGCATCTGCTAAACTACCAATGGTTGTGAGCGATTAGCATTTCTCAGCATTGCTGCCCGTTCCTTTTTCAAAACACCACCCCCTCAGTCTCATTAGATCAGCATCTCAACAGCCATCCTCCTGCAACCCCGCTACTCATTGCTCTTTCCCCAAACATCACACCTTTTATCTGCCTCCCAAATTTGGCAGTACCGCCCACTGTTGGCAGAGGAGGGGGATGAAGAGCTCAATTAAGCTGTCGGAAAGTGCATGCTGTGACTTGGGAAGAGCCTCCAGGTGGTGTTGGCATGATGGGTCGCATTGTATCATTTCACACTTTCAGGGTGATTACCTGTGCAGTGTGAAATCTCCATAAAAGAGAGGGGGTAGCTCGAGTCAGTAGATGATATAGCGGCTACATGTACAGTAGTCAACTGCCACAGCTTGTTGTAGTGTATGTAGGTCAATGCCTTTGCCACAAAAAAGCTGCAACATCAAAAGTATCCAGAGACTACAGAGTATTACACATTCCACTGCAGCACAAGCCTGAAGTAGTATGATTATACATGTCTCTCTTATGTATTCACTGTGTCTTTACATTTACTGTATTACGCTTTTCATGCTTATTTATAGGACCAGCGACACAGACTCGTGCGGGTTACCCACCTGTGGCTCCTAAACCAACGGTTGTGCGAATGGCCACGGGTGGAGCTGGTCCTGATGATGTGGGGCAGGGCAGTCCCACAGTGATGAAGAAGATGGTGCCTGTTCAGAGCTCCAGACCTCAACCTGCTGCAGCTGCCTCTCTGACCCAGCAGGGTGAGAAACGAATAGAAAGCTATCATCATCATCATCATCATCATCATCATCATCAATGTATTAACTCAGTGTTTCCCAGACTTCTTTACTGGGGAGCAATTTTTTTTTTTTTTTTTTAATGATAACTCATTTCCCAATTCACAGTAGGCCTTATGTATAAATGATTAGAAGAGTGAACTTTTGCATAAATGAATGTTCCCTTGTGACTGGTCATACTATCTTAAATAGGATAGCCATCCATATTGAAGAGATATGTGTTTAGTAACCATTTTGCTGTATGCATGTGTTACTTAAAACTTATGTGTGTTTCAGACTTAATAAAATAAATAAATAAGTATACTCATGTTGAGTTTAACGTGCTCCGCTCACCCTGCAGGATTCTATGTTGTTGGGTATTCATTGCGGCCTTTGTTAGTTAATAATCAATCAGTCAGCAATCAATTAATCACTTCAGGTCTAATTCATCTCATTAGGCACATCATGAGGGCATGTGGCACAGAAGGTTTACTACACATTTAAACCTTAACTGACTGACTTCCAAACTAATTTCTCTACATTTAACCTTTCATAAGTCATTTTCCACCATGTATTATAATATCATCCCATGCAGTTTCCATTTATAACTGAAAATCAAGTATTTTCCTATATTTAAATTACTGACCATGCAGATGTTCATGAAAGCCATCATAAAATGTATTATATCAAGAGAGAGAAAACTGATCTTTTTTTGCAGAATGTATCACTGACTAAAAAAACAAACATCTGCAACTACTGTCTTTTGTCAAACTGCATGGCTTTTATTGGCCAACGTTGTAGTACAGTGTTTCCAAGTTCACAACAAAGTCTCTAATGTCTAAATGGGTCATATCTGATGTCTTTGTAAAGCTGAGAAACTGAATTTTACCTGAATTACTAAAATGTATTGATAGGATTTGTGGTTCAAAAGTTAAAAACATTTTTGACCAGCAGATGCTTTTGGTCACCATTGACTGGTTTGGTCTTTCAGGGTTAAAAAAACAAAACAAAACAAAAAAACACAGAGGAAATACTGAAAATGTATTTTGTGACCCAAATAACATCTCCTGTAACCTACCCTGTAGTTGGGAATGGACTCCCTTGGACAATGGACTATTCATGAAATATTATCTGACCAGATCTATTACTTTGTTTTGCCACTGATGATTGAATATGGTTGTAGGTTCAGTGACAGGAGATGGAGGCTCTTACTCTTCTGGTGCAGTTCCTTCTGAACACAGAGCGCCTCCTGCAGTGAGAGAGGAAAGGAGGCAGCCCGCTGCCTACAACGCTCCTCCAGTCCGACAGCAACCTCCTCCAGCAGAGGAGGAGGAGGAGGTCAACGACTATGACTCTGATGAAGCTAGTGAGTACACCATCTGCTCACTCTTCTCAAACAGTAAGGTGGCTAATGTAACTAGCATAATTCTACCCCATATGCAGGCTGACTGTTGACCTGCATATTATGAGTTCAGGTAAATGGCAACAGATGGAGTATGATTTTTTTATTTTTTTTATTTTGTGAATAAAGCAAAAATATATTGTCATGCAGCATACAGTATTAGGCATTGATGTCCTTAATTTGGCAGCATCACGTTTCCCCTTAGAGAATCTGAGTCATATCATGTCCATGCTTGTTTTGCAGCCTTCTCGTCTGCTGGTAATAATTCATATCTATATTTTGCCCAGTAGTCATAGTGTGTGAAGTGTCTTCATTGCAGCATCTACTTATCCTGGTATAAAATGACAAATGATAACCACCATATGTTATTGAACCACAAAAATCAATACTGTAGGACTAAACCAGAGGAAGATGTAAGTCAGTGAATCAGTGGTGATACATAATCTATATAATTGTACAGTTTTATTTATTTATTTATTTTTCATAAATTCTCTTTTAATGATGGGAATGGTGCCACGCCAGTCATGTTCAGAGCCTGCAGCGTCAAACAGCCTTTATTCTCTCTCTAGGGGGCTGGGTGTTAATTTATTTTATTGAGGTCCGGGAATATGGAACTGTGCAAATAACTCAAGATACAACGGGGCTAACAGGATATAGATTCCCCTTGTGTTTGATCCAGTCCCTTGTGTTGAGAGTGAAAATGGCAGAAATAGTAATGGTTTTATGTGCTTGGTCTCTGTGGAGTGGTGAGGGGTGAGTGCAGCTAAGCTCTGTATTGTTGATTAGTTTCAGTAGCTCCAATGGTTAAATCGCACTTAATATTGTAGATCCATATGTCTCAGTTGATTCTTTGAACATGAAAGCCAGGAAAGGTTAAAATTAATTAGGATTTTGTACGGTTCTCATATTCTATTTAAAATTTGACTGAAACCTTAAGTGTGATATCTGCAAATCCTCTGTTAATCAGATCATTACATAAAAACACAGGCAAAAATCACTTCTGATTATTTTGTCCCCTATCTAGCAATGAATCTCCTCCACACTGTATCTGTGTGGGTAGTGTGTGTGTGTGTGTGTGTGTGTGTGTGTGTGTGTGTGTGTGTGTGTTTTTTTTCTTCCTTTTTTTCTAACCCAGAACCTTATTTTCTCAATGTCTTCTTTAGGGACTGGTGTGTTTATTTGATTTTTATTCTATGATATGTTGCTACTTTGTAATGAGATTTTTCTGCTGCTTACCTAAAAGCTGTGAATATGCTGCATTACTGTGGTTCAAGGTCTCACATAGTTTTAGGAGGATATTGAACTTGTATCTGTGTATTTTTGCATCATCTTCTGTTTAATTACAGTACGGTATTTCCTGCTTTTAGACTTTTAATTATTCAGCAGTTGACTTGTTGTCTCTGTAGTCTAATGCAGTGGCTGGTCTGGGTCTCTTTCAGCCACTCTGGGCTCTCTAGAGTTCAGTCTGTTCTACGAACAGGAAAGCAACAGCCTCCACTGTAGCATCCTCAAAGCAAAGGTACCATTATTCTGCTCATACTCACACACAGGAACAATTACAATGAAGTGCTTTGTGTTAAAAAGCTCCTGAATGGCACTTGAGCCTAATTGCTGCCTATTGTTCATGATGCAATAGACACCAATGTGCTTTTTCTCCTCAGGGACTGAAACCCATGGACTCAAATGGGCTAGCAGATCCTTATGTCAAACTTCATCTGCTACCAGGGGCGAGCAAGGTAGAAAGCATGCCTATCCCAAATTAAGCATTTACTTCTTTTGAAAGATTTATGCCGTTAAAATCTTGCCAAGAAAAAAAAAAGAAAGGAAGGGTTGGAGCCTTTCTCCAAGCTCAAGCCTGACACCTTGTGGTTTGAGCATACAAAGTCAAACATTTGTTGATGTAAGATGCCTACAAAAATCTGAGAGTGAAGTAAACATCATGAAACTAGAGGTGATATCTTGAAGTCTACCAAGTTGCTACAATGATCTACAGTGGGAAGCAGCATCATGTAGATACTCAGTGTGATAAAAGTTACAAACCGCAGATGCTCAAGATTTTGTGTTGTGGAAACTTGCCTCGAGATATTCCCAGTGTCTTTTCCTTATCCATTCCGATCTAACAGTCAACAAAGCTGCGCACAAAGACACTGAGAAACACCCGCAACCCAGTGTGGAATGAGACGCTCACCTACCACGGGCTGACAGATGAGGACATGCAGCGAAAGACTCTCAGGTGGATAGAGTAGCTCAAAGAGTTTGCCATAAATCATTCAGCACTAAAACCCACTGTATTTTCAATTTGATGTGCCTGGGGTTAAAGTGTGAAACAAGTCTATGCAATTCAGTGTCTCTTTTCATTTTCAGGCTGTCTGTCTGTGATGAAGACAAGTTCGGGCATAATGAGTTTATTGGGGAAACCCGAGTGGCGCTGAAGAAACTGAAGATGAACACAAAGAAAAACTTTAACGTGTGTCTCGAGAGAGTTGTCCCCGTGAGTATAATTCAGTTACAGTCCAACAGTTTTTTGTTCTTTAATCTCCTATTGACCTGCTGTAATCTCGTTCCCTTCACAGACGAAGAGAACGGCAACAGCTGGTGCAGCTCGAGGCATTGCTCTCTACGAAGATGAGGTAATGCTTTATGTCCAGTATGTCTTAACGTGACAGATTCCTACAGTATTTAATACAAATCTTATCATGAATACCCCTGAAAAATGTTGTCTTTTGTATTTTTTTAGGTGGGGAAAGATGGAGGAGATGTGGAGGAGCGTGGTCGGATTTTGATCTCTCTCATGTACAACACCCAGCAGAACCGCCTCATCGTAGGTGTTGTGCGCTGCGTTCATCTGGCTGCCATGGATGCTAATGGTTACTCTGACCCTTATGTCAAAATGTAGGTTCTATAAAGAGAGTAAAATGTGCATTGTATATGTGTTGATGCAAGAAACACAGTATTAACATTCCCTTTACAGATGCCTGAAACCTGATATGGGGAAAAAGGGGAAGTGCAAAACACAGATCAAGAAGCGGACTCTAAACCCGGAATTTAATGAGGTTAGAGGAGAATTTTTTTAAAGGTTGTAGTTAAATAAACGGCTTTAAAATATTCCCAAATTATTATTTTATTAAGTGTGTTGATATTTTTTATGACTGAGCTTAAGGAATCTTGGCTTTGGTTTGGTGATTTAAGAGCTGTGTCGATTAAATTGCAGGAATTCGGCTATGATATCAAACACAGTGAACTTGCCAAGAAGACTTTAGACATCTCTGTGTGGGACTATGATATTGGAAAGGCCAACGACTACATAGGTAAATATTAGATTAGTAACGTTGCTCAACATTGATGCTTGACATCTGCCTAATCACTTTATTTCCTGCCAGGTGGTTGCCAGCTGGGTATTACTGCTAAAGGAGAAAGGCTGAAGCACTGGTATGAGTGTTTGAAGAACAAAGACAAGAAGATTGAGCGTTGGCATACCTTGATGAATGAGAATCATGTCTCTAGTGATTAACCACTTGCCCCCCCCATACAGCATGAGCTAAACCTCCACCCTATAGTTTGCAGTTGCACCTAATGCAGTTGTTTTTCATTTAGTTTTTACGCATCCATTCTATTTCACACAGGCTTCTCTCTGCTCCGTTGTCCTACACTATACTCTTCTTTCCTGATGTCCAGTAACCGTTTCTCTCTGCTTGTGCTGTTACTTAATCTGCCTCTGGGACAAATCATGGCATAAATGAAATAAGAATTTCATTAATCTTACCAAGACATCAAGTGCAACTTGTCAAGGAACAGCTGCACAAAGACCATCATGCCTGTCAGTGACATTAAATTATGCGTTGAACTTGACACATTCTTTCCTAAAGAAATGGAAGTCTGAATTGCACTGGCTCAGATTAAGAAAAGCAATATGTTATGGCATATGAGGTCAAAACCCTCCCTGAAGGTAATAAATGCTCATGCCTGTAATTCATTAGACTGTCAGGGTATAACTTTTGATTTTTCTGTGATTACTTCATGCTGTAGTGTAACACTTGAATTGTATAAGCATGCCAAGCTACAGATAAGAATTACATGCAGCTGCACCTTCACTTATTACAGCTGTGCCCACTGTCCTTAACATATTGTATATTTCCATGAAGAAATGTTTACATATTGATACATTGCTCAGGTTAGGATAGAAAATACAGTCATCTGATATGCAGATGATTCATTAATTTGTGGACCATGAGCTAGATGAATCTTTCATCAGTTGCTGTTAATTTAAGATTATAGCACATGTAGTTAATATTAGGACTTTTTACGTATTATTAATTGGGCTGTGAATTTTGAGTTTGTTGGATGTAGGCCTCTTAATTGGTTCATTAGGAAAAACTGAAAAGTGAACAGTATTTTTCCAGTTCATTTCTGGCAGGAAAAAGGAGTTTCCTCCTGCTACCTCTACTCCTCTGAAGTTTGCGGTTCACTCTGATGTATCAGAGGTTTTCTACTGCAGTTGTACACTTGGTCAGGTTTCTTACTAGTTCCTGTAGAAGATGCATCTGCTCTGCTTGATAGGTAGAGTAAGTGCAACAGGTTATGTCATAGGTATGTGCAGCTTTACCTGCATGCACTGTGCTCGTGATTCTTGTGTGCCTAGGGCAGCTGTGGCCTGCTTTTACCCCAACACACACTTTGCACAAAGCAGGGCCCTTTCTTTTCTGCCACACTCCAATCATTAAGGCTTTAGTGTGTGTTGTTCTCTAATCACAGCAAACCAAGGAAAGCACACCTTACAAAGTGGAATGACCTCAATTTATACAGCTGTTTGCAAGTTATTCCAATGTCAAAACAATGACAAAAACAAAAAATCCTATGCATGAAATGTCTTGTGGTTCAAGATATATATTCTTTGTAAGAAATTAATGCTATTGTAATTCCATTGATGTTTACACTTCTTCCCCATAACATTCCTGTCACTACTTTATATACAAAATGCCATATTCTGCATGACTATGGTGATTATGGTGTAACCTGAATAAACTGGTCTGATAGCATTCACAGGATAAACTGATAATAACCGTTAGCAACTGAGCACATCAATGAAACTCTCCAACTCTATAGTAGCAGACATTGAGATTAATCTCATTCTTGGAATGAGCCTTTCTGTACATACCCACTGAAATTTCTCTAGTGTCTTGTTCTCGCTGCACAGCCAGTCTGCCCTCCAGCGACGCTGATTCAACACCCATCAGTAGCATCATACACTGTCTTATGTTGTGCTACTTCAGACACAATGATCATTGGATGATGATCAGCATAAAGTATATTCAGTAGTTTTTTAACAGGCTTCTCTCTGAGCTACTCACACAGCTTTCCTTTACTTGATTCTGCCAGTTCAGTGGAATGTTTATTTGTTTATCTCTGTATTTGTACATAGATAGTGCATGCACTGAAAAGTTGTATGTTTGCAAATAACTTTGCATGTAAAGATTTTGCAGAGTTTACACAGATCAATAAAATCTAAGGAAAACTTGCAAATGTTTATGTGTGATGCATTATTGGAGTCTTATGGAAAAGGTAGACATTTTAAGATGAATTTTCAGTTTAATTGTTTTAGTCTTCATTCTGTGGGTCGTTTTTCACACCCTCCACATCTGCCATATTTCTTCTAATATTTGGCGCTGTGTTCTGCAGGTTAGGGCAGCTTGCATGAAATTTGACTTATCCACGCCTGAGATCAAAGAACATTGCTACCATTGCGACATTAAACCTGCTTTGCTTATAATATGTAAAATAAGTATAAACCTCACCTGATCTAATCACCCAAACCAGACCACACGTAGGGAAAGTGGGCAGTGTCATCTGACAAGCCTCCACATCACACCACATCATAGACCAATGAGAGGACCCTCTCATCCCAAATCCGGTTTACCCTGGAGGCGCACATGCCCATCCCAGTAGGAGACACCTTCAAGCCGGCCGGTGCAGAGGTTCACTCATACCACGGGCAGACTATTGCTGATAATTCAACAGTTTAACATAAAATCCAACTTGTACCCAAACTGGGCTATTTTATACTGAAATGCAAAGCAGATGCGCTCTTCACGTTGTTTTTACCTCATTATGGCTAATTTTATTAAAAGTACAAGATGTGGTCGGGTCAGGCCACTTTTGTCTCAGGTCGAGTCCTGCCGAGAACAGACACACTCGGGTTACATTTCTGCGGCAGAATGCTGGTGTGCGCTCCTTGTACCTCACCGTGTGGTCCGAAGATTTGCGACTGGTCACCTGCGAGATCAATACCAATCCTCTCGTCACGGAAAGCTATGGCACTTTTTGTAAGAGCAGCAGCAGTGAGCCTCAAGAAATCAACCAGAGATTTAATATCAGTACTGTACTGTCCCCTGGTGCTCCATGCACACCGCATACGCCCGGTGCGCAAAAGTTTACCCAGAGCGCAGCAGAGGGGAAAGTTCGGAGAAAACGGTCCTGGATATTCCCAGGAACACTGTGGTGCGGCCACGGATCCCACGCCGGTGGATATGATCAACTAGGTGAGAAGTGGTAACTTTTGAGTCCCCCACTCTCTGTCCACATCAGAAAAATCAGCCTACAGTTAATGTAACAGTTAAAGGACGAAGAAATATCTGAGACTTCTCAAGCAATGTTTATGGTCCCTCTGCAGCTGTTTGATCCTAGAACCCTACCTCCCATTTAACTCATAAAGACCCAGAGCTAATTTTGTCAGTTCCCAAATGAATTTTTCTCTATTTTTTAACCTTTAAGTGATTTATCGCAATTTTTTCCCTACTGTATTACCCTCTGTATTTTGCATTTTAAGTGAAAATCAGGTATATTCCTGTATTTAACCTGTATTTAATTCACTGATCATGTAGACATTCATAAAAGCTCAGACTGAAGTTAAGAGTTACATCAAAAACACTGAAAAGTGAGGGAAAAAGTGACTTTTTCAGTAAAACATATTATTAACTGAACATAAACCAAGTGTCTCCATCCACTATCATTGATCAAACTCCATGGGTTTTACTGGTGAATCAATGTTGACAGTGTTTACACATGCGGAGCCTCTGAACGTCCAAATGGGTCATATCTGATGACCATGAAAAGATGACAAACTGCATTTTACACCAATTATTTACATGTATTGATAGGATTAGTGGATCAACAGGTATTTAACTTATTACATCAGTAAATAATATTGGTCACCAGTGGATGTTTGGGCCTTTATGGGTTAAAAGCTGCTACTCTCTGCACTCGAACGTTTTAAATTATATCAGAATCAGGAATCTAAGAGTGATGAGATTTAGCGGAAATTAAATATAAAAATTTATATATATAAATATTTTTAAATTCAGCTTAAGCTGTCACATATAGCGATAACAAACCATTGCTAAAACGAGTATGATAAACAGCAGATATAAATAGAGTTTCTCTGACTTCAGTCCAATTGCAAAGAACTGAAATAATAACACCTCATGTTTCAAATTATGATATGAAAACAATTAACACCTATTTAAATGAAACATCACCAGGTAGAAAAAGATGTGGTGAAAAGTAATTATAAAGTGAACTATATTTGCATGTATTAACCACATTAGATTATGAAACTTTGAAGCTAGCAGCTCTGATTTCAAGCAGGCAGCTGATCTCTCTTGACCTGATTTAACCCCGGTTTCCAGTTGAATGATTGAATTATGTACTTCTTGACAGGGATGTTTGAGGCTGCAGACAGATGCTGCCGGGAGCATGACCATTGTAATCATATCATTCCTGGAATGACAGTAAATTATGGAGTCTTCAACCCCAACTTCTACACTGTCTCACATTGCGATTGTGACCAAAGGTAGGCCTCTAAATGACACAGCCAGCACTTTCCAAGAATTCAACACCTGCAGGAAACTTGTCCTCCCCTGCAGCAATTCTCCCTGTAATGTTCCTCCACTGTACTAGCATATAAAAATGAAACATGGACAGAGTTGTTGAAAGGTCTGAACTTAATAAGAGTTTTGAAAATTGCTGTATTTTACTCTGCACTTAAATTTTCCATGTCTGGCTTGAGCATGTTACTCAAATTATTGTGTTTGGTGAGCACATCGTTCATCCATCATAATCAGTCATTTCAACCTTAAGACCAGTTTTCTCTCACTCTGCTAAAGGATATTGATCATCAGAAACTGTGTGTTAACAATGAGCTAAACTGTAGATGAAATAAGATAACACAGATGTCACACGCAATTCATTTCTGATCTCACCAGGTTTCAACAGTGCCTTCTCAGTGTCAATGATACAATTTCTAGCATGGTGGGATACAGCTACTTCAACATCTTGCGAGTCCCCTGCTTTGAGCTCAAACGACGGAGGCAATGCACAGAGATGTACTGGTGGGGAAAGTAAGCAAAATGTTAATATTCTTGCTTAAAATTCACAGTTCATGTAACTGATATTATAAACTAAATGCAGTCAAAATTACACACTTGGATAAAAGACACTCAAACTCTGAGAAATGTACAAAGACAAACTCCTAGACTGAAATAGCTAGTCTGATACCCAGTGTGGTCTGATAGATTTAGAAATAAATAGATGTGTATATCATCTGCATAGAAATGGAAGAAATACTGACGTTGCAGATAACTTCACTCAGTGTTGATGTGTTTTTGGATAATAACGAAGGGTCCATGATTGGCCCTTGAGGAACTTCACTGGTGAGTCATTCCCAGTGTTATGACGAAACTCCTGTCACTCAGGAAGGGCTTGAACTGGTACAGTGTAATCACAGTCACGCCTTTCCTTTAATTTAAACTGTTGTGAGAAGTTGCATCAAACACAGCAGACGCAACAACATTACGTCAGCCAGCATCTGAGTCCATTCTACTGTCCCTAAAAACATTTATCAGAGCAGTTTCTGTACTATGGGCTGGAGCTTTACAAAGAGTGATTGGTTATTTATAAAGGATATGAGAAGGGAAGAAACCACTTTCTAAAGACTTGCGAACAGTTGCTAAAATATGCAAAGATAAAAGCCAGAAACCTATTTCTCTCAGGGTGAAACACCAAATGGAGAGAATGAGGAATTTGTGCAATTCACAATCCTCATTAAATCTTATTTGGACAAGAAATGAATTAAAAGTCTGATAGAATCCCCTGTATGGTGGAATAAACACAGATGGCATGATTTGGATTCTAATACTAGATACTTTATTGGCAAAAAAGTTTACCACAACTCTCAGATGGAATCAATAGGGCGTAGTGCCATACGGAATCAGTTCAAATGAAATGTCATGACATAACATGAATTGTTTCTTAGTAAGATCTACTCTATTTCATTGCATAACTATACAGTGAGTCATCAAAAGTCATGCATTTTGTTGGAAAGAGTAGTAATGGTAATTTGAAAGTCTGAGGTACCAGAAACAGCACCTAACTCTGTGAATGGGGTTCCATTTTTCTTGTAACATGCCTGCAACGTTGTCAAATCCTAATGACTGAAGGGCTTGGTGCCACACCTGTCCTTTTTTCCCACGTCTTTATCCGGTTAGAAAAAAAGAAGTGGCCTTAGAAAAGGAAATATTAATGGATAACATTTCCTTGTGTTAATGATATTACACTGAGAAAGTATATTCTAATGACTGTAATCAGGGATTGACTTAAATTTCTACTGTATATCTATAATTGTGTCCAAGTGAAAATGCTAATTATAGTGCATGAAATGACAGGATACATCTTAAATGGAAAGTGTGGCTACCCTTTATTAAATAACTGCAATTGATGTTGTGAATATACTGTAAATGATTAATATGTCATGCAAAAATACTGGAATATAGAATTTTTTTTGACCAAGTCTGATTTTTAACTTGCATTTTTTATTCTCTCTAGGTGCAAGGTAACAAAAGAGGCCGCATATGCCACATTTAAAAACGCTCATCCTTACAATAAATCTGATACTGAAACTAAATTTGAAGACAAGACTCACATCAGCAAAATTACAAGCATTGAAGGCCAACATGTAACTGAAAGCCCAGTGACCAAGGCACCCAGAAAGTTCCCTAAAGATGAACGTAGATGTGTCACCAAAGATCCGCCTAGAGGAGACACTTTCATTGACAGGCGAAAAGGGAAAGGCTGTAAAAGAAGGCGGAAATTGTCTACAGTAGCCTCCTCCCAAAGGCCTCCATTATCATCACTACACACTGTTACTCCAACAGTGACAACACGTGTTTCTAATGCCACCATAAGCAACAAGTTAGTATTAAATGAAAAGAAACGTGTGAAAAACAAGAGCAACAGGAAGGGTCTGGCAGCTGACCCTGCAGTTCACACAGAGGTAACCACAGTGTCTTATCCACAGACATCATCCTCAACACAAAGCACCCTGCTTTTATCACAAAACCCAGCACTGCAACACTTCACAGCCATCACAACAACGACCAAAGCCATGAAAAGCAGCAAAAAGCTCTCACAGGGAAGGCAATGGTGTAGATCCACAATTCCTGTGAAAGGTCAAGCTCCTCCTCCACAATGTACAAACTGTCCTGAACAAAAAGCAATGACACAAGCAACAACTGCTAGACCTGCAACAACTAGAAGTGAACTAGCACAATCACTCCAAACCGATACCTCAGAAAGACTCCGGAGCACAACCACATCTGGATGGTCAGGCACCAATAACACAACAGAACTGAAGACAGCCTCTCACCTTCATTATGATGGTAAAGCACAAAAGAAGGTGTATTCTCATATATTAGAGAATAATACAAGCCAGCACATCAACATCTGGAACTATGCATCATCAGGTGAGTACATGTACACATTTTTGGTTGAGTCTAACATTTGCCTGACACCATAAACACATGTCAAGTAATACTCCATCAGTAAAGATGCCACAATAAAAAAACATAGGCAAAGTGCCAAAGCGTATGATGGCTGAATACTGTTTAGCTGCTTCAGTTTCAGGGTTTTATGTATACTGACTCAACCCATCAACCAATGAGGTCATTATTTCCAGAGAAGTCAATTTACAGTAAAGGCTTCTTGTCATCATGGTAGTTTTAAAGAGATTAAACAGAATGAAAGCTGCAGGAGCTGGAATCTGGAAGAAATACATGAGAATATTACAAAACGTAGCTTCCTTCTGCAGCTTTCTATTTTCCATCTAAATCAGAGTAGTAAATATAAATATAAATGACCTTATGTTGTTTCACACTGGTGTGAAAAAAGACAGCTTTCATGTTAAGCTATAGAGTAGAGTAGCAGACTCTCTGAATCTGAACAGCGATTGGTAATTATAGCTGTTAAACTTATATTTAACTCTGCTGCCTGTCTGTAAACCCTTATGATGTACTCCATCATGGGGTAGACTTTCTCCACAGACAAAATACAAAGAAAGGAGTAAAATTTTTATTTCCTCTCAGACAACTTGATTAATTATGAAATTTTTGTCAAGTGGCACAGAAAAACTATCAACTCCAGTAGATTTCATGACACATTTCTGATGTATATATGATCATCACACCTCATGTAAATACAATCAGTACGGAAACATAGCGCACAAGCTTCAGTCTGAACAAGATAATCATGGAATGAATAAAATGTTTTGATCTGTGTGAATGTGTTAAGATGTAAGCCACCAAGAATGATCAAAAGAAGTTAGTTGTGCTATAAAACTATGGATAGCATTAGTCACTACTAACAGATGAGCAACACACTTAGTTGAATGACTGAAGATGATGATGACAGCCTGCAGCCTGAAGGATCCAACAGAATTCCACTCAAATGTGCTTAAGCCATAGGCGGGTTAAAACGTGTACCAAGGATTCCCTTTGTAAAGGAGCCAAGCTGTGCCCCCTAGAGGTGTCACTGAATTATTTTTTTCTGAAGGCTTGTTAGCTCAACACTCAATTTTTAAAAAATATTTTGTGATAATCTGCTTATTTTTCATTCTGTAGATGATCTTCTCCTGTGTGGAAGCCTAAAACATTTGGATAAATGTAAATACAAAATACCTCCTTTGGAGAAAAAGTATGATCTCCTGAACTTTGAAGCAAAGACAGCCTACCACTGTGACTGCACCAGCCGGTAAAATTACAGCACCACACTTAAAGGCCCTATTTGTATTTTTGTTTCTCCTCAGGTCAACAGAATTTTATTTTATATTTTTGTCAATGTTCTCTCGAATAAAGCAGATCAGGTGAATAAAGCAGCCCATGTTTGACATATATGTCTGTACTTCATCACACAAGCCGCTGTTCTTAGGCACCCATACAATTTAATATATATTTTACAGAAAGTTCTATCTATTTAAGTTAACAAGCTAAAGCTAGACTTTTTATTCCAATATATTTTAACTATTGAGTGTTTGGGATTTGTTTTTGCGGTTTGGAGTGTAATGACAAAGAGCTTCATTTTTTATCGCACTTACCTTGAAAAACTTTACAGTGTAGTCTGATGAAAGCTATACGTAGCTTTTAGTGGACTCAAAGCTGTTTCACCAGTAATTCATTATGCATTCCTGGGTTACATCCATTTTCTCTCAGATGCCATTTCTAGTAGTAGTTTCCAGAACATTTTTAATAATGTCTACAATAAGTGGTGAAGTACATTATAATACTAAGCTGGTTTATTTGTGAACACTGTGAAAGCAAAACCCTATTTGTGAAATGACTGAACCTCTCTTAATAAAATGGATTTATGTGTTGCCTAGTTGCACCTTGTAAAAGACTTTACACTTCCCCCTCCCAGGCCACACCATTTGACAGGCCATAATGGGAAAACTGCAGGTGGAACCAATAAAGTTAACAATGGCTGCATTCCAGTTCACCAGGATATAAAGGCTTACTGGGACATGCTATAGGAAACAGTCATAATTAACTTATTAATTACATCTTTATCTGCCTAGTTCTTTTGTAAAAGGCCAGCATTGTGGTAAAAAGCAAGAATGAATTTAAATGTTTTTTTCTCTTTTAACTGGGACAGTGCAGTTAGTGCATATCCAAAAGAGAAAGTGTTGTTGATTTGCCCCAAGTTGGATTTTTACAACACAATTACATAAATGCATGATTGAAGTTCAGGTTTCATTCATAAAAAGGGTAACTCAAAGAAGAATTAGGAGTTACAGTCCTATATTTTTAGTTTTAGAAATGATTAAACCTCAGAACTTCAAATTTGCATTTAGGATCTGACTGATTAGTTGTTTCTGTCCTTGTGTCTGTCTAGATGCAAAGAACACAGTGAAATACTCTTTATTGTTTTATCATCTCATCAGTCTTATCTTTGTTTTGTGCTTTGTTTCTGGGGTTATAAATTGCATGTCATGTGTCATTTTTACAGCCTGGCTGGACACATTCAAAGCATCAAGGAACCCACTGCTTTTCCCCCTTTTCTGATGGATTCAGTCTCTCAATACTGTTTTAAACTGCCAAAGGAGAAAAAATGTCACCTCAGAAGCAGGTTTTGAACTTCACTCATTCTTGATAATCTCAACATTTGTTTGAAGCTTTGTACCTCTGCTGTCTAATGTGGTAACTTGGATTATTAGTTTGACTTATGTTCTTAATATTTTTCTTGTTTTTTTTCCTTTTCCAGCTGTTCTGGAGGCTTCACTAAAGCTTTTGACCTACTTCAAGCACTTAAGAAGATAGAGGGAAAAGACATTGCTGGGGTGCAAAATTCAGGCAAGCACAGAAAAAGAAGGATTTCTGTTCGCCTTTATAAGCGATGCCTAAGGCTGAGAAGAGACGCTATGGCACGGCTCACATGATTATAAGCTGCTATGCACATCAACAATGAATTGTAAAGGCTTTGCATTTTGTGCAGCATTTTCTGTCAGTCATATGGTGTAAAACAGCAGTGTGCTGAAAACATTCAGGAAGTCAAACCTTTGATTTTTGTACTGTTTTGTAAATATTATGTGGATGTAGAGTTTTATATTTATATGGAAGTGAACTGTTCTTGCCTAGGGAATGTGATGCGAACATCTATTGTAATTGATTAATTTAAGAACATGTGTACAAGACATTTGAGTAAATAACCATAAGGTGGGGTCAAGTTGTCTGTATTACTTGAGTCAGTAAAGTGGTGAGATAAATAAAAAACATTTGCTGTTTCTACAGTGTTTAATTACATTAAATATCTTTTATATGACCACATTTAACTTACACAGCTAAATGACAAAAGTGGCCTTTGTTGCTTGGAGCTCCTTTCAATGTGATTTTACTTTATCTTATTTGAAAATGTTGAGGAAAGAATGATCCAAGACATGTTCCACTGAGGTTATAACACTCCTAAATATGTATTATAACACATCCAAGATGTGAGTGTCCTAGACTTCTATTTTTATTACTTTCTACAGCTTTTAAACTGCTTTTATTCAATGATGTTAACATTAGCCATAAAACAGATGACATGTATATTCTATTAAAAACCCACTGAAACTATCAAACAGAAACCAAAGCAGTCACTCTATTGCCAAGTAGACTGTACAAATCTGACCTAAATCTTTCTTTAAAAATAAAGAAAAGAGTAGTACATTCAAAAGCCAAATATGCCAGCCACTTAAAAGATAATTTTCTGTCCTGTATCCTGCATCCTCTGTATAATTTAATACTTTCCCCCAGTTCTTAAAATACAGCTCCCTGGGCATCTTCCAGTTATTAATGGTGATTTGCCATCCAATTGTAATAGCAGTTTGGGTTCAGTACAGAGATTGTGGCAGATAAAACCTCACAAATTTTAATTCATAAAGCTTTAGCCAGAATACAAAGTGTATTTTTACAACAATAGCCATGTCATCCAGATGTGACAGGTTCTGAGGTACGTGTACCAGTGCAGGATACCCTATTTGTAACATATTGAATAATATTTTTAAGCCAAATCTATATCTATTTGGGCTCCAGCTTTCAGCTTTCTTTAAAAACATCTCAACTAAAACGGTCAACATATCTGGAATGAATGATCAGTGATAACTAACTTGTGTGTCATCTGAACTACAGACTATATGAACTCATGAATATTTGACAGCTTTTATTCTGGGCCGCGGTGCATGCTGGGAGCAGCTAGTTGGCCTTGGAAACATGGCGTCGCACTGACAGCTGGGAGACTTTCATTATCTTCTCAGTCAGTGACACAGCGGCCGGGCCGTTAGCGGAGCCGTCTGCGTTTCGTATTTAACCGAGAAATGGCTTCACTACAGGCGCAGTCTCCGTCCTGAAAAGGCTGTCGTTTAAAAGGTGCGGCGCAATAACGGATTTAGTACAAGTGTCACGCCCACTCTGCACGGTAACGTTAAAACGATACCGTACGGTAAGTTAGCACGGCTTCCAGCTAACCAAGCCAGACAGCTAGCAGCCGCTATTAGCACGACACGAGCAGCCAAGTTATGTGAAGAGGATTCGCAACCAATATCTGTTTACCGTGTATTTGTCATCGGTTTGCTTGTAGTGCTACGCTACCGTTTGCCCTGTCACAGCCCATCGCCAGATAAGACAGCAGCGGCGACGGCTGGAATGTTATTGTAGCTCGGTAGCAGGCTAGCTAGGGCGTTTCTGTCATTCTGTCACTGAATTTTTAATGTTCGACCCCTTTGGCATCATTGTCGGAGGAGAGAGCGATGGGCTCCGGGGCCGTGGATTCGTCCCAGTGGCTTTCCGTGAAGGAGGAGACAATTTTCCTCCACGACGGACTCATTCGGGTCACAGATCTGGCCGAACTGCCCAGTGAAATTGGAGTGTCAGAACAGGGGGACACTGAGCAAGAGGTGGGTGAAAGCCATCTCACACAGACACACACACACACAGGCTTATATTTAGAAACACGCTCACAGTGTTGGCATTAATATGAGCCTTTGTTTCTTTTAATGTGTACATTTGTATTTACTGTCAGCTGCAACACACCCTCTATGATAACGGTAGCGCTAACGTTTGCAAGTTTCCTGCCCTGCTTGTTATTGACTCACTGTCAAAGAACCAGCCATTGACAAAGCATTTCCTGTATATGCCTTTCAAAATAAAAGCTGTACAAATAAGGTTCCAAAATCCTCAGATTAGGAAGGTATAACACACAGACACTAATTTAATTCATCATAGGGGGTCTTAAGCTAACATGAGCTACTTAAAGTTGGATACTTCTTAAATGCTTCATTTAGCTACCTAAGTAGGCAAGAACCAAGAACAAATCCTGACAAAATTTGGGCTGGAGATTATATGTAAATCTTTGATGCTTCTTTCAATGTAACTTTTCTACTATAATCAAAAACTTACTGTAAACACATGGACAAAAATATGTTGGTTTATTTTACAGCTCCACTGCATTGTTGTACACTCTTAAGCAGCAAAAATAAAATCACTCAGCAAAGTATATCGTGGTAATGATACATATGTTTACTGTAACTAGAAGTGTTCTGTTAATATCAGTAACTGTAAAGGCCATGTGTATAAATATATGTATGTGTATGTGCTGGATGCACTGAAATGAATACAATTTATTCTGTGAGAAATGAAATTTGGCCTCAAACAACAAGACATATACTGATACCTGATATTTAGTGCAATCCATGCTATTAAAGTGTTGAAATTCAGTACCCTGGTTTGCACTATATGCTGCTATTCTGCCTCACCTCAAATGTATTGCTACTGCCAGTAATCATCGAAGACAGCTAACGGCGTGTAAAGTAATGGATTACCCTGTACAGATTATATAATAAATATTCTTAAGTTATTTACACCTTTCAGAGTATTCAAGGACACTAATATGCACACTGTTATGTAGTTTCTATAGTAATGTAACCCCAAAGCTGTGGTATATTGCTAAATATGTCTTAATTACAAGTACAGTTATAGCAAATGTTTATATGTGTAGCATGTTCAGTAGCAATCATATAAATATTAGGTGCTCAATTTCAGAGTACTTTACACGTAAGTAAGATCTATGAGGTCAAATTTTTTGTCTTAAAATGGGTTTAGAGCCAGTCATTTTCCAAGCTTTTATTTTGAAGGTGCTCCCCGACTCGGAAGTGTCCCTGTCAGTAGATTACGCTTCCTTTACAGTGATGCTGATGGAAACTTCGAGCTAACCGTGTTTATTTACATCCTCAATAATGTCGAGACTCTGTTGTGTAAAAAGCCAGAGCCAATAGTACCTGTGCTGCGCATTTGTTGTGGTAGTCTGTCACATGTTGATGAGCAGGTGGTAGATACTGTTGAATAGACAGACAGACGCTGAGACTGATGGGCAGCCATTTACATGGATCTAATAATACCACATTTTTCACATAACGCATTTAGCACCACTATGAAAATACAGCCATTCCTGCGTATGCTATTAAGGTTGACCTACATGCTTGTATGTTAAAATAATCCAACACACTGTAGTTTTAATCTCTTTTATTTAACAATAGTGTAGTCTCAAACCAGCTTCCATTTCAGGGTTTATTTTCTTTAAATTAGCAACAATTTCGTGGATTATTTACAATATATCCTACTTGGGTAGTTTGTTAAATGCAGTAATATGACGTTCTTTATGATCACTCTTGTTTCTCACCCAGTTTTTAATGTGAGATAGAAGTAAATTAAGGTTTAGCACAAAATCACAATGAAATTTGCCTGCTTGATTGTTGGAAGAGTTGTATGTTGGCACAGCTGAATGCATAGGCTACACAGATTACACACGGATTACAAATTATTTTAGTTTTACACAGACAGCATTCTGAGACTGGCTCAAAGCTTTGGTGATGCTATAAATGTACATTAGTGGACACTGTCTGCTTGATTAGGTGTTAATTGAATTGAACTAACCTCCTTTGTCCTAATGTTTCTTGCCAAATATCTGGCCGTAATCCGTTTGCTTCCCTCCTTTCTTCATTGTACTCAGTGCTTGTAAAAGAACCGTACCCAGCAACAGTCTGGTATCTTGCTAAATTTTGTAGTACTTGTGTTAGCGGCATAACGGCTGCAGATGACTTCTTAATGACCCCATTTTACCAGCAGCCTTCTATTACCACAGCTCCACTAGCTGCTCTAATAAAGGACAAACCAGTGAAATCATAAATAATTATGGTTAAGCAGGTTTTACTTTGAACTCCTTGTATAAATCTAAGCATACTACAACAAACTAAATGATTAGTAATGTAATGGAAGAACTGTTGCTTTAAATATACGTAAGGTACAGCTGAAATAGAAATAGAAATACTGTTGCACTCTGCTGGCATCAGCCTCCTATAGATGTCTGGCTATTTCAGTGTGTTTGAATTTATTTTTGAGTGTTTTTTTTATTCACTGGTCTGTCTTGAAGTGTAGTTTAAACTCTAGATATAAGACTGACTGGGTCATTCAGTGCTGTTTTTGTAGGTGTGATGATGCTGACTATTTTTATCCACTTGCAGCAGTGTTTTGCAGAGCAAGGTGGAGATAGGCCCGGCATCCAGTCAAAGGAGTGTTTCTGTAACATTAGTAGCATTTCTGAAATTGAATCAATACAAATTGTGCCTGCTAAATGGTATAATGGATTTCTTTCCAGTCCATGATTCGTGGGCCACAGAGTGTGATCAATATCTGCAATGCTGGCTAAGTGCACATGAAGCACATTGTTACACTTATGATAGGCTATCCCAAATGTACCTTATTATCACTGACCATTATTTCATAGTCCAAAAGACTCTGGACAAAAGGGTTTCTGCTGTGGAAATGATTCATAGTTACACTAAAAATTTTGCAAGGTAAACCAATAAGTTGTGGCTGTGTTTTAAATGTGCCCTGTTTTAAAGTAAAATGTTGACGAACAAGGAGTCTAATAACATTGTAATGCATCTTGTAGGACATTGTTGTGGTGGATGATTAATGCTACTGAGTGTTTATTGTGATCATTTTTACCCAGTGTTTTGGTCAAAAATGGTGTTGCTGCTTAAGCTAATATAACATGGATAAAAGACAAATAATTCTTGCAGAAAACAGTGTTATCCCCATTGTTTACTACTGTTTTCTTCCTTCGTGTAAGTTGCATATTTTGAAAACATATCTTTATGTAATATGTAAAATTAAAGTTGTGCTTTTCCAGATCAGGCCAGATTACAGGTGTTGTTGTTACCGCCTACTAATTTTGTTTTTTCCTTTTTTTTTCTTCTTCCTCCATCCCTGTTCTTCCTTTCAGATTCTAACATTCGAGACAAAAAACCCAGTAGAGCTTGCTGAGCGGCTTCGTGCTGTCTGTGGGAATCAGAGTAATGCATATGCACGATTGCTGGAGTACCGTCTCAATGCTCTGCGTGGCCTATGGGGTGCACAGCGGCAGCTGGCCTTGGAGGAACAACAGGAGCGAGAGGGGACTGGAGGGGCTGATGAGGAGACCTTGGCCTTGCTCAAAAGACAAGGTCTGCTCCAGCAACCGGAGCAGGCGCCATTCACCTCCCGTGTTGGTCTGCTGCTGGTCTTCCCCCTTTTACAGTCTCAGACTCGCAGTGACCCAGCGCTCTGCGGCGTCACAGCTGAGGTACTGCTAGCCTGCCTGCGGGACTGCCAGCCGCTCAGCCTCAGCAAAGAGCCCGCTGACTGTCTGAATGGCCTGGAGGGGCTGCTCTGCACTTGGCTGGAGGATGGTGTCCAGGAGTCCGGTCAAAGCCAGGGTCAGGCTCCGACACAGACCCTCCACACACACAGACAAAGGGAGAACGCTGCTGCTGCACTTGTGGCACTTGCTTGTGCCAGGTAAGGCCTCACACCAAAGAGAAGCAAGCGCAATGATGATTAAATGAAATGCAACACTTTGATGCTGCCCTTGGGTTCAGCTTTGTGGTATGATCGTTCTGTTGGCCCTTAAGTTAAACACACTTACTGCGTTTAGCATTGTTGGAGTGATTTTAAAGTACAGGTTACGAGAAACACCAAAACTACATTGATTGATTGATAGTTTTATTTTTGTGTCATGTACACAAAGTGTCCAGCTCTCTTTTGTTTACAACACACCAGAAAGTATAATCATAGTGGCCAGACATTTCAGTACAAAATTACAGGTTATTTTATTGTTCAATTTTAAAAAAATATTTTATCATCTTTACCAACCTTGGCAGGCTTTCCTTTCTGAGACACAGCTCTAGATTTTCAGCATCCAGCCAAAAGAATTCAGCTTACATTAATTAAAAAATACATCCTTCATGACAGGACAGAAAAACATGCTTTCAATGTTACCTAGCTCACACAACAAACAAAATCTGTCCTCTTTTAGAGTGGCTTTAAATCAACCCATCTCTATGGATAATGGAAATGCTCCTGGACATAACTGCATGTATGGATCTTTGTATTTGTTTATTATACTTTACAAACCTCACAGATGTTTTATAAATGTCTAATACTTACATACCCTAATGTTCAGTGTCTCAACTTTTGATATATACAAACAAGCCTAACAAGTTCTGTTTATTTAATCATAAATCCTGAATTTTGCTCAAGGAACTATTCTGTGTATGTGATACTCTTTGTCCTTACACCCATCAGTCAAGTAAGAATGAAAGAAAACTTTAACAGGGAAAATGGAAAGAAACTTTGAAAGAGCACTGAGGTAGAAGATATAGCATAGCAATGGATATTTAAAAAGACTTAATTTAGGAAATTGTATTTTGTTTGCAGTATCCTTTGGCTGGCAAAAAAGCAGAATGTGTAATTTGTTGTGGCTGAACTCTGGCTTCTGCTGGTGACACTGGATCTTGACTTGTCAAAGCCAGAACCCTCCACTCTTTGTTCAGCCTCTGTTAAAGCTGAGGGCTCTTTGTTGTGGGGAACCATCCAGCCCCAGTGCCTTTTCACAGAGAGTGGGAGCTAATTAAAGTGCTATCAGCTCCCCCTCACCTCTGATGGTCTAGTCAAGTAAAACGACCATGCAGCAGTGTTCAGTACACAGGATGGTATCATAGATGACATCTGCTTAAAGGGGTTTGACACATCTGAACACTGAGTCAAGTTAGGGCTCTGCAATATGACCAAAATCTCATATCCAGGTACATATCCAGATACATTTGACAGTAAAGTACTATAATGAACCTTTACATAGAATAATCACATTGGAAGTATGAATATCAAAATATGAAATACTAATATGTGAAACACAAGAAGAATCAGAAAAATAAAGCAAAAATATAAATAGACATAAAATGTGAATATGGTTAAATATATCAAAATCAAATGTATAATACTCTCAGATGACTCTTCAGTCAGACTTTTCATCCCCAAGCTACATTCATATGTTCGAAGTTGTCCCTCTCTTGATCTTGTTTCAGCAAGTCAGAGTCCTTGACCTGTTCAGAATGATACTGTTCTGTGTCATGTTCACACTCCTTCATTTTTGTTTGTGTTGTCCCCATACAGATTTCTTGCCAATATCCCTGCCGTGTGGAATATGACATGAAATACTGCTGTAAACAGTGTCATTTGAGACATAACAAAATAATGAAACAATAAATATTTTCCTTTCACATGTATGTGTTAAATTAATTAAGCAAAGCAGTAAATGAACACTGCACAAACTTGAATTGGTTGTTCATTACACCCTGCAGAGAGGTTCAGCAGAAAATGTTCTTTCCATTAAACTCTAATGAAAAAGATTCTTGCAGATATTACGTTTTAATTTCCATTACGTTACTCTGAATTCCTTCCATAATTCAAGTCAGGCATTATTGCTTTAGGCCTCCACAAAGGCTTAACAATAGGCTTTGTATTCCATGCTGTGGCCTCCTGACCAATCTACCAAACTATTTTCTAGAGGATCTCTGAAGACCTTCATCCACACAGTTCACCTGTTGCAGAAACAAACTGATCTGGGCCAACTCCCTGTGTCAGATGTCCTGTACAGGTAAGCCTCTTACCAATTGAATATCTATTGGTATGTTGTCAAATGAGTGATAACCCTGTTTCTCTGCCACATCAGACTTTTGCTCCTGGAAGGAGGCCCTGGCTCTCCATCCTGCCTCTTGGGGGGGAAACACAGCGTGTCTTGGGGTTTCGAAGACATGCTGCCTACACCTGATAATTCAGCTGGGGGAGCAGAGAGTAAAGGTAAATATTTTTCTGTTGTGCTTACATGTGAGAATGCTCATTTAGCTTATGGGAATTAGAAAGAGTTTACGACTTCATCCCACTGCTAGTTACTTGGTTTGATTTTCTCTTGAAAAAGGCATGTCATATAGAGTATGTCTGAAAAATGCATAAAGCATTTTAAATTACAACAAACATTGGAGGAAGGAGGACATTTTGACTAGCCTCTTTGCTCATATATTACTAATGTATATTGTGAATTTATTTGTGCTAAGGAATGAGAGATGGAGAGGCTGTTACTTTATGTGAACAAGGAAGTAAAGCAGAGGACGAGAGTGATGTCTCACTCTCCAGCAATCGATGAGCTGACCTTGAATAGCGACAGTGGCTGAATGTGGCATATATCTAAAAAGAAAGTATGCATATTTTCATTTTATTCTAAGCTGATGAGAGCAGTGATGACACTATAGATATTTGCCTACACTTCATAGAAGCATTGTGATGCTGTACTTGAAATCAGTAATCAAGCAAAAAAATGTTTCCTCCTTGAGCATCCTGATTCTTTCTGCAGTTTTTATTAGCTCCTTCCTTTCATTTCAACTCAACTATCTGTCGTTTTCACCTTATTTAGTCTTTTCATCCCTGTCTCTTGCAGACACTGACCTGGGGCGCTGTCTAGCCACAGACGGACTCTATCTGTATACCACTAACTCCTCTGGGAGAGGACTCAGCAAGCTGGGCTCTGGTTTACATGGGACACTGAGGTAATATGATCCCCGTTACCGCCTGCCTGCCTTTATCTGAGAAGAGTGAGACAGAGGGACAGAAAGAGAATGAAACACTAAAAATATCTCTTATCATTTAACCATGCAATGATTATAATAGGACTGTGTTATTTCCTGAACATTCTCAAACCAGTATCTGTACTGCACTGTCACGTCCTCTTTAACTGTCTTTGGTTGACTTGGCTGATTTTAAAGCGTGTTGTGCAGCCTGCATCTTAATTCCATGCTGTGTTTGCAAATTACCAAATGTGCAAGCAGAGGGTAGCTATCTTCTAAAATGTGTTTTTAGAATTCAACAAGCCTTGAATTAATTCTTTCTCAAGCAAAAAATAAATTGCTAGATTTAGAACTCTGAGCTCGCTCATTATAGAAAAAGCATCTCTGTTTTCCTCCACAAAAATAACCATGATGCATCAACTAAGACTACAAACATATTAATAAAAGTTTAAAACACAGTAGGGGTATAATCTGCAGCAACTAGCAAAAATGCAGTGTGCTAATTGCTGCTGTAGGTGCTGTAATTTTTGCAAAAATGCCCATTTTTCCTACAGAAATATACGCTTTACTTTTGTGCTGTCCACAGGGGTTTTGTGTACTGTCGAAATGAAGAGTTGGAGCCTGGCTGGGTGGTGTTCAGCAGCGGCCGCCTCCTTCACCGTCCTTCCTCCTTTGATGCCAAGCCTCATCAGCTGTGCCAGGTCGTTGACCCCTTCACCCTCCAGGTACTGCATATACAGTATTTACTTAACTATTTTGTTGTTGGCATTGCATCATAAATAAGCAATTTTGAAAATGTCAGTCTTATAAAATGCTTACCTGACCATTCTACTACATCAAGCTGATAAAAATTCATTGAGTTGAGAAAGGTATAGTAATAGTCCAAGCTGTCATTTTTAGGTGTGCCAGATTGTGCCCATGCCAGCCCATCATTTCCCTGTGGGCAGCAGTATGACCACGCTGCACCTCTGCTCAGATGGAACTTACCTGTATTGGGTCTGGTCCCCAGCTAGTCTCAATGAGAAAACGCAGAAAGGCCACTCTGTCTTTATGGATGTCTTTCACCTGTCGGTAAGTACATGCACCTCAGTGAAATTTTGACAGTTTTCAGTTTGTTCTTGTCTGTGATTCATCTGTGAGTTCCCTTCTCCCTTTACTCTCTGGTGCAGACGCAGACAGGGTTGTGTGTTGCAGACATCCTACAGGAGAGAGTTATTCTTACTCGCAAGGAAGGCGAGTCTTCCAAGTGCTTGAATGAACTTCTCTTGAGTCGAATGTCACGCTTCCGGGCATCCCATTCTGCCACATTGGCTGCTCTCACAGGCTCTGCCATTACTAACACTGTCAAAGAGGAACAGTCTGGTAATTCATCAACAAAATATTTGGTCTAAATACCATATGTTCTTTTCTGGCTTTTAATATAGTCATTAAATGCCTCCTTGGACACATTTCTTTTTAACCCTGTTACAGCTGTCAACACTAGCTGCGGACTCCCTTTGAAAACTCTGAGAAAGACGCCTATGTATGTATGTGGAACTTACCTAGTGATGCTGGTGTCACCGCCTGGTGTCTCTGGGAGTTCTGCCACACGCTCCTTGTTTGGAGGAACCAGCAGCCTGTCCTCTCTCAAAAGTAAGAGCATTTATTAAGAAAACTTTATTACTTTGTATTACATTATATGTGTTTCCACTACAGAAAAGTTTAGATTTCTGAGGGTTTATTTTACCTCCAAAAAAAGTACTTAATTCAAGGCACTGTTTTTAAGAAAATGTAGCTGTTTATACCATTTTGTTGTGCTTAAAGGAATAAGCATAGATTAACAGAACATAGCTGGAAGGTTAAAGGGAATGATGATGAAGTTCACGCCTTACTGAGCAGTTGAGTAGCATATTATCTAGTCACGGACAGAAATAACATAAAAATAGATGTGTGCTTTGTCACTCAACAACAGAATAATTTTTATAATCTTTAGAGCGTTGTGGAAAAACAGATCACTGAAGGAACACTTTGGTTTCAGAAGCTAAAGCTCTGGGACTAAAAGTGTTGGATTCTTGTATGAAAACATGACTAGAGTCAAAGTTTATTTTAAAATCACTTTTTTTCTCTTTTTTTTTGTCAGTACTTGCCTCCAGCCTAGTTTTTAATCTGGCTGACGGTCAGTTCAGCAGCCGCGCAGACCTCATCGATGCTCCTGGCAGTTCTTTAGGCAGAGGAGCCCAAGTTGCTGGGCTGGGTGAGCTCAGCTTTTTCATCTTTTAACACTGAACATACAGAGGATAGTTACACAATACTTTAACATATCTCTCTGGATTTTTTGTAGGAGCATGTTATGATGCACTGAACAACTTGATCTGGACCTGCTCCAGTGATTATATAGATCAGTGGTGTAACCCTGGGAACCAAGCCTTTCATCATGTGTGCCATAGGCTCGGCGTCAGCCATGTCATCAAAGAACCCAAAGGTAGACACAAATTCCCTAAGAATCTGCAGATGCTGTTTGTCACCTTTTTGATTTAATTTGATACAATGTGCCAAATGTGTTTCTTACAGAGGAAACTGTGGCCACTGGCGAGGTTATCAACCAGCTACTTCATCACATAGGTGCTATGTGTATTCACCAGCTCAACCTGCTCGCAGCCAGCAGCAACAGCCTGCCCCTGGGTGCTCTACTAGGCAAACAACACCCCATTGAGGCCCGTCACTTCAGCAGCATCTGTGACATTATGGAGAAGGCTATGGTTAATGGAGATACTTGCATCATCCGCTGCATCTTAGTGGTGTTTCAGGTCTGTTTGATGTGCAGCTAGCTGTGTGGCAGAAAATGGCTTTCTTTACATTTGAATATATTTGTTTTTATTGGTCTGTCCTCTCCAGGTGGTATTTAGGTTTTTCAATCCTCAATCAGAGCAGAATAGGGAGAGTGTGCGTCGGTCAGGCCTACTTCTGTGGCAGCTACTCATGGCTCCAGTGGACCAGATTGGGGCAGAAATCCAGAGAGAAGTGTGCCTGGCCATCAGGTAAGGTTAACCTCAATATTTTTACCTACGGTTCAATAATAATTGAATATGAGTGAAATTATAGTTTTAAATTAACCTTCTCTTCTTTCTTGCTCTCTATCACTGTAGCTCAGGCCTGAATACATTATATCAGGGAGAGACTGAGCTCAATAAACTTCTGAAACTCGTATTGACAGAAGGTTAGTCAATGCTGCATACAGTAAATTTTAATACAAACATCTTATGCCATGTTTATTTGTGTAAGTGTCTCATATAATTTCTGTTTATTTGCCATATACAGGCGAAAGGAACAGTGGCCTGTCTCAGCTTCGTGATGTTATTCTTACCAATTTGGCAGACCAGCTGCAGAAGAATAGATTTGGCAGTGAAGAAGATGATCATTACAGGTGAACAATAGCCCTTTTACTATGACATTTTTTCCACACCAGCCTAGAAAAAAGAAATGGTTTGGTTCCACATGTTGACTCCCTCAAAGTATGTAATTGCACAATAAGATTAACAGGTTGTTTTTTTACAGACTGAGTGATGAGCTGCTGCATTGTATCCTGAAGACTGTTGTCCGGGAATCCTGCCTTCTCATTACCAAATGTCAGACTGTCGCCCGAGATGACTTCCAAAAGCTGCTCTCCACTGTGCCAGTATGAATGTCATTTTCAGCGTCACTAAATGCCACCTCTGCTGACTAAGATTGCATGTTTCTCTAGATTACACTTACAAATTTGAGATGGTTTTCCCTCTCTGTAGGTGGTTTCACCTAGTCTGCGCTACCTCATGGCTGTTCAGAACCACCTCCTCAGTAACACCGTTCTAATCCGTCCTGATGATAATGATGACAGTGACAGCTCCCTACAAGGGGAAACAATGAAGGTACAGGTAAACATCCCCTTTAAATACCCCTACTGTACCGCCGTCCTTGTGGTTCATGTCTGTCTGTCTGTGAGAATAGAACAGAAAGAAATGCAGGACTGCTGAGGATTTTGTGCTTATTGCATGTGATGTACAGTCATAGTCCTACATTATCTGAGGATATATTGCTGCTAAATATCAATTAGTGTTATTGAAAGATTTAGATATTATATAAGGTTTAGCTAGTTCCATCTTACCATCAAGTCTGTAAACTAGCAGCTCAGATTTTGCAGCTGTAGTTTTTAATTTTCTATCTATAGATATTAGAATAGCAATGGTGTGTGTATACCTTTCATAACCCACTGAAAATCTTAGAAGCAGTGTTACGGAAGTGTGGGCCTATTCTCTGTGTTGTCTCCAGGAGCTGCAAAGCAGCATCTTGTCCCTGGCAACCAAAATCCTTGTGGGTTGTGATGAAGTGCTGGAAACTCTGCAGCAGGTGACCACCGCTCTAATTAACAGTGACATCCCTGACAGAGAAACCAGGTGAACTTTAAATACATCTTTTTAAGATAACTTTTACACAGTGGGGAAAAAAAACCTTTTGGTGGAATTATATCTCATGACTTTTAAAGTCAATTTGTGGTGACAGCTGTGTTACTATAAAACCTTTATATAACTGACAAAATAAAACTAGATGTGGTGTTCTCTCTGTTAGCTCTAATGCATTATTTCACCATGAAACAAGATTAAGCTAAACCTTAGTAATTCTGTTGCCTCTTCCTGAGCATGAATGAGTGTAATCATTTATGGCAATGCTTCTAAGTTACCATTGCTGCTGTTAATTTGCTACTATTCCTTTGTTTTAATTTCTCAAACCACCCAGTCTGTTTTGCTGTTTTTCTGTCTAAGAACTGTTCCTTTTATCTGTTGTTCTCAGGTTGAAAGGTCTGGAACAGGTCACAAAGGCCACCATGCTGGGGCACCTGCTACCTGTGCTGCTCACTTCTCTGATGCATCCCAACCTGCAAACACTCACTCTTGCCGACGCTCTAATGCCGCAGTTGGTCCAGCTGGTTCTGTACACCAGCCAGGTTAGAGTTGTGAGAATCTAAGTCATGTCTCAAATTGAATAAAAGTGTTTTTTAAGCAGGAAAAGTAGTCCTCACAGAAGCTTTTTGTTTCACTCTGTATTTCAGACCGCCCTGTTACTAAAAACACAGTCACCACTTTTCACTGATGAGCCTCCACCAGTGGTTGGCTCTCTAGGCCAGGGGGCGAAGGCATGTGCAGCTGATGACAAGTATGTTTTCTCATGTCCAACCTCACAATGCTGAGTGTTAATTGATAGTCAATACATGTGAAATATAATTTAGGGTTTCAGAAGATCTGTATTATCACGAATGAAGCAGATAAATGAAGCGCATACTGTACAGTCTGCCATAAATTCAGATTTGAGGATAACTCAGAATTCTTTGTCTCTCTCTCTCCTTTAAATCAGGATTCTTGATGAACGTGAAGAACCAGGTTTCCTGACTGGACTTAAGATCCCTGCTCCTTGGGCTGCTGGGAAGACAGTAGAGACTGTTCACCCTGTGCGAGACAATTATAAATTCAAGGAGACAGTGCACATCCCAGGAGCCCGCTGCCTGTACCTTCGCTTTGACTCTCGCTGCTCTTCACAGTATGACTATGACAAGGTATCAATTCTCACAGTTACTGGAGGCACAGTTTAGAAAAAATTATCCTCACACATTGTACCCATTGTGTACTATTTCTCAAACATTTCAAACCTTTGATTTTACAAATTCTATAATAAAATGTATTCTGTGGCTTTCAGTTGGTTATCTATGCTGGGCCAAACACTAACAGTCGTAAAGTAACAGAGTACGGGGGAAACACTTTGGGATACGGCAGTCGGAGTGTGTTGGGAACAGGATGGCCCAAAGATCTTGTCAAGGTAAAAGAAGTGCATTTGTAGATAAAGTACAAAGACTGTAAATATGTGCATATTGAGCCTAAGACATGCTACATACTGTGTTTTCTGTTGTAGGTTGAAGGTGACACTGTGACATTTTCCTTTGAGATGAGAAGTGGACGTGAACACAACACCCCTGATAAAGCCATGTGGGGATTCTCCTGCACTGTTCGAGCTCAGGTACAGTTTGGAAACATGTCCAGAACAACTGTACCTGCCACAGTTTGCAACATGATGCACAACAGCAGGTTCTGTTACTGTCTTTTAGGAGTCATCTGAGGATGTCTCTGGAGGCCTGCCCTTCTTGGCAGACCTTGCGCTGGGTTTGTCAGTGCTGGCGTGCTCAATGCTTCGCATCCTGTATAACGGACCAGAGGTGACAAGAGAGGAGGAAGCCTGCCATGATTTGCTCTGCTCAAAGCTGCTGCAAAGGTGAGATAGCTGAAAAATCTAACATGATATTGATTATTTTTTTCTAGCACAGGAAAGCTTCTACCCTAAAGAATCCATATTGATGTTTGCTTATTTTTTTAGGTGCCAGTGGCAGGTGGAAGCAAATGGTGCAATCTCTCCTGCTCTCACACCCAGCCCTTCACCCCTGCCACTCACTATTGAAGAGGACCGGGAGTTCACCTACCCCTCTGACGTGCTCATACCACCTTCAGGCCTTATGCCAGGGACATACTTTGACTTGCCTCGTATCCGCCTGCCTCCAGGCATCATGGGTAGATTGCGAGAAGTGTCTGGAAGGGCTCGACCACAGTTCCGTCCCAGCATCAAGTAAGATAATCATAGTGTCAAAATAAAGAGGGTATGCACATGAAATCTCCATATTGTACTACCGAGAATAGTTTAATAATCTTACCTTCTTCTGTTAGGGAGGTGATCAGACCAGATGTTATGGAGGAGGTTATTGTATCATGTGTCATAAAACATCTCAGCCTGGTGGATGCTCTTCAGTCACTCGTTAACTACCAGTACCGTGAGGACCATGCAGAGGAGTACGACCTGGTCTGTAAGATCATGGCTGAGACTTTCAAGAAGATCAATGCAATGGAGCGCCAGCTACAGGTGAGCTTAAAGGATTAAAAACTCTGCTTTATGCTTTGTAACAGGAGATATATTGTGTCTTAGATAGCTAACTAAATTACTTAAAACTGGGTGTACAGCATTTTATACATTATTAGGAAATAGGTCTGGTGGCATATTTACACTACCTTATTATATATCTAATCACCATCGTGCAGCTGGTATACCCTCTAAAGCATTCACATTTGGTTGATTTCAGTTAATCTAAGAATAAACCTGGCTACCAAAAAGAACAGCACTAAAGTCTTTTTCTGTGTCTAATTATCTCCTTTGCTTGCTTCCAGAGTGTAGCAGAATTGGAACAGAAATGGCAGAATGAGGTAGAGGAGGCCCAGCAGGGGAAGCTGGAGAACAACACTCCATTCTTCCATGACTACCATTTCTTTGAGGTATCCACTGTACTCTAACATTTGATTAAGATATTTCACTGTTACAATACTTTTTTTTTTACTATGAAATTGATTTGTTTTTGTTGTTTGTTTTTTGCACCAGAACAAAATTAAGGAGCTTGAGCTGCTTTGCTCCTTGAAGGAGATCCCACTTGATTTTAGTGATTTGGAAAATGTTGTCCTTGCACTAAGGCAAGTAATTTTGATTGCAGGAGAAAATTTTGCAGTATTAAGTGCTGATCTGAGTTACATTTTGTGCTGTAACTTTAATTTTCTGCACCAACAGAGAGAAGTTCTTTCAGGAGGTAAACACCATGCACCTCAGAAGCACCACCCCTCTGGCCAAAACTAAGGCATTAGTGAAGAGTTTGATGAACCGAACTGAGCTTCTGCTACATGTTACCATTGCTCCGCATTGTAGAAGCCTAACCACCACACCTGCTGGCACACCAGGGCCAGGTACACATTTTCTGTTCCTAAGTAGTTGTTAAGTGAAGTATTTTTAAGCCAAAAAGACTCAAATTAGAGATTCTTTCTCAAATTTTGTTGCAGCCTCTAAGTCGGTATCGGATGCCAAGACAGTGATGCCCATGGTGAAACAGCCGGTCTTCTTGCGCAGCATGTCTGCTCCCTCTGACTTGGAGATGATTGCTAATCAGGACTTAGAGTTTACTCACCCTCCCCAAAGGTATTTCTCTAATTTGCTTTGTTAGTGTTACTTTTGGAGAATCATTGCAATTAATAAAGCATTAACTTCTCTTGTTTATGGATGTTCTTTTTTCCTTTAGGAGACGACACCACCCTACTAGTCATCGCAGCAGCTCATTTACTCTGCTGCAGTCTCTAGCGATAGAGGACAGCCGTGACAAGCCAACATACAGTGTGTTGTTAGGACAGCTGTTTGCCTTTATTGGGACTACACCCGATCAGGCTGTAAGTCTCTTGGCTGTCTGTTTAATTATTTGTAGCTAAACGATGATCTGATTTGGGCATGCAAAACACTCATCACTCTTTGTATCTGTGATCTCATTAGGTGTCAAGCAGCAGCTTTCTGTCTGCTGCACAAACACGATGGAGACGTGGCAGTACACGGAAGCAGGCTCTTGTTCATATGAGGGAGCTGCTGACTGCTGCTGTTAGAGTAGGGGGTGTTACCCACTTGGTTGGTCCTGTCACTATGGTACTTCAAGGTGGCCCAAGGTGAGATGGGGAGTATATCACATTGTACACAAGAAGTGCGCACATGTACAATAGCACTAGAAAAAGATCTGTTGAAATACTTAAAAGTAATAATACAATAAAGTACCCATTATAGTCCGACCTTTTCAAATTTAAGTGATGTATTTTATTGTGTCTGGTTACTTCATACATCTGTGTTTGTGTGTCATCTGTGCAGGATTGAGGAGCTAACCTGTGGTGGAATGGTAGAACAGGTGCAGGAGGCCTTTGGGGAGACCATGACGTCTGTGGTGTCATTGTGTGCTCGCTACCCCATTGCTTGTGCCAACAGTATTGGTTTGCTTTGCACAATACCCTATACCAGGTAAGATTACATCCTACATTATTTCTCTTTTTATATACATCTGGACCTTCAGATTCTTTACTCACAGTTTTGATCTGTATTACTGTAGGAGTGAAGAGCAGTGTCTAGTTCGGAGCGGCCTAGTCCAGCTTATGGACAGTCTTTGCAGCTTAAGTGGTCAGAGGGAATGCAGTTCAAATGAGAAACAAACCAAAAAGCAGAAGGTAGCTACAATGGCCTGGGCTGCTTTCCAGGTGTTGGCCAATCGCTGCATCGAGTGGGAGAAGGTTGAAGGTATGTTGATGCAGTCACTTTGTCTGATTATGCATGAGTGTCTGTCAAGTGGGAATATGCAGCATTTCTCATCCTCTCAAATATCAAATAAACTGTTGTCAATTTGAGCAATTTTTTTTTGTAAATAATGACAACTGGTCACAATAATAAAAAATGCAGTATTTGTACGTGTGTTTCAAACGCATCACCAAGTTCATATTGATTTAAACAACACATTACAAATGTTTTATTCAGGAGCAGTTAAGTAATCAATATCTGGTGGAAAATCCCAGGTTTTTAATCACAGCTTTCATGTGTCCTGGCATGCATTCCATCAGTCTTTCATACTGCAGTTGGGCGCTTTATACCATTCTTGGCACAAATGGATGCAGCTTGGGTTTGTTTGATGGCTTGTGACTATCGCCTGCTTTATCACATTCCAAAGATTGTCTGGGAATTAGGAGTGGTTTCTTATTTTTTATTGCTGATGAAGTAAATGTGCCCACTAACTGATAAATGTGATGCACACTGCAAAGTACTAGGTCATAACCACAGTTAAGTAATCCTTCTTCTTTTCATTAAAGGTGGTTCTACAGATGCAGTACATTCTGGTCTGGCACGGCAGGTGTCCAGCCTGCTGACCAATCACCTGGCCAGAGCTACAGAGTGCTGTGGGAATCAAGCAGCTGGCAACGACGCCTTACAGGATGTGCTTAGTTTGCTCAATGACCTTTCCAGGTATAATGCAATGTCGTGTATATATTTATAACCTTGCATTTGAAAGTATGTGCTTGAATATCTCTAATGTTTCCTTGTATTGTGTTCCAGGAGCCACATAGGAAAAGCTATTCTGAGCCAACCCGCATGTGTTTCTAAGCTCTTGTCTCTGCTGCTTGACCAGAGACCCTCCCCAAAGCTGGTACTTATAATCCTGCAGCTATGCCGAGCTGCGCTGCCTCTTATGAGTGTGGAGGACTGTGGTAACGTGGCCCTGCCCTCATGGAGCTACTCCATCAACACATTAGATGCTGAGCAACAAGATGCTAGTGACCCAGCCTCACGTATTGCTGCCTTGCTTTTAGCAAAGCTGGCAGATTATGTTGTACCAGGTTAGCTCTCTTACCTTTTATACTTAATATATTTTTGTTTCTTGTTTTGTTCAGGTTGTAGTTGCAGCTGAGGCCCTTGTAACCAAAAGGCTCTCTTGTTAAATTCAATATGCTAGTATCACAACCGACTAAACTTTGTTTTGATGTTACTATGTCCTGCTAGTTCTTGTATTTAAACAATTTGTTTTTTGTCAGGATGCCAGACTTTACTGTCCCCCAGCTCCTCTGAACCAGACACTAGTCTATCCCGAGCCAGTTCCAAAGGAGCCCTGAAGTCTGAGGATGTTGGGGAGGAGGGAGAGGCAGTTGATGGCAAGCTGTCAATTTTTATTCACAAAAGAGAGGACCAATCCTCTCATGAGGTTTTGCAACCACTCCTCAGGTATAAAGTATGATAATATTATTAATAGTGTAACTGATGATGATTAAACATTTCATCTTACTTTTTCTGACATGAGTGTCTTTGAAATGCAGCAGTTCAGAAGGACGACCTTTTCGGCTCGGCACTGGAGCAAACATGGAAAAGGTGGTAAAGATGGACAGAGACATGACAAAGGTAACTATTTTTCAAAAGGAAAAGAACAACCACATACCCCATTCGGAAAAGTGAAAAATGGTGTTTGAGTTCCAACCTTCTAACCCTCCCTAGAGTGGAAGCTGTGAGGTGATCACAGAAGAAGCATCTGCAGCCCTAAGGAAGGCTAACAAGTGGGCTCAGTCTGGTCTGATAGTGAGTGTTGGCCCACCTGTAGAGACTCTGGCCCAGGAGACCGCCGGAGGCATCACCACTGGAGACAAGAAGAAAACTGCTCAGACTGCCGTATGTAGAGACAGGAATGCTGAGCTGGCCAGGTATGTCAAAACAAGGATTCATGCCACTTGGCCCACAGTTTACTCAGACTTGGCAGTGAAATGATGTAGCACACTGTGGATATTTGATGTTATGTTTGTTTGAAAACATGGTTGTGACTGATGTGTTTTGACTTTGACTAGGTCGGACCCTGTCAGGCCATTTATCAGTGGCCATGTTGCCAACAGTATGGCTGCTGAGGTTATTGCCCTGCTGCACAGCCTGCTCACTGCCCCCGAATCCAACACTGCACAAATCTGGACGAGCACCGCCGAAAAAGTAAGATACAGTTGATTTTGCCTTTGTAGCACTTTAATGTTTACTTTATTATAATGCAGTTTTATGAGTGAATGGTTGAAAAGGTCAGCCAGAGACCACTGCTCTTTTTTCACCCCATGTCTCAACAGTCACTGCCCTCCTCCCCCTTCTATTCATAGCAGTTCATCAGGCATTTTATATTTTTATGTCGGGGTATATCTGTAGTATAATCAAGCTTTTCTGCAAAACTAATTGCCCCCAGGGAACAAATAAAGTTGAAAGTTAAAGCAATTGTATGATTATGCGGAGAACTATGAGATGATACTTTTTTCAGAATTGCTGACCTTCTATCATTATCATATAATTATCTTTAGGCTACTGTTTGTTGACATCTATATGATGCTGTGTCTTTTTCACCTAATGCTCTTGTTGTTTGTGGCAGGTGCTTTCTCGGGCCCTGATGTTTATTCCTCAGCTGGGAAAGTATGCTGAGAGTATTCTGGAGAACGGCAGCAGCAGTGGCAGGAAACTGGCTAAGCTGCAGGCCATTGGCAGGCAGGCTGTTGCTGCACTCTGCGCTCTGGGGGGCTTCAAAGAAACCATTAAGATTGGCTCTGAGGTTCAGGTTGGTATTAAATCAATCACTGGAAATGCTATGCTCATATATTGACTCATGTTATTTTATACCACCATTTCCTTGAAAAGCCTTGAAATGTCAACTCTGTACATTTCCTTGCATCCTTCTGCTCTCTAGGTTATTGGCAAAGGGGTCCTGGGGAGTGTGGGTATAGTTATGTCAATCAATGAACAAGAGGGCATTGCAACAGTCAAGTTTCCCTCTTGTGAGTACAGAAGAGCCTGCAAAGCCTCCGACATCCTAACTGTACCCATATCACGCCTCTGTACACCCAGATCTGAGGTAGGAGTTTTCACATCAAGTGCAACTACTGGCCTTTGCTTAAAGGAAAATGACTGTTTAAATGTTCTCCTTTGCTTTCTGGCACTGTCCACAGGCTCTTCCACTTTATAAGCTGTCTATCACAGAAAAGGTGGTCCAAGCAGTGCAGTCCATGCTTCTGCCACAGGAGGGCAGTCTCTCCATTCACACCTCTCTGCCAGCTACAGGAGATGGATCCAGCCCAGTAATGGCTGCAGTGCGCTTGCTTGCTGAAATCCGAACCAGGTTTGTAAACACATGAAATCAACATAACCCCTTCAAAAGGTTTTTGTTCTATAACCAGCATTTACTCAGTTTTGCTAAGTTTGGCATGTGGTTGCAAGCCTTACCATGAAGCAGTTAGCCTTTTTTGTGGTCCTTCCTACATTTTCCTTATATTTAAATGACTTGTTTTCCTTTGTAGTCAAAGGTTGAACAGAACTATTCTTTTTATCCTCTGCATTTTAAACACTTAAATAATGGATTTTCAGGGCATGCCTGGTAATGGCACAGCTCCTGGAAGATAGCTCCTTCTGTGAGGAGTTCATCCAGCAGTGTCCGGCTGCAGTTGAAGTTCTTAACCTAGTTGCCCAGGAATGCAGCCCTGGTGAGTATACATCATTTGAGGCAATTTATTTGGTCTGTACTACAGTGTGTATTACACTTAGTGCAACTGTGAGTGTGACAGAGTTTGTTTTTTTTTTTGTCTTAAGGGGAGCGGCTTGGCATGGTTGAGGCTCAGTGTGAAAGAGTGAGAATGTTATACAGGGACTGTGCTCGGCCACCACCTCCACCTCTACAGACCGACAGACGTCAGGTGGAGTGACCGCTTTTGTATGATAGTCTTATTGATAGATGATGTAGTTGAAAGCCTGAAATGTTGTTAGATTAATACAATTCTAGATTAAAAAGTAAATTAAATTATTTTAATACCATTTAAATGAGTAGCTGTGGAAGGGTGTTTTGTCCCCATTAACTCCTTTGCATGCTTGCTTCACCAGCCTAAGGAGATCACCTGGTGCCCATCCAGAGTGTTTCCTCCAGTTCGTGCCTGTATGTTCTCATCTCGTCTGACATCTGTCACCTTCCTGGCTGATCCCAGTGCTGGAGGAGGTCTACCCCGGGGAACCTTCATCTATGCCACATCTCCCGTACCAATTCAGGTGGGAACAACTCTTTGGAATACACTAACTCTATCTCACTTTGCTTACTATACTGCAGGTTATCCCGTGCCTTCTATTGACTCATCCTTGTCTCTGCAGGCCCCATCCTTTTACTGGGAAATAGAAATTGTCTCCTATGGAGATTCTGAGGAAGACAGTGGCCCAATAGTGTCCTTTGGTTTTGCCACTGAAGCAGAAAAAAGAGATGGAGCATGGACTAACCCTGTTGGCACATGCCTCTTTCATAAGTAAGTTTACATACATATTGATAATGACAGATTCCATCTTAGTGGGCTTTTCCACTGCTCTGTCTTTGACTTGAGTGCTGAAGGTTGTTTCTCTCTTATGTGATATTGTCTCAGTAATGGGAGGGCAGTTCATTATAATGGCTCCAGTTTACTACAGTGGAAGAGTGTCAGGCTGGATGTGGCTCTACTTCCTGGTGAGACAGTGACAAAATATGTTGCTTTTCTGTACATGATGCATTCATTTTTGGTTTCCAAATGCATATATGTTATCTTAATGCATGATATATATTTAAGCACATTTCTTAAATGCATAGGATCTTATCTGGCTCCAAGATTGTGTTATTACTTTAACATGTCCTGTATCCTGTTCGGTCTATAACTACATCCCCTCTCATCTGTAAAATGTGATACTAAGATGCTATTGTGTTATTACTGACACGATAATTAGTAATATAACATTTGCCCAAACACAGGTGATGTTGCTGGAATAGGCTGGGAGCGGTCAGAGGGAACTCCTCCACCTCCTGGTCAGGCCCCTAAAGGAAGGGTCTACTTCACCTACTGTGGCCAGCGGCTCAGCCCTATTCTTGAAGATGTCGCTGGTGGGATGTGGCCCCTGGTGCACATTCAAAAGAAGGTGGGCTTCTGGTGGCTAAATTATCATAAAAGGGCTATTTAAACTTATTGTTCTTATGCATTATTATTATTAGTAGTAGTATTATATCTGTATTAAATATGTGTCTTTGTTGAATAATGACTGTGTTTCTCCTCAAGATTAATGCAGGTCTTCTTTCTTTTATAGAACTCAAAGATCCGTGCCAACTTTGGAAGTCGGCCATTCGCATATGCAGAAGGCCAAGCACATCGAAATGCAGCAGACTTGTGTGTGGACCTTGCTGAGGAAATAAGTGCAAATTTTGAAGCACTTCCCTTTGCTATGGCCTCTGACAGCGATAATGATGCAGGAGCAAGTGTTACATCTGACTCAGGATCTCATGGCCCGCCTTGTCGAATCGCAGCTGTTGCAGTTGCCCAGCAACGTAAGATCTCCCTTGCAACCTTATTCTTAAGTGTGGATGGTTTGCTGCTTTGATTTTAAATAAACATGCCACAGGAATGGGGCTGGAGGCCACTGTATTGACTTTTTTTCTATCATTATGTCTCCCTATTAGTAACCTTCTGTATGTTTTCCTGTTCTATTACTGGTACAGAGTACAATAGTGACCTATCATGCCATTATAAGGTCGAACTGAGCTATGAGAACTTGGTTACCTCTGGGCCTGACCCACATCCACCGCCCATTGCAGATGATGAAAGTGATGATGAGGATGATGATGATGTCCCAAGAGTAAGTATGGTGTCCATTTCTCTACAATTCCCTTATTGATTTTATTCTTGTACACTTCATTGTTTGTTTTGTGTTTGACATCAGGAGGACCACTACGCCTTGCTGGTTAAGGCCTGGGAGACTAAAGTGTTCCCAACCATTCGTAGGCGGTTCCGTAATGAGGCCGAGAGAAAATCTGGCCTGGACCAAATCAAAGGAGCTCTCCAGCTGGGTGAAGATTTAATTAATATAATATAGATTCATAGGCTTAAAGTCACCCCATGAAATAGATACTAAAGCAAGATTTTATCAAGAAAAGAAAATCAAAAGCTTCATGAGAGGCTGAGTCAGACCAGTCCTACTCTGTCAAATACAAGTGAATAAAAGTTAAAAAAAAAAAGTCAAATAAAAGTGTATACCTCTGTATGTATTCTCAGTCACGGTACTATACTTCCACTGCTTGTCATCTCCATTTTTAGAATTATTGCTCTGTTAAATGCATTTTATTTCACTGCATGTCAGGAACACCCATAGAATATACTATGAGAGAAGTGTTCCACATCTAATTCAGAATTAATTATCTTTTAACAAATCAGAACAAGGTGACATAATTTCAGTGCTACAGTTAAATTGAACATGTAATGAACTGGCAAAAATTAATAAGCTTTTTAATGGTGTCAGGCATAAGCTAGAAGTCAGAGTTTATTAATTTACATGCTGGCTAAACATTACCCTTTATAGCCTATTTAAAATTTTGTGTTTAACAATGTGATACAACTTTCATCAATAATAGATTGTAAAGGAAAAACTGACAGTAATGAATACATGTATGTCTATGATGTGTGTAAATGGTGACAGGTATGGTTGACATTGCGAGACAGACAGTCGAGTTCTTGTATGAAGAGAATGGAGGCATTCCTCGAGACCTCTACCTCCCCACTATCGAGGACATTAAGGATGAGGCCAACAAGTTCACTATTGATAAAGTCCGCAAAGGTATGTTCATGCATATCTGTATACTACACACCTACACGACGAGCTGAAAGTAAACTTGAGACTAGATGACTACAAACCTCTACAACTTATCTGACTCTGTGACATTATGTGTCTACCCAACACAGGTTTGACTGTGGTCATCCGCTGTCCAGACAGCAACAATACTAACAGCACTACTGGGGGAACAGCCTTGCCCAAGTTTGCCATTCGGGGAATGTTGAAGACTTTTGGTTTACATGGAGTGGTGCTGGATGTAGACTCTGTAAGTCCAAAGCTTGATAAATTAATACTTTTACACACCATAAAACACAATCTATCACTGAACACTGTTTTTTAATGATCATGCTTTGATATCTGGCTTCAAAACACTTCTGAAAATCTTTAAATGGAAAAGTGAACTTCTTGTGACTTAATGTTCTACAAAAACACTTTTCTCACCATCATTCAACACCATGCTCTTCTGTAAAAACAGTGTCTAACTGAAGACATTCTTACTGTAAATTATTCTTGGGAAGCATACATGTCAATTTAGTGATAACAACAAAAAACAGATTTAATACATTTTTCATTAAAATCCAGTCTGGACAGAAATGAGATGAGACGGTAATTAAATAAAATCAATCCACACCCAACAGGACATTAATGTGGTATGTTTGACCAGGTAAATGAGCTGGTGCAAGTGGAGACCTACCTGCGCAGTGAAGGTGTGCTGGTGAGGTACTGGTACCCTATCGAAATGCTGGAGCGCCCACCTGCTGGATCTCGACGTACCGCTGCTAATGGTTTGGTCTCATTAGACAGTAGCAACATTCAGATTCACAGGTAACACACTGTATGATCTTACTAGTATGATTTATTGTACACAGTATGAACCCTGGCCTAGTGCCTAACATAACCAAAATAACTACTTTGCTGTAGGGAACTACTTCGCTGTGAGAGTGCACTGGCTCGGTTATACTGCCGGATGGCTTTGCTCAACATCTTTGCACCCAAGAATCCCCACACTTTCACCCGACTCTTCCACATACCTGCTATCCGTGACATTACCTTGGAACACCTGCAGCTTCTGTCCAATCAGCTGTTAGCACCGCCCCTTCCTGGTGAGTTTATGTCATAGATATAATGGGGAAATGGGGAGTGTCCTCCTGTGAGACGTAATGATAGTATTACTATCTTAGGAAGACCAACTCAGAATGTTCTATGTGCAGTAGCTATCAAACCCAGGAATCTAAATTAGCTGATTTTGAGTTTTGTAAATTTATCATCAAATTTTAACATTTTATGACTCACTTTACATTTTAAATGTTTTTGTCTGTGCATCTGTTTTCATTATAGTTCTCTCCAAACTGTTGATAGTCTCATAATGATCCCATTAATGTTAATATCCTATTAAAAAAATCAGTACATAGTTGTTCCATGCAAAGATAACAGCTTGTGCTTGTGTAAAAGAGATATGTCTCTATGGTCCTTTCATATCTATGGTTTACATCTATCTTGTAAATAACTGGATTTTTTAAGTGAGTTTGTGGGAAACAATGACAGGTTTTACAGCTGAATATTTTTCTTCCTGCAGATGGCACTATTAGTTCTAGTTCTGTCCTGCTGGCCCAGTCAGTGCTTCACAACCTTCAGGGACAAAGTTGCTCTCCTACAGACCTTTTCTACCAGGGCAATGCTCAGCCTATCCGGGAGTGGCTGACCGTGGCCATCACCCGTGCCTTGCATCAGGGAGAGGAAAGTCTCCTAGAGCTTACCAAGCAGATATGCTGCTTCCTGCAGGTCAGCTCAGTAAGACAGTGTTTGATTTAAAAAAAAAAAAAAAGATGTCTCCAACATCCTCTAGCGTTGTTTTCCAAGTTTATAAAGCTAAGTTCTTTTCTTTTTATCCTTGTTTATTGTCACAGAATGCACCAGAGCAGTTTACCTCTGAAGAGTTTCCTGTGACTGAGTCAAAGGTCAGCATGGATGTCAGCTTTCCAGGTGCTGCATTCGTGATTGTATCCTGCAAGGAGAGCCAGCTTGGCTGCCGCAAAGAGTGAGTTCCTTGGCCTTATGCCTTTTTAAGAATTCTATTCAAAAATAGTTGTGTTTGCTACTTTGCCACTTTCTGTTTAAGGTTTTAATACTTCTTTCCTTTTTAATATAAGTTCCAGCCTCTACAAGGCACCTTGGGCACGGGTAATGGTGTATGGCTTGGGTCACAAAGTACGTAGAAATGGTCAGTTGAATTTGATGGAGGCAGTGTGCTATCCTCTGGATGCCTCACCCACCAACACAGGCCTTACTCCTCCTCCCACCACCAACCAGTACCCCTCTGTTATCATCCCCACTGATAAGGTGCACATCAAGCTAGGTGAGTAACTAACCCCCAAAAGGTTTTCACATAAGCTTTGCTTATACAGAATAAAGTGGAAGTAACTTTCCCTCTGTGTTAAATTTAGGGGTGTCACCTCCCCCTGGTGCTGTTCTGGTGTTGCACTCCTTACCCCTCGAGTTCCCTTTGGCCATGGCATTTGCTGAACAGCTGTTGACGTGGAAGTTGGGAGAAAGCAGCGAACGATCAGAAGATGAGTTGGACACAGTGCCCTCGTCTGTATTGCTGCAGGTGGTAGAACTACTAGGTATGTTAATTCTAGTTATTTACACATTTGAGATTTTGTGTGTTTTTTCAATTCTGTATTCACTGCAGAGGTTTGATCATCTATAAATGCAATGGATTTCTTCATTTTCATATTTAAAATACATATAAAGTGCTACTGGGTTAATTGGATAACAAAGATGAAAGCAGTGTTCTACATAAATCATCTATTACAAGGTTCTGGGTTCAGTCCTATTATCAGCTGTTGGGGCTTTTTTGTGTGAAGTTTGTATGTTCTCCAATTGTCAGTTTGGGTTCTCTCTTTGTACTTCAGTTTCCTCCCACCGTCCAAAGACATTCACCTTAATAGGTTAATTGGTTCAACTATATTGGCCATAGGTGTGAATGTGTGAATTGGGTGTTCATCTGTATATGTCAGCTTTGGAATGAACTGGCAACATATCCAGCTTGTACCCCACCTTTGACCTTTGTTAGCTGGGATAGGCTCCAGCATCCTTGCAGCCCTCACAAGACCTAAGCACTTTGGAAAATGAATGAATGACATCTTATCTTAGGCTAATTTTATTTGTATTTATTTTGTCAGCAGCAGGAAAAATATCTTGCAAACCTTTATAGGTAAAAGTGGACGAACTGAAGACAGACTAAATAATCATTGCAAATAGCCTGTCTGGCTTTTAACATGAACATTAATGTTAACATGGTAAACAACATGATGCTAAGATGCTGCAAATAAAATAAAATAGTATAGTAAAAATACTGAATTTACACTGGTGACATTTAACATGAATATTAGTGATATAGGAAAGTTTTCACAGCTTGTTTGTTTGTTGCTACAATTTGTTCCATCATCATGTTTCATTCAGACCATATGGCTAATTAAGATTTTCCATTATCATTGTTTTAGGTGGTTTGCTGTGGACCACTGATCTGGCTCCCTCTATTAAAGAACTCATATTTCACTTGCTTGCTGAGCTCTTGCGGAAGATCCACCACTTGGAACAGCGCAAGAGCCCTGCTGGCCTCTCCAGCTCCATTGCTCTGTTACTAAACCCCTGCCTTGCAGTGCTCATGGCCCTGCAGACAGAACTGCGAAAGCTGTATGACAGAGAGACTCAGGGATGGACAGCTGGAGGGGCTGGGGCTGGAGGGTCTTCATCAGGGGGGATTGCATTGGCTCTTGGTGCAGAGCAGAGCCGATTCTCTACCTACTTCCACGCCCTGATGGAGGTTTGTCTTGCCGTGGCAGAGGTGACACTTCCACTCAATGTTGGAGGATCTTCAGTGGGAGCGCTCTCCTCCACCAGTGCCCCTAACCTAAGTGACTCTTCCTCATCCTCGTCATCATCCCCAGGCCAAACACCTCAGAGTCCCAGCCTGTTGTCCAAACGGAAGAAGGTGAAGATGAAGCGTGAGAGAGCAGCAGCTGCAGTGGCAGCAGCAGTCTCTGGGAAACGTGGAAGTGGAGGTGCCCGCCTGTCAGAGAGTGACAGTGCTTTGTTGAATATGGCAGGTAGCAAGCCTGAGGACATGCTGTGGTTCCACCGCTGCCTCACTCTCTTAATGATTCTACGACATCTCGCCAACAAAGACCCGCAGGGCTTAAGTGTGACCAGTGATGCTGTAACAGATGCCTGCCAGGCTTTGGTTGGACCCACTGCCCACAGCCGCCTGTTGGTGCTGTCTGGCATCCCCACACATCTGGAGGAGGCTGTGGTTCGAAATGCAATCCGTAGGGCTTGCAATGCACATGGAGGACTCTTTAAAGATGAAGTCTTCATCCCTCTGCAGGAGGAAGACCCTAAGAAGCCCAAAGCTGGAGCTGGAGTTACGAGTCCTCCAGATGGTAAAGCAGGTCCTGAGCCTGAGCGTCCCTTTCCTAACAATGGAGGCCCAGAGAGTCCTGACAGCTCCAGCAGTGTGACGCCAGCAATGAGTGTGAGCGCCTCTGCCTCTACCAGCCAGACCTCAATCTGCAGCTCCTCTCAAGGGGTCTCCCGTACTGCCAGTGAACTTTCTGTCGACCAAGAGTTGGTAGCTGTCCCTGCTCCCAACCCTGCTGCCGCCGCCTCTGCAGTTACATACCCCCAGCAAGGACCCAGAGACCCTCAGACTGTTTCCAGTCAAGAGAGCCTAGATATCTCCCTGACCAGCACAGGAAGCCTGGGGAGTCTCGGCAGCTTGGGGGAGCCTCTTGACAGTGCTGAAACACCGTCGGTATCAGATGGGGGCTCTATGCACACCGTCACCTCACTAGAGAGCAATGCAGTCATGGCCAGGCCCATCAAGGGATATGCTGTCATTGAGGTGGGTTCACGTAAAAACACAAACTTGATTTCAACATTTCATTTTTGTTGCTTAGAATCCAGTGATGGAATATAGCTAAGTACTTTTACTGCAGTACAGTTCTTTAGTATGAACTTGAAGGACTTGAGTATTTCAGTTTATGGCAGCTTTGTTCTTCTATTCCACTACATCTCATGTATATCATGACTTTTACTCCATTACATTTTGTCTAATAGCTTTAGTTACAAGTGTGTTTTAAGTGTATTTTTTATGGAAAATAGGGAATAATATAATAAATAGTATAACAGGAGCCATTCTGTAGAGTAAGTACTTCCACTGTTAAGTATTTTAGATTCAGCACATTTACTTTTTCTGGCACATATTAAATCAAGTTCTAAGGAAAAATGTTTGTTTTCCTTTTTCCTTATCTGTAGGTTCGCTCTCGAGCCAAAGTGGAAAAAATCCGCGCCAGTCTCTTCAACAGCAGTGACCTCATTGGCTTGTCCAGTCTGGAAGGTGAAGAGGAGCTCATGGAGTTGACTAATGAGGAGATCCTGACGGCCTCTAGTGTAAACCAAAGCCTGTTTGACACACAGGGAAGCTCTGCCCTCGAGGACTACTTCCTAGACAAGTCAATCAGAGGTTGGTGCTTTGTTCTGATAAACTAATCAGATAAATGTTGTGTTTTTACATAGTGAAAATACTTTGGCCGGGATAAAATCTCAAATAATGTTTTTTCTCTATTTCTAGGGGACAAGCTTGTTCCTGGAGCACGAGATGTCCTCACAGACATCTTTAAGAGCTGTGTGCATTCTGAGCAGATGCTTAGCCTCACACCGGCCAAGCCAGTCAAGGTGTCAGACATTTACCTTAGCAAAGAGCAAATCAACTCTCAGACTCCTGGAAACCTCCTGCACACATTCTTCACTAATGTTCGGCCTCCCAAGAAAGTACTTGAGGACCAGCTCACTCAGGTACAAGACCATGATCCTGCTCCCCTCCATAGTCAAGTACTACAAATAAAATATTAACATGTGATACTGTATCTATATTTATATGTGTAGTAACAGAAGAGTGTTTGTTTTTATTAGATTTTACGAAAGTACGGAACTCCCAAGCCCAATAAGAACAAGTACAGCAAAGCAGGAAAAGAACAGCATCAAGGCAAAGTAGTTAGCACCAAGAGACCCATCACCAAGCCTCCCACCAAAGAAAAATCCGTACTCAACAGTGTCAGGTACAACACTGGACACAAACACTTATCCACATATGTTCACCCCTCTGATCTGGTAATTATATTTCCTGGTGACATACCTTTTCTAGGACTGCACTGAGTGAGAAGAAGACAGTTCTGAAGCCCAAATCTCCTGAAAAATCCAGGCCTGATGAGAAAGATGTGGAAAAGTCTCCTGCCAAGAAACCTGAAGGTTAGAAGCAAAAATGTCACATCTTTCATATTCCACTGACATTGTGTTGTAGCTCCTAAACAATTCACTTGTTAGTCTGTCGATACTGTAGTTTGCTATTATGTAGACCAGAGTAAAACTTAGCCCTGTTTTAAAGGGGTCATATTTTGCTAAACCCACTTTTATTAGTCTATTTATGTGTTTGGGGACACTTATAGTTCATAAAGTTTGAATTTGAACCCTCCAGGTGCTGCAAAGCTATTTTCATATGCATTTTGGCAAAAATCGAGTAGATTTCTATAATCCGTTTTAATTCCTGCTTAATTTGTTACATTGTCACGCCACAACATTTGCACATATAAGGTCAAGACTTCCGATGAACATTTCTCTGAGTACGACATAACTGTTTGGCAGCAGCAGCGGTTATAGTCCATAGCGAAAATAGGTCCAAACTTTGAGCCAATTACCTAAAATGTTCAGTTGTTGGTTGAACGGGACAGAGCAGCAGAGCAAACAACCTGGAGGGGGTAGGACCTGAAGTGGCTCATTTGCATTTAAAGGGCCAGCGCTCAAAACAACCTTTCTGGTGTCATTACTCAGAAATAGGGTTGAAGATGGACCTGTGGAGTTTAATTAATAAAGAATTCAGACCCAAGCATAACATTTACAGTTTATGTAGACCACAGGGAAATGTTTTAAAATGCATAATTCCATTTAAACAAAGCAAAATATCACTCCTTTAAAACAGAGGCTGCAAAATGCATCACATGTTATATTGTTTCCTTCAGTTCCAGAGGAGAAGTACCTGACACTGGAGGGCTTCCATAAATTCGCTGTTGATCGTGCCAAGCAGGACATTCGAAGCGTCTGGAGGGCAATTTTGGCTTGTGGCTATGACCTCCACTTTGAGAGGTGAGACTGGAAAAGCCAGTTCCCAACAACTAACGCATGTGGTTTATAGTAATTCATATACCTTCAAAAAGTCATACTTATCATTAATATATTAATGTAAAAGATAAGTGGTCTTGATTTCAACAGCCCATTTTTTGTCCTGATTACCTTTTTCTTTATAGCTTCTATTATAACAGTAACTTTGCCTCTATACTAGGTGCACCTGTATAGACACCCGTCATGCCCAAAAGGCATGTAGGAAGTGGACGTTGGAAATGGACGTTGCATTAGTCCAGTACATCAACAGGCTGTGCCGTCACCTGGCTATCACACCAGCCAGACTGCACCCACATGAAGTTTACCTGGACCCCAGTGACACCGCTGACCCTCGCGTGGCCTGTCTGCTCAGTACGTAAAATATTTGTCAGTGTCTGTGAAGTTTAAACCATGTTGGAGAAACTTTACTGACTTGTAACTTGATGACAACAATTGTATCATATGCGAAATACAAATGGGTTTTTTATATTTTAGAGATAAATATAAAGATATAGTCATTTGTTTCTAACACAAAAATTGTTTGTTTTTGAATTAACTTGAATAACTTATGCCCACATACTGTATTTAACATTTTCTTTATTGTTTTGTGGAATAACAATATGATAATACTAATACGAAGAACAACAGAACCTTTCATACTGCAACTCAAAGTGCTTTACATCTACTATGTAATACAGATCCAGAATGAAAAAAGATTAGGTGAAATGAAAATACATTTAATATGCTATTTGGTGTATTTCTTACCTTGTAACTGTTTTGTGTGTTTTAAGATGTGCCTGTGGAAAGCCTGCGTTTGCGTTTTGCTCTGCTGCAGTCTCTCAACAACACCCTGGAGAGCTTCTTCCTGCCGCTAGTGGAGCTAAGACAAACACATACCTATCAGAACAGCATAGCAGCACTGTTATGTGAGGCCAAAGGTGAGCAAGATGTCAGCACAGATCTAGAAGGTCAAATAGACACTGTCTATGTGGACCATGATAGTATAGTCTATAGATAGATGGACGGATGAACGGACGGACGGATGAAAGGAGACAGACAGACAGATAGATAGTCCATCTGATTGAATTCGATGGTTTCAGTGATTTCTTCTTTCCCCTGTATTTGTAGGTCTAATCTTCTACGACACTAAGGTGACTGTTATGAACAGAGTACTGAATGCCACAGTCCAGCGGACAGCGGACCATGCTGCTCCAGAGATATCACTGGACCCTCTAGAGATTGTTGGAGGCAGGCATTTTCTTAAATTGTTGCCACTTCATTTAGTATCACATTTAGACAATCTTTGTAAACACTGTATGTGTTTGTGGTATTTGCCTTTTAGGTGAGATCCGATCTTCAGAGAACACATATTTCTGCCAGGCAGCGCGCCAGCTGTCCTGTGTTCCATCATCTCAGCTCTGTGTGAAGCTGGCCAGCGGTGGAGACCCCACCTATGCCTTTAACATCCGCTTCACTGGAGAAGAAGTTCATGGCACAAGTTAGATTTTCTTCTTTTTAATTTTTTTAGTACTGCTTTGTAGTGTTTCACATGCCTGTATGTGTTTTGTTTTCCTGCCTTCATCTTTGTCATTGATCTGTCTCTGCAGGCGGCTCCTTTAGACACTTCCTATGGCAGGTGTGTAAGGAGCTGCAGAGTTCTGCTCTTTCCCTGCTGCTCCCTTGCCCCAGTGCTGCAGCCAACCGCAACAAGGTAACAGTTCTATTCTATTCTATTCTATTCTATTCTATTCTATTCTATTCTATTCTATTCTGTTCTGTTCTGTTCTGTTCTGTTAATTTTTTTTTCTTCTAGCTGTCCAAGTGTTGTATTCAGGTTTCAAGCACATGTAAATATGTTCTTTAACCTGTTAGGTTTAAATAATAAATGATAATCTATTATCTCAATCTATTCTCAATTTGTTACCTTGGTAGCAACTCTAATTGTGTAAAATTTCAAAGATGAGCTGGGAAAGTGATGACAGTGGTGTGTTAAATATCACAGTCTCATAAATATGGTCTTTCTGGTCTGTCATGCAGGATACATTTAATACTATGACATTATATGACGATGAGTTTTGTTGCACTTTTCTCAGGGGAAGTACATCTTGACTCCATGCCCTATCAGCTATGCAGAGGAACAGTTGCTACATTTCTATGGTCAGCTACTGGGCATAGCCATCCGAGCAGACGTCCCACTTCCTTTGGACCTACTGGGCTCTTTTTGGAAGGGTCTGGTGGGTGAGTGCCTCGACCCAGAGCAGGACTTGCAGGAGGCTGATGTGCTCACCTACAACTATGTCAAAAAGTTTGAAAATGTATGTGGCCAGTGTCTGGCTCCTTATAAAACCATATCCTCACCACAGAGTTATTTGTTGGCATTATTGCTCTTTATCTTGGCATCAGTGATTTTAATTCGTCTTCTGTTCTCAAATGGAGCAGGTGAGTGATGAGACAGAGCTGGAGGCGCTGTGTGCAGAAATCTCTTCCCAGCACCATTCAGGAGAAAGCCCTGATTCTCCCAGCAGGCCCTGCTGCACCTTCACCTACGTCACTATGACTGGGGAGGAGGTGGAGCTTTGTCAGGGTGGTCGCAGCCTCAGTGTCAGGTACAGAAAGCCTCTCAGTTGATTTTAAGTTCTTTTTCCCTGTAACCTCCTTATAATGTCTCCATAAAGTGTCATGGACTTGTGATGTGCTTGTCTTTGTGTGTTTAGCTGGGAGAATAAGGATGTGTATGCACGGGCAGTGCGGAGCCTTCGTCTACGAGAGCTACAGAACATGGAGTGTATGACAGCTGTTCGAGCAGGCCTGTCCTCCATCATTCCTCTGCAGCTGCTCACTATGCTGAGCCCCCTTGAGATGGAACTGCGCACCTGCGGTTTGCCTTACATCAACCTGGAGTTCCTCAAGGTGATGCATATGTTTCATTGTGTTGCAAAATGAGTTTAAGGCCCTTTTTACACCAATATGGATATTTTTTAAATTAGCACTCTTACTCAGTAATAAGTCACTACAACAGGGATTTTTTTCAGATATTCCTTAAAGTCAGTTTTATGAAACACACTTGGCTTTTGGATAGAGCCTGACCGATTAATCGGGCCGATTATAGCATATCACCGATTAATCAACATCAGTCAATATGTAACCGATGTATGAACTTTTTTGATGCACAGAGATTCTGTCGCTCACTGCTCCTGTGTGTCTGTGCTGCCCGGAGAGTTAGAGGAATAGTAAAGTGCTCCGACAAGGGTGGACCACTAGCTTAAATATAGACTCACATCTTTTCTCAAAAGTTCGCTCTCCCCAGCATTAAAACCTACCACATCCGATGGGTTCTGGAGGAAGCCATTTCACTGTTAGATGAGCAAAAGGAAGGGAAACAGATATCAGAGGCTTTTTCTTCAAATTTTTGTACACAAGTTTCAAAACATAACATTCACTCACCCTTTGCTCATCTGAGAAAAAAGTAAAAATTCTGAGATTAAAGTCAGAATTCAGGCTCTTTTCTCAGAATAATGGTTAAAAAAAAATAAAATAA
>JAPQRP010000030.1:22935572-22946065 GCA_037367295.1 Apogon hyalosoma
AACCTTAATTAATTTTTTCTTTTCTTTTTTCCAGTGGCCCTAATCCTCTTCCGTACTTGAATAATCTGACAACTCCAGAAATCAGACAATGATATATTATGCAATTTCTGGTGTGCATGTAAACAGGCTCATGGACTGGCTGTTTTAAAATAATGTTCACAGCCTATGGATTTTTGTTTTTGCAGCCAAATATTTATCATAGTATTAAACTAAGTTAAACTAAGTTGCTGTAAATTATGGCATATTGAATGCTGAGGTGCTGGTCTTACAGGTTATTTTTCTTGTACTCATCTTTACCGTGTCACATTGTTATCTCATATCTACAAAGTGCACACCGCTGTCTATCTCTGTAGGCTCACACTATGTATCAGGTGGGTCTGATGGAAACTGATCAGCACATCGAGTTCTTCTGGACGGCTCTGGAGATGTTTACTCAGGAGGAGCTCTGCAAATTCATCAAATTTGCCTGCAACCAGGAGCGCATCCCCTTCACTTGCCCCTGCAAAGATGGGGGCCCTGACACCGCCCACGTTCCTCCGTACCCCATGAAGATAGCACCTCCTGATGGAGCAGCAGGTAGCGTCTGTCACGGCTATTTTAACTGGGCAGAGATTGGCCAGAGACATGCTATCTCTTGGTGATGCTATTTTTAGTGTCATATGCACAGAAACTACTGATAGTGATTATCATAATGGCTCATTATGTCTTACAAGTTGACACAGACTTTGAACATGTTGTCTCCTAGAGCTCGGTTACAGTATAAATTAAAAGTTTTCCATATATTGAAGAGATGCACGGCAGTCACAGTATGATTACACATGGCTTTACTACATTGCTTTTCACAGATATACAATAGGCTCTGTCTTGGAATTAGTTTCCCGAGTCACTGTTTAGAATCACTCACTAAAACAAACAGTTTATTAACATTTACAAGATAAGAGATTGCTTTATCATGAAGAAAGCTTATCACAGTTCACACTTGCCTCATCGCACCTCTCTGGCCTCCCACTCTCTAGTGGTAAACATGCATAACATGCCTCATGATGCAAGCACAAGCACTCCAGTTCCTATTAACCTCCTTGTTTTGTTTTTGTGGGGGTTTATTTCCAGGTCAGCCAGACTCACGCTACATTCGAGTGGAGACCTGTATGTTCATGGTGAAACTACCCCAGTACACATCTTTGGATGTGATGCTGGAGAAACTACGATATGCCATCCACTACCGCGAGGACCCACTCAGTGGCTAAGAAGACTTGATATCCCAACTTTACCTAATCACATATGCCTGCCCTTTTTCTCTCACCTTTTGTTTTTACTGATCCTCCACACTCTTGGACCTTCCTCTGAAACAGACGACAGTCTTTTATGTTCTGCTGCTCCAATACAGACACATTTATTTTATTTTATTTAGTTCTGTTTTGTTCTATGTTGATGGGTATATTTTGCTTTGCATGTCCATCCTTGCTTTTTTTAATTGCAGTTTACACATACTCAGCATTTCATTTGTAATGTTTGAGGCATATTTTTGAAGAATTCAGGGAAGATTATCTGAACTAGCGCTGACACCGTTCTGGTTGCACTGAGTTTGAAGATGGCTTTGTGAAACAAGTGTTACACAGTTTTTGTTTTGCCTTTTCCTTTCCCCGCCCTTCCCTTTAACAGAGGGTTCAGTACCTGCTGCCTCTTGAGGCTGAGAGTTATGAATCTCAGTCAACTTCTGTGAAATTACAAACTAACTGGGATTATATCAGATCAGCATTTTTACCACTGCAAATAGAATTCATGTATGCTGCACTCTCTTGTTGCAGCAGTATTATACTTAAAAACAGGTTAAGACTGTGGATGGTCTCAGCAAATCCAGCTTTATCTGGTTTGAGTTGCTGAACTTGGTTTTGCTGTGAAGGCAGCCCTAAAAGCTGTTTCTGTCCTGATGCTTGTCCTCGCTGCCTCCCTCTGTGGGGCCAATGTTCTGAAACATGCCTTTGCTGTCCGAGCCTCTCTATAGAGGGTGATGCCACTTGGGTGGGAACAGAAAACCCAAAAGCTTCTGACTCATAGAATGACCTGATGTGAAACAGAGGTACGAGTATTATCAGAAGAAAATGTATGAAGCTGCCTACTTCTTGACCACATCAGCTAAAAGCAGGCAGAAAATCTGAACAAGTGCTGTATAGGATATTTCGTAGTTACTGCCTGTTTTCAAAATATGGACTGCTAATGGACAAACTAACGTATGCCTATATAAACTGAATACATTTTATCTGATTCTCTGAAGAGAGGATATTTAAGTCATGTAAAAAGTCATATTACTCTATTAGTTTATGAAATTGCTTTTTGGTTTAATAATATCTGAGTAGCTGTGGCAACATGATAGGTCATGCAGATTGGACGATAGGAGTGGTCTGCTGGTTCTGACGCATTTGCATATCAGGTTTGTGAAACCTGTTGTGGAGTTGGAAAGACATGATATTCTGAAGAGCTGCTCTTCCTCATTGTTTATGTGCTACTGCTACTGAATGTGCAACAACCCCCCACCCCACCCTGTTCCCTGACATACACAATCTACAGACCAGGGGAGGGGCGGCGGACAATCTTGAGTTCTGCCTTTTCTTAGTTTTCTTTGATGAAAGAAGAACAGGATTCTGCTGTTTTTGTTTATCCATTTTAACCATAACCAAATGTTTAGCTGTGTAAAAATTAAATAGAAAAAAAAATGTAAATAGACTGAGGTTATGTTTGATGGCAATTTTTATTAATTGCTAATTCACTTCACCTTATAATTTTTGTTTTTGGTTTGCACTACTCTTCCAAGAAAAAAAAATCTAAAATGAGCAAACTAGGTGATGTCTGTTGGATATCCAGTTTGTTGTGTTGTTATTTTTTATGAATTTTGGAAATACCAGTAATCTATCACCTTTGTCTTGTACTCAGATGGATTCAATTTCTTCTACTCATGGTGAAACATGTTTTCTTGTGTGAGTAAAATCACCATTTTACTTGGATAAAACTGAAAAACACAACAGAATTGATATTTGACCTATATTGGATTGTTGAGTTGCTTGCGGGTTTGGTTTTGGTTCAGTTCTTTTGAAGGGTAATATACCGCTGCTAGCAGGGATGCTGTCTCTTCTACCTGCTCCTTTGGGAGTAGTTAAGGTTATAAAAAGAACATATCCATACAAAGAGATGTTGCGATAAATTGTGTGCTGTACATTTACTTGATATTTATTACAATTATTTATGGTTGCATTAACTTAACTTTTACTGTCTTACCTCTGCACATCAGAAACTTAACATATCTAAAATGGATTATACAGATGTAAAGAATCAGATGGCATTTGAAATTTCTGTGTCACAATAAAGAAATGTCTTCATGTACAAATACTGGTCCCTGCTCTTACTGTGTCCTTGAAATGTTGACCTATTTAATTTATTTCATATTTAACCAGGACAGAAAGGGCTGCATGCATACATACACAGAAATATATTACACAACAATGAAATAAAGAACAGTCATAAAATATTGAATGTAATAAGCATATTTTACATGAAATAGTGGTTGATATCTGTATGTAAGTGAATAAGACATTGTTGAAAACACTTTGTAGGTGTCTAAGGAGACCAGTTTCATAGGTCAATGTGAAGGTCTTTCTAAATTAGCAGCAAAATTAAACCCCATTTCCACAGTTCAGGCCCTTCCAACAAATAAACGTAAATCTGTATATTTTAGCTAACTTCTATAAGATAATACATAAACACACATTCCAGGTGTTTGAAGAAACATGTTTCATAAGTTTTTTTTTTTTTCTTTTATTGACCAAGTTTCCCAAAGACTTCCATGAAAGATTTGTCTCAGTGTATTATAGTTGACAGTGATGTGTTTGTCTATGTAGACAAAGAGGGTGGATTGTGATGAATGAGGCCCTGGAGACATGCTTTGTCTTTTTGCCTCCTGTTGACCAGGCTTTTCATGCGAGGCTCTGTGGTCGGCTGTGGTTACATCACCACTGCCTGTAAACCAGACACCTTCTCAATGCAGCAAGTGCTAGGCCAGGCCAGTTCGAGCTGGATCTCAGACACTCGTCACTGACTCACCCTTTTTCTTCTTCTTATTTGCAATAGCAGAGAAATGCTTTAAAGCTGGGTTTCATTGGGAAAAAACAGAGTAGCAGGTTAATTTTTTGGTGGAAATGTTATATCTATGTTATATATTTTCACTACAGGCTTTCTATTTTAATGTGTCCTAAGTCTCCTAGGTTACCCCGGAGAAATTCTAGGAATGTGTCCAGCATGTTGATGGGTTGGTTTCATATGAACCAATCGTCTTCCAGCTGTCTGGCCTCTTTCTGACATGAGGACCCTCCACCCCTGTTGTAATGACCATTAGACCAATGGACAGACAGAAAAAGGGACACATCCCTCACATAGCTACCAATTAAATGCACTGAACTTAAACTTACATGACAAAAGGTGTGGGGTCTTCTGTTGTGGTCATGGGACATGTAACTGACCCACTAATAGCCTGTTTAAAACCCTAAAGGTCATAATATGGCCATTTAACCTATGGAAGTGCACTGCTGTGTAAATAAAAAAATCTGTATTCTCGGATGTTCTTTCTCCTTGGACACAATGTTCTATTACAGTGTCCCTTGTTGCATTCTCTAATTAAGGGTTACATTCTAAATACTTTACAAAATAACGAACCGAGCCATTTATATATTATCTCAACTGCTCAAAGTTGCAATTCAGTAAGCAAAACGCCTGGCAAAGTATCTACAAATTAGAGAGAATGTTAAATATAAAGCAAGCAACTGAGATCAGATATAATAATCGTCCATTGTTTAAGTAACTGTTTAATGTTAAGGGTTCCACTATTTTTAAGATGTTGTTTAAATCACCACTATGCACTGGCATTCATGTGAAACCCAGTACATAGACATAAACTTAACATAACGTGAAGCATAAATCCTTTTTATGTGCAAAATGCAAATGCTGGTTGGACCATAAATATATTATAATATTGCAAATGTATACTGTATAGTCCTCAGAACTTATGGTGGGCGTGACTGATGGGGCACAATATTCAGAAACAACATTTTATTCATTTTAAATATATTTCAAGTACAAAAGCAGGACATGAATATATAAGCACTTTTACAAAGCAAACATGCTAGATACAAATACAACCTTAATGTGTCCGTACATTTTTGTTCTCCAGCAATATTTAAAATACTACATTTATACATGAAAACATCCTTCCAGCAAATCTCACCTAAACTTAGTCTCAGTGCTCTGGAGTGTTTGGAATGATTTGGTCTATGGAGCACATCAGTACCAATTTTAGTGATCAGCTGGTGGGACATTGGAGTAAAAATAACTAAAAAACCTAAAGTAGTTCACCATACTAAATAACGCCAAGCTGTTTTTTCAGCCTCCTGAGCTGCTCCATGCTGATGTTGTTGCCGCCACACACCACAACCACCACAGGGCCCAGGTCCTTGGCCAGTTTGCCCTCATCCTGCAGCCTTTTGATAATGTCACAGTACACAGCTGCAAGGGCGGCACCGCAGGCAGGTTCCACTAGGATCTTCTCATCATCTGTAGAAAGAACAGACACCAAATGAGATCAGTCTCATGGGGGAATCAACTCAGATCTTAGCGCTTTGTGCATCTGTTCAATCTGGCACAGATTGGACTCACCTACAAAGCGTTCGACAGCTTTTACAGCCTCCTGGTCCGTGACTACTTCTGAGAAAACTGTGTGCTCTTCGACTAGTATCATAGTCTGTGCAGACACTCGGGTCAGACCCAATGTTGTTGCAATGCTGGAGGGCAAAGAAACACAGAAATGAAACAAAATAGTCAAAATGTTGAAAAGGAGCCAACTAGTGGTATTATTTAGGTCTAGATGGGTTCAGTTGTGTACCTGGTAATAGCTGGTAGGGTGACCAGCTCTCCAGCCTTCATGGCTGCATTGAGGCTGTGGGCGCCCATGGTTTCCATGGCTATGATGGGCACATCAGCCCAGTCAGCACGACGCAGGCCTTCCACCACTCCATTGAGCAGGCCACCGCCTCCAACTGACAGCACTATTGCTCCTGGCTTCTCTCTCAGATCTTGCTCCAGCTCCTTCACTAGTGATGTGTGTCCTTCCCTGCACATACACACACAACCCAGTCCTGTTAGTGTTCAGCACAAGCTTCAATAAGGAAAAACATACAGTATGTCAACACCTGACTTGTTTTCTCTTCCCTTTAAAGCAGGAATTGTACCATAAATATAAGTTTAATATATAATGGGGTATATCAGTGGAAGTGTTAGTGACTTCCTGGGTGTCACTTACGTATCTGGTAAAACCACAGTGATAAGATAAAGTACATCTGACATAACACCTCAGTTAGATCTTTGCATCTGTTTCACACATGGACTTGATTGGGAAAGTGTGATAAGGCAGATGCTGCTATCAGTCATTTACACACTGTGAACCAATTTAATTTCCTTTAGAGGGGAGGAGAATGTGTCTTCTGACAAAGATAAAGCTAAAGTTAAATAATACTCTGTCATGAGCTCAGAAGAACAGGCTGAAGGTGTCTCACCAGATGAGGGGGTCGTCAAAGGGAGACACAAATATCCAACCAGGGTTGTTAGCAACAAGCTGCTGTCCATATTCAATACTTTCATTAAGAGCCTGAAGAAGACAGAACACAACTTCGTTTCAGTCAAATAATGATTTTTTTTTCTTTTGAATTGAAAGACAAATACTGCACATATTGAGTTTATTCTGCTTGTATGGAACATGTGTGTTACTTTGATACGAGCTACAACATAAATGAAGATATTACACTTAGACCCTAAAAACTAAAAGAAATCTCCAAAGAAAAACTCTTAAATAGATGAATTCACCTTTCCATGAATGACCACATTGGCTCCCTCGTCCTTCAGCCTCTCCACTGTGGGGTTTGGTGTCACACTGGGGACAACGATGGTTGCAGGTATCCCAAGCTGACGTGCAGAATAAGCAGCTGCCATACCAGCATTTCCACCTGTAGACAATGAACATGTCAGAGATTATACTACTGAACACAGAAGAAGAGCTACAAATGATCCTTGTTTATTTGTTTCTGTTGCTCACCAGAACAGCAGACGAAACGCTGACATCCTCTCTCTGCCCACTGTGAATAAAAAATCAGAAACATCACAGTTGATAAGAGTTGAGACTGGAGCTGAAATTAAACTGGTCTCAACTGGTTAGTTTAGTTCTGCACTTGACATCACCACAGCAGAGGTAAACAGCTACTCACCGTTTTGCAAAGGTGTCCGATGCCTCTTATCTTAAAAGATCCAGTGGGCTGAGATGAGTCCAGTTTGAGGTAAATACTTGTTCCGGCCACTTTGGTCAAGGCGAGGCTCTGCCTCACTGGAGTGGCAACATGGAGGGGATGCTGGGTCTTCATCTCACTGTGGAACATATAAGTTAAATAATATATTTCCATTGGCACAAAAATGTTTTCACAGCCTATATGGTTACTGTGGAGAAAATGATTCAAAACCACAAGTTGATGTTTGCAGGTAAATGCTTACTTCATTGTCTTATCTGTGTCTAGCAATAATCAGAAATCAGAAATAAAACAATAACACATACTAAAAGACTTTTTTTTTTTTAACTCCACCTACCAGATTCAGATGGATGACTGGATTATTAGGCGTGCTCCTGTGACTTATCCCAAACTTCCTTTTGCTTTATCCTGTACAACCTAAATGCATTGCATATACAGTATATATACCTACTACGGCTGTGGGCTCGGCAAAGGAAACCCATTTTTAGACCAATCAGCGTTCAGCATTCAGCCTCTAGGCCCCTCCCATTGACAATCAGGATGAAATTTGTGTGAGGATAAAGGAAATTCCCATGATCAGGATTCACCTTGTTTTCTTACTCATCAAACTGTTATTCAGGAGGAGTCCGAGCCTAATGTTTTATCAGATAATTATAGTTTATGTCCATTCTGCAAAAAACGAGAATATGAGAAAATAACTGTCTGCATGGGTCCCAAATAGAAATCAAATATGAACAGAGTTTAATCAGCTGTTATAAAGGAGATAAACTTTACTAACTTGTTTTCTTGGCCATCCTTACATAATTTAACCTTTTCTTGGCCTGACAGAAGCCCTCAGTGACACTTTGACACCATGCACTCTCAGTGTTCCTCTCCCCTCTAAAGGAAAAGCAGACATGCTAGTATTACCAAAAGAGTCGCTACTATTTTCGCCCGGATCTCCAACTACCAAAAGCGGGTTCCAGCAGCCGCACAGTGCACGGTTCAAACCTGAATGATCCGGTGTTCTGACCTGCTGCCTCAACAAGAGCAGGAAATATACTTCATCTATGTGCAAACCTAGAACCGACGGGCTTGGAAGGATTTAATATGATAGTAGAATATTTATTGTCACATAGTTACAACGGGCGTTCCTCGCAACAGCGGATGCATTTCATAATCTCGAGATAACAGAGCTTTCATTTTCATTAAAATGGGTTAATTCACCATGTGTTATCGAGAGAAAACCACACAGTGATAGTTGTCAAGAGAAGACTGGGCATGCGCGGAGCTTTTATGGTGAGAGGAAAAATTGTTCACAATAAGACATTTTCAAAAGCATTTCTGAAAATTCTTACAATAACGAAGACATAAAAACATGATTAATGATGATTAATGATTTCCCCCTAATATATGTTTGGAAAAAATGGCCACCCATTATATGCTGCAGAATGTTTTTAGATGTGTTATTCATTGTGGGCCTAGGCTGATTTTAATGCTGTAGTTGGTACCAGGAGCTGTTGAAAGGTTAATATGACTGATGTTCCTCCTGTGTGTCTGCAGAGCTCAACCATGCATAAAAAAGATATAAAATAACTTAAGTTAGTCTAATTGCTGCTCCAGGTTCTGAACAACAAACTGCTTTGGTCATGAATCGTCTTTAACCCATTGTGGCAATTCCCAAATTAATTTTTCTCTATAGTTAACCTTTCATAGGTGATTTATCAACATTTATTATAATATTATCCTCTGTATTTGGCATTTTTTCAAGGAGAATCAAATATTTTCCTCTGTTTAATTTACTGATCTTATAGATGTTCATAAAAGCTCAGATTAAAGTTGAGGGTTACTATATCAGAAACAGAGATTAAATGAAGAAAAAGTGACTTTTTCCAGTAAAATATACCAATAACTGGACATAAACCAAGTGTGTCCATCCACTGTCATTGATCAAACTCCATGGGTTTTACTGGTGAATCAGTGTCCCTGTTCACTACGGAGCCTCTGAATATCCAAATGGGTCATATCTGAAGACCATGAAAGAATGATTGTATTTTACACCCATTATTTACATGAATTGAATGAAAATAGGACTAAATGATTAGCAGGTGTTAAACTGTTTATATCAGTAGATGGTTTAGGTCAAAGGTGGATGTTTGGGTCTGTATGGGTTAATAATTTCAGTCTCAACAGTTTGTCCCTGGAGTGACATTCTAGGGCCTTGAAAACGACTCTAACAAACTTTATCTGAAAATACTGTTATAAAAGTGAGAAGAATAACCATTACATGCACAACACTATTAACAGCTGCAGGGACGATTCAGCTCAATTACCAGGTTGGTTTAATTTGTTCTGCTGTTGGTGTATTGTCTTTCGAAGACTGTTTCAATAGTGACTTCCTCTCATTAAATAAATAAATGAAAATTTAAAAAGTATAGGCTATATGCATGCAGAGGTATTACAGGTTTTTCAAATTTGCCCAACTGAATCATAAATAAATTAGAATACTGTTTTAAAGGAATAATGTTCGTATGCTCATTATCATTTATATCTCATTTATATCTCAGACTGTTGCAGTCTTCAGCTGATTTTCAGGGGGTTGTTACTCCACCTGCTGGTGAAGAGCTGCACAGAACTTTTTTGTGCCGTTTCATCAGTTTTGTCATTTACTTTTATGAGAATAATAAAATAGTTACATAGGCCTTGCATTAGTTACTAATATTTCCAGTGATCAGAGCAAATTCAGCTTTAATATTACTGTAACTTTTATTGTTGTCTGTTATTTACATTTTTATGATGTAAAAGAGTCATACTTAGTTTATGCACTAATTTGTGTGACATAATTTTGTTTTATGTGTTTATATGTTTTTATCAGGGATTTTACTTTTTTCGGTTTACCACAGAGTTGAGTTGCACATGATATTCTATTTTATCGCACATTTATTGAGATTAGCTGTTGATCTTACAGATTTTTTGGGCTTTATTTAAGTTACGTGAATAATATGTATTATTTTTGTTGTCGCAGTTCTTTCCCAGTTTTTATCTGAGCGTTTCTTCACTACTGTTTGGTTAATTGTTAATGCTGTCGCAAGCGCTGTATAATTATCCATCCATCCATTTTCTGAGCCCGCTTTATCCTCACTAGGGTCACGGGGGTCGCTGGAGCCTATCCCAGCC
>JAPQRP010000030.1:22947880-22966443 GCA_037367295.1 Apogon hyalosoma
ATTAACCAATTAACCTATCAGTGCATGTCTTTGGATGGTGGGAGGAAGCCGGAGTACCCGGAGAAAACCCACGCAGAGCTGTATAATTATTATTATTATTTTTTTTAAGTTACGAACGATTACTATTCTATTGCATTTTTTCGGATTGGGTGTTGATGTTACAGATTTTTTTAAATTTTATTTTCCTTTTTCTATTGTCTAAGTTTCCACTATAATTCTATATTTTAACTTGTACTATTTTTCTCTTTTGACTGTTCTTATTTTGTGACTCCTGTTTGGTTAAATGTTGCACTGTCCTGCGTGTCTATTCTATTCTATTCTATTCTATTCTATTCTATTCTATTCTATGAACGTGGTTCTGACAGTAGAGTTGTTTATTGAATTGTAATTAGTATCTAATTATTATTATCTAAATTACTCTGAAACGTTTCTGACATTAAAATCTGTAGGGTTGGCACCACTGTCTATGTAAAATCCCTCAGTTATAATGCAGGGCTGTCATGTCAAGGACAACAATAACAGCCTCCCAGGTGTTGCAGCTTAATAAGAGCGCGCGCACATGTACCTCATTAGTCTCGTGCAGATGTGCGCGCGTCCATTACCTGACAATTAATTGCGCGTGCGTCGAATGTAAACTGTTAATGAAACTTTTGCCAAATAAACACGACGCATGAAAATACTGTAGTTTTCTGTCCCTCCTCCAGCTCCTGTAGACCTTCTCCTACTCCACAGCGCTCTGAAATCCGCTATGGCAACACGAGGAAAAAAGGCAAGAAAAAAAAAAAAAAAAAAAAAAAAAAAAAAAGGAAAAGATTTGACAACATGGCGCACTTTTCTTGAGAAAAGTTTCTCCTGAACGCTCCACAGCTGCTCAGTCTTCGTGGATATTTCTCGCAGCTCGCCGACGTTTGCATTGCAGCGTGGACATTTAGAGACGTTTTCAGTCGCTGCTGATGCTTTTATCAGTCGGTAGTAAGTGAATAAGGAGTGGGGTGGGATGAGAGCGATAACCCGTCGAAACAGAAGACAGGATGGAGAAGCAACCGACTCTGAAAGAAAAGGTAAATACACTGAAAAGCAACACATTTATACATTGTCATGTGAGCTGCCATGTTTGGAGCGGTTATCATTTTACCACTCTTTTGAAAAATACGCTTTATCTCCGGCCTCAGACAGGAAATACCAAATGACTATTCCTGCGAAAACCTCGTAAAAAGTCTTGTATCGATTTTCCAGTCATGCATATTGTACTGAGCTGCACAGTAAATGTGTGGGCTCTGCTGGCGCACACAGTAGCAACGTAAATATAATGAAAATGTCAATATGAAATCATGCAGATCACAATAGGAAATCAAACCAGACTTATTTTTGCTATTGCGTGAGCATTGGATACAAAATAGCGTGTGCTGAACAAAGCAACAAAGCCAGTCTATCTTTGACTTGAGGTAATTCCTGAGTCCTTATGATTAACTTGGCAGTGTGTTTGTGTGTGTGTGTGTGTGTGTGTGTGTTGGCAGAGGCTCTCATTATCTTTCTCTCTCCACCCTTCCTGCCCACTGGTGCCCTCATAGAAAGCCTGGTATGTTACAGCAGATGAAACGCCACAGTTAAAATCCCTCTGATTAGTTCCTCCTCTCTGACCTTGGTAATAAGTGAAGTCAGCTGGCGAAAAAGTTTGTCTGAGGGGAAATCCTACATTGCTACTTGGCCCTCGAGGCACTAATCTATAATAGATGCGTGTCCTGGCATTTCTGTGGAGGCAAACCTTTAAATGTTAGTTTGCATGACAGTGCTGTCAGTGTGTTGTGGATGACGGTGCCTCAGCCTGGTGGTGTGTGTCTGAGAGGTGGGTTGACTTTTTGAGACTCAACAGCATCAATGCAAACCTACACTGAGGGGTTTTAGATGATATGTTTGATGCTGCAGCATTATAATCCTTTTACATAAGTTTCTTACCATTATATGTCTTGGTGCACTGTATAGTCGTGCAAAAAAGTTTTCAGACACCCTTAAAATTTTAGACACTGTCAAATATTATCATGAAATATTTACTGATTTTTTTGTGTTTGTGTGTGTGTTTCAAAATATCAGACAGACACAAACAAATGCAAATTTTTGTTTGTTATTATTAAGAAAAAACAACAAAACTAAGTTCTTGGCAGTTTCAACATGTCATGCCTTGGATGTGTTTTATTATTATGTTGCTGGAACGTCCAATTTTGACCTCGATGGAACTGAGCATGTGCAGAAGGGAGCATATGGGTTTGGAGAATGGAACAATGCTTGGCAGAGTTCAATGACTTAAAAATTATTCTTTTTCTTTTTTAAATTTTGTTTTTATTGAAGCATAAGAGACACAACATCTTCCAGTCCCATTAATCTGTTACATTTTCCTCAAAGTGTACTTATTTAAAAACACATTCTTCATCAAACAAGGTACATACGTTTCTGGTTGTCTCTGTACCACTTTATTTCTTTTAATTTTTAATTTTTTTTTTTTAAAGAGTGGTTCTTAATGCAATATATCAGAAATGCATGGGATGTCCGAAAACTTTTTTCTCGCTGTACAGGCTGTTTTTGTACAGCACTTAAGCTGAAAAAAGACCCTGCAAATTCTCAGGAAATAATTGTCAGTGTCTATTATTCAAAGTGAATAATAGACATTTGCTGACAGTATCATTAGTAGATTGCTTCTCTGAGCTGTTTCTAAATATTCCAGTAATCTAGGTTAAAATATGGAAAAGCACACACCTTTTAGCCAAATTACAACCATTAAACAATGCTTTGTACAAACTGTAGGTTTCCAGTATGTTTACATTAGCTATTGCATGAACTAAAAGTCTGGCTAAAATGATGCTGGAGCGTGGTAACTGTGTGCCATGTGATTAAATCATATTAATACATTGTTGCCCATAAAGTGTTTTTTTACCACTTCTCATAAAATGATTTGGACAGTCTGATTTATTCTATGTGGTTAAATAGGAATAAATAGAGGATTGTGTCACAAAATAAAATTATTTCAACTTTATGAGTAACAGTATAGTTACCATAGATTGGTCTGTTAATTATTAATAAATTAATAATTTATTATTTTGATAATCACTTACATCAATCTCAGTCATTTGTATTTTTATTTCTCTATCACAGTAAAAAGAGTATCTTTGCATTTTGGTCCAAGAAATAATTTGAAGACATCATCTTGATCTTTGATTGATATTTTTCACCATTTTGTGACCATATAACTACCTGATTGACTGCAAAATTAACCAAGAGAAAACAGAATAATCAGCAATGAATATAATGGTTATTTGCATTTGTGGAAAGATGAGGGTCAATGAGCAGGAGAGTGAAGCTGATTGGTACTACAGTGTAACTTGATGTTGAATCTATTTGATACCCAAAGCCCTCGTGTCTGCTGTGTCGACTCCCTGGGCCTCTGGAAGTAATTACCAAGCCTGCCCTATCCCAGAATTCAGTCTGAGGAGGTGTGGTAAGAAAGAGGTATAATGGAAGCTGAGCCAAAAAGCATGCAACCCGAGATGAATTTCATGATTCACTAATGCTTAGCAAACCATTCCTGTTAAATGGATAAGGCACTCATCTACTTAATCAGTCAAGCTTTATTGGATGGATGCAGTTAAGACTTAAATCAAATGGTTTGTCTTGACTTTGGTGTAAATGAGTAGCCATGGGGAATATGAATACGAACAATAACTGATCAAATCCTGCCTCCTCCTGCAACTGGCCTTGATTTGTCTTATCTTTTCAATATCAGTGTAATGAAGAGTGTGGTTGTGTGTCTAAGCCACTGTGTAAACACAACATGGGATATGCATTGTAAGTGAGCATCAAGATAAGATTTATTTTGAGCAACCAGGATATGAAAGAAAAAAAGACTGCCTGAACCATGATTAATCCTTCCTTCATAGTCAAAAGTGCGATTATCAAATTAACCCCACTTGAATTTTAGCAACGACTGTAGTTCATGTGTGGAACAGATGTGAAAACCTTGAAAAATCCAAAGGACTGAGCAAAAGTGATATCACATGAGTCCTTAAGGATTTTTCTTTTGTATGTCAAAATATTCACAAAGACATGTTATTTTTCACACTATGATACTGCATATTTCCATTTTGATTTATTATTTGGGTTTCAGTAGCAGACGTAATACCACTGCTTACAGTATATATTATATATATGATACTGCTGACCAATGAGTCGCTTCATTAATTTCTTATTAAATGTCTTACCTCAGGGCATTTCTAGCAGTAAACTAAAATCTTTGTGCCAGACTGACAACACTGTCTTTTTTCTACCTTCAGTTTTCAATCTTTGGCTCTCGAACAGCAGGAAGACCTATCCGATGTGTGTCTGGTGACGAAGGGGTCAGGTATGGCCTCAGCAAAGCAGAGTTCATGGAGAAAGTCCAACAGAGCAATGAAGCGTGTCTGCGTGGAGACTTTCAGGCGGCCGTTCGGTTGTACAGCGATGCTTTGAAAGCTGACCCACAGAACTGCATCCTGTATAGTAACCGTTCAGCAGCGCTCCTCAAACTGGGACAGTACCAGGCAGCTCTGGATGATGCCGAAAAGGCTTGTGAGCTTAATCCCAAGTGGCCTAAGGTAAGTGTGGCTTAACCGTTAAAAATCTGGGTGTCCTGAAAAAAAATGACACTTCACTGACCTCACCACTCAAGAAACAACTACACAAGGATTCTCAAAGCAACTTATTGTATTGTGTCCTCAATTTTATGTATTACTGCACATGATAAATTGGAACTCCCTTTTTTATTTAGAAAGCGCTTGCAAAATCAGGCTACAACAGCTGAACCTACAGCACATAAACATTAAAAAAACAAAACATTAATCCTCATGTAGTGCATTACAAAAGGAGATGCAAATATTCAGTGGACTTACAATTGGATTACCATGTCTGACTGCATCGTCACATTTGAATGAGATCATTTTCAGATCTCTAATAGGTTACGCAGAGTCTTATTAATGAATTATAATTAGCATTTAGGTCTCAGTGTTATGTCAAAAATGCACATCGGAAACATAGAGCCTCTGATGTGTCTACATTTATGTGATGGACATTGAAATTGTGTATGAAATGCACTTATAAATAAACTTTCACATCCTCACCTCATTGGTTTGGATTTTAGGGTCAGAACACAAGGTTTTTGTTCCTATATTAACCTGTGAGAGAAATTCTTTTTCAGTCTACTAGTTCATATTTTAACTCAACAATTGACATTACACAGTAGTTGTTTTTGTTTAACCAGTTATTTTGTAAGATCAAGAACCAATGATTATTGCTCAAATGTTAATCTCAGTCTTTCAGATTCCTCTCACATTTTCACCCCTCAGTGACATTCTTGTGGCCGTTAATCAATACAAAGTTTTCCAAGGTCTTGTCTTTGATCTTGTCCAGGCCATGTGGACTAACCTGCAATAGATTTCACATTACTCAGCCACAGAGATCCCTAGCAGACCAATTTCTCTCAGTGATAGAAATATATCGATTTCGCGATTTAGCATGGAGGGATACTTTTGTCTTGGAGAGAGAGATTGATGATAATGTGGTAGAGTGATATTGATGATAATTTGTCACTACCAATGATGCATCACAGGCAACTACTTCCTTGATCAGAGGTCATGTATCTTCAGATGCTCAGGTAAGTTTTTCTTTCTGTGAGAATCCTGTACTTGTGTCTTTGCTGTAAGAACTGAGGTTGGCATTTTACAAGTTATGTCTAATATTGTGATTTTGTGACATTGTTTCATGGCAAAAGATAAATGAATGGAGCCAGGGCTGGGCAGTATATTGAACAGACTCCATATATTGTGTTCTTCTATGTAGGATATCTTAAATAACATTCACTACAAATTATTTAAAGCAAATGGCATGAGACTCATTTTGGTATTCTGCTTGTCTTGTTCTCTCCCTCATAGACACATGTTAATGTTAAACTGGATGAATACAAGTTTACATATCACTGTACATATAGTGCCTATATAATGTAGAGTTTTGGGCCACATTTTAAACTCAAGACCCAAAGAAACCTTTTTTATGTATCCTCAGAACCTTTTATCAACAAAAATACACATTGAATTGCCATGAATGACTACATTTTTCCATACTCTTTAAGCATCAAAACAGTGTGTCTGAAAGTCTCTTTTTTTGATGTGTTTCATGTTTTTTCACATCTTTTAAGTTGTGTTTGTCATTTCATCTTTTATATGATGTTATCCTGTTAGGTCCTTTACCTGTTTCCTCTTACTTTTGCATCATTTGTGTCTTGTTATGTCTTTTATGTTTTGTGTCTTTTCCTGTTGTTTCATGGTTTATTGATGTGCTGTTATGCTGTTTTTTTTTTTCTATTGTTTTGTCTTTCACTTCTTGTCCCACCGTCTATGTCTATTCTGTCTTATTATACCTCTTAATTTCTTCATTTTTGTTTGTGCATGATGGTGTGTCTTCTTGTGCTACTTTAACAACAGTATCATTTACCAATAGACTTAAATATCATGTCAACATGTTTCCAATAAGAACCGCCAACAAATTTAAGTTGTGTATGAGTTGCTTCTGTCCTCTAGTCTGAAGAAGACAAAGCAGTGTCAAAACATCTGCACTGTTAAAGTATATTGAAACTCCAGCTTTTTTAAAAAAAAAAACAAAACTTCTTTTCTTGTCTCATCTGTTACCTCTGCTATGCATTTTACATGCAGTATAACAACACTTTCCTACAATTTTTAATTCTGAAAAAGAATTCACTTATATGAATGTTATGTATGTGTAAGTCTGGATAAGGCAGGTAGACACAGAGCTTTTTATCATATCATTGCATCATATAACATTAATGTTGATACTCTAGTGATTGTATTCATGTCTGTTTGATTATGTGGTGCATGTTTCCAGTTTCACCCATATGTATTTATATTTTGCTGTTGTCTGTTTTTGGACATCTTGCATGGCTGAAAATTTGACTTGCTTAATACATAGATCATATATTGCCATTAAAGATTCATATCAAGATATTTTTCTCTGTATCACTTGGTCCTATGTCTCACATATGCTGTTTGTTGTATTATTTGCTAAACATGGTTTATACAGTTGATGTACAGATATCTATGTTTTTTTTCATTTTATGGTATGATATCAGTAATTCTTTAATATTAGTCACCAGTTCCTGTCATAATTTCTCTCTGTAGCATATAATTATCATGGACTACCCCTTGTTCATTTGAAAGAGACTTTTCAAGCCAGTGAGGCCCAACTATAATAGAAAATCACTGCCAAATTCATGCTTCTTTCTCCTCTTTATATGCTGTCCAAGTACAATGAAGTCTTTGTGGTCTGACTAGGAGATGGTTGGCTTAATCTCGGTGGTGTTGCTCTACTTATTCTTGGATTCACTGGCTGACAGCTTTGAGTCTCATGCTGCTGTTAACAGACATGGTGTCAATGTATAACCTGACCTATGAGCTTTGCTTTGTAACATGACACAAATGGATTAATATGTCTGTGGCACTGACAATTAAACTGGGTATCTGACTTATTGTTGTATAGTTCTTTGAGTTGCCACTAGGGGTCAGTCTTGTCAAATGGGATGGATTTTTAAGTGGAAAGCTGAAGGGTTGAATATTTTATATGTGTATGACAAAATACATTCAGTTATTTTATTATTCAGGATGGTGTGCTTCTTTGGGTTCAAGGAAAGCTACATTTTTCTATACCTGGCCTTGTAATTAGCTGAATGTGTATCTTAGTTTGTATCAACACAGGCAATGATGGTGCAGCTTATGGAAAACATTTTTTGTATGGGAGGACACCAAGGTTGCAACAAATCCCTCTCTAGCTTTTCTCTTCTAATCTCAGAAATAGATTGACAGGAAATTAAAACTAATGTCCGATCAGTTAGAGTTATGTTGTATCGCTGTGTTATGATTGAAGAATGATGGGTAATTCACTCCTATATTCAGTTAGCACTGCCTCTGAGAATTGATTAGGAATGGTGGTCTTGACACTTATGATGTTGGCCTCAGGGAATGAGAGGTGTTGTGCAGCGAGGCCCATCTGCTATGACTGGATGTTGGATGAAGGAACAGGGATTAAATCACAGGAGTGTGCTGGCATTTAGATCCTGTGTGAGTACATAATATCATCAATCATACCTCCCTACGACCGCACTTCTGGATTGGCCCGTCAAACAGTGACAGGCGTGGTTTTGCTGCCCCAAGCACCAGCGAGCAACCCACCCTCTGGAAGCCCACAGCCAGCCTGTAAAGGAACCCCCTTGTCTAATCTGTCAGCTTTGCCTGCTGCAAGTGCCAGAAAACACACTCTGAAAGAAGAAAAGAGAATGTGTGGCTTAATGACCCAAGACAGCTTTAGGCCCTTTGTACCTCACCCTCTTACTGAATATAAAAAGCTTAAATGAGAACAAAATTGGGTGTCATTTCATAGACAAGGGGCACACAGTTTGTGTGTATGTGCACATTTTGCCTCTGCAAGGCGCTGTGGGAGAGAAACTGTCTGAAAATATGTGGTATGTAATCAAATTTCTTGCCTGTGTATGATAGATTTTTAAGTGAAACAGAACAACTAGTGAACTTTAGCTACCAGTGTGTGATAAGCAGGTATGTGCAAGTCTTAGTAAGATGTAGACATTTTAGCCTCTGTTCTCAGTGCTGCTGTGTTCAGCCAGTGGTTTTTAGACGTGCAAGAGTGACTGAGAGGACAATACCCTTTCTAGATGGATCTCCTGCCTGTTCTGCCTCTCCATCTGGTCCCTCCTTCTCCACACTGCTGTTCTAGTGACATGTTAAACAAACAGCCCTCTCTGCTATCACTCCCATTCTTCTGCTTGAATGCTGACAGCAGAGCTCCCAGGGAACGAAAAGACAAGTAGCACTGCAGTGTCAGGGGAACATCTCTATGATTTGCATATCCTCTGATTATAGGTAATGATGGTGCCTATTTAGGGTATTCTATCTCTTCAAGTGTTCATTGCCAAACTTGCTGCTGGCACCTACTCTTAAAGATGGTTAAAGCCCGTAGACATAGACAATGACACACTTTTTCAATGCTTGCTGTTACATGTGTGCATTTTTCTTTTTCACCAACATAAAAATGTCCATTTATGTCCCAGTGGAGGGGCCTAGGGTTTAACTGAGACAATGAGTGTTTGCCTTGGAAAAGGTCATGGTGTGTGGAGTGCTGAAAAGAGACTTTAATTACAGCGACAGCATATCCAGTAATTGTGTAAGGAGTGGGTACTGACACCCTGATGAAGCATAAAGGTTCTTTTTCCTGCCACGCTCGGTGATGCCACTGGTTTTTGCTGCGACTGTACATTGAATAGGAAGAAAATAATTACCTCAGCCAAGGAGGAAATCTATTCACTCAAGTCTGATTGTTTGTCTGTTCTTTATGAGCTTTTTGCAGAGGTAGTACCACACTGATAATCATGAAATTTGGTAGAAGGGTAGGTCATGGACCAACGCCTTAAACCCCTTTTCCTAACATTACGAGGCAGAGCCATGCAGGAAGTGTTTTGAAGATCTCCTCTCTTGCAACTCTCAGTGGAGCTCTGCTTTTCATGTGGATGCAAACCACGGGGGTGTAATGCTTCCCTGTTGGTGTTAAACCAGCTTTCATCTGATCTCCGTGTGTAAAAAGGGTTGTAGCTTATGTACCTTTGTTCTGACTTTCATTCACAACGCATGAAATATTTACCGCTTAGTGACCTCTTCTGTTATTTTGACACTTGGTGAATAATGAGCTGAAAAAACAATAATGTACTTACAGTATGTGGGTCACAATACATGTGTGTAGATCTACTGTAAAGAACACAGAACATGCATTACGTGGCCTGCTGCTTTAATAATACCCCTGTGATTTATGGACTCATTTGTTCATATTTTGTGCAGAGGTTTTTAGGTACTGTATTTATTTCAGTTTGTTTTCTCTGGAATTGTCAGTGAGAAAGTTTACAAAAGCTAAAGCAATTAGTCAACCCTCTTAATGCAGTAAAACATTAAAACTACAAAAACATCTTCTCTTTCTATTTTTCCTCTGTGTAACTTTGGATTGTCTGTGACAATAGCTGGCTGTATAGTCAGTTGCCCTAGTTGAATAATTAATATGGAAAATGATGATAATTTACATACATATGCATATTTATGGACGTCAGATTTGGTTTGATTTGAAAGAACTGAATGGACAAGGCTGACATTCACCTTTCTATAATAAATTAGCTATAAAATACAAACAGCTGTTATTATAAAACATAAAATGTCTCATGTAAATATGTACAGACAGCAGATGAATAACCGTAATGGTTCTTGAATATATTTCTTATTAGGGCTAAATATTGTTTGGAAGTATTCAATAATGGTTCCAATGCTGATATCTAGGCTTCAATACAGGTTCCTGAATTATTCTTTTTTTCAGTGCCAGTTTCCCATATTAACAAAAAGAAAGTTACACATCACAGTACAAGTCTTGAGCTTTATTTTTCACCTCTTCAACATTTTATACAGTCAAACAGTCAAATGTACTTGCATCAGTGTGGTTAAACTTAAGTTTTATAATGCAACAAACTGGTTATCCTCTAATGTTTTACAAGATGAAGAATAAACCTGTTCACCCCAACTTGAAGTTGCTCGTTAACATAGTATTTGTAATAAATGTGTAAATCCTGTGTATATGCTGCATGCATTGATGCAGAAAAGATTTACTCTTATGATATCAAAGTATGGCATAAAAAACATTTTTCAGTGCTTGATAGGAATTAAGCAATTTGGTCAGTGCCATAAAAACATCCAATTTAATAAATTAACCTTAATAAAAGGGAAGGAAATAAACTGAGCTGTGTACAGACACAACTTTGTTTATTCCCTTCCCCTTTTTCAGGTTAATTTATTATGTTTTAATGTATCTGTATTCTCATGTTTTGTCATTTGTTAACTAATGAAGAAGCTTCATAAATATAATGTTGTGACCGCATGCTTTGTCTGCTGTCTCTTGTGATATAGATGTGTGCTTTGGGTTAAAATAAGGTCTTCCCGCCAGTTTCCCCTTTCCCTCAGCTCCCCTGATGTTTTCCACCGTAGCTCCAGAGCTCACCATGGAGAGAGTAGAGTCATGAACCACTAATAAGAGGGTTCCGTTTTGCTTCTACCCAGCCGAGGCTTAAACTAATGAACAAATCAAATGAATGGCATGTAATTATAGGCCAGAGAGAACAGGACGGACAGAGGGTTGGCGCTAGCGGGCACAAACCTGACATTATTTGTCTGGAAAATCTGTGAAATGAGCGGGAGCAGTTAAATTCTCTTTTTCCTTTACAAGTCCGTTGTGGCTGCGCATATGCATAGACTATGTTGGAGAGAAAGTGACCACGCACGCACGTATGCATGCACGTGTGCACACACACACGCACACACACACACACACACGCACACACACACACACACACACACACACGCGCGAACACACACATAGCTCTTTCTGTTTTGACTTTAAGAGCAGCTCCTTGCAGCTAAGTCATTCTTCATGCACATGAGATGAAACTTTCCTTGTACCTTAGTCTTTTTTAGGAATGCAGAGGAGTTCTTTATTTGGTATCCATAACAGAGTTTTGCTTCTAGGAAGAGATGAAATTCAACTGAAAGACTCCTATTTGAGCTGCCTCATTGTTATGTACCATTTGGATACAATTTGCATCCAAAATCGCATTCCTTGTTTGTGTGTGATAAGTTGCTACAAAAAAAACATATCAACATCTCACATTATATTATTATTTTCTATAATGCGTTGCTTCTGTGTATGCTGAATTGCTGAAGGGTAATACAGCTCAAGCACAACTCATAAATGATGTTTGTAATATGGCTGATAGATTTTATATCCAGAATTGCACTGCTATTTTCAGGGTACTAATTTAATATGCAATTGATATATTCACTATTTCCTTTTTATTTCTGACAGTTTGGAAAGGCTTATACTGAGTCTTGCTCACCCAGGTTGCTGTGATGGTGGCCAAGTGGTTTTCCTTTCTGCCACCCAGGCGCCCCACCAAATTATAGTGTTCGATAAAATTTAATCTCCACTTGCATAACACCAGGAATACACATAAAAAATGAAAACTGACCTATCTTTACAGCAATTTACTTTACACTAATAGTACGTGTAATAGCTCTGCACAGTATGTTCTGGTGCTTTGCAGGACCTTCACTTACAACAGGTTTTCATTGTTTGATGATGTAATGTGGTTTGATGTGTGGCTGTGATGACCTCTGTCTCACCCCACAGCTGTCTTTTCAAGACCATCCTTGGGTGCATGGATGAGTCAGAGCTGGGTGCTGGCGTCACCCTTGTGATAATCTGTCAGGCCTATCAACACCAAATCAGCTTGTATTGGACAGCTCATACAGAGAAAGGATTTGAGAAATAACTTTTAGAACCCTCATCTCGCCATTGCAAAGAAAGGAATGTGAAAAAGAGAAGACAGCAAAGCATCTCAGTGTGTGGACAGTTTTGATCTGATTAGTTGAACAGTAGTGAAATTTATCTCTGTGTTAGTTTTTAAAAGTCTGTCTTATTTTGCCCTTTTACAGATAAGTAATTCAGAAAATTAAATGCAGCAGTCTTTGTCCCAAAAGAAATAAACCTTGTCAAATCCCAGGTAAGCACCTCAAATAAGAAACTTTCAATCATGTTAAATAACGCCTGTGCTTTTAGAATACGTTTTCCCTCTGGATACATCAATTGATTACCAGCTTAATAGCTTTTTGCTTGCTATTACATAGCAAGAAATGTCAAAAGGCTCAGAGAAAGCAGCTCATTGCCATGCTCATGGCATAACAGTCTGCTGCTGATAGTGGATCAGCTTTACAAGCCGGTGGAAATGAGGAAAACAATTGCACTCTGCTCCCAGCACATAACCCCTTGGGTTATACAGATGCTCTTTTTTCTTTCAGGGGTTCATCTTCTTGTCAGCTTCCTACACTGCTGGCCCCTCCCACATGGGAACTCGGTGAAGCTCGGGCCCCTAGACCTAGATGGCTCCAGAATTAGCACAGTCTGGCTCTGCTGCAGGGAGGAAGCTCTCCCATTGGGGAAATCGGCTAGAGCATAGAACAACCTGCAGGAAGCCCATTAGTATACACCGCATAAGCATGGCAAGATGAATAGCAGAGCTGAGAGTTTATTTGGCTGCTATGTGCTTCCTGATCCTGTCATTTTCACCCGTGAACTTTAGGTGAACATACGCCGTCATCTGTTGATCAAAATATAACACATGCACTGTTCTACCCTTCACCTCTTTAAAGAGGTGTAAGGTTTGGTCTGTGCCAATCCCTAGTGGAAAGTCTTCCTCTCCCTGCTTGTGCTGTGTTTCACACAGCACCTATTCATGATGTAACCTCTTTCCCTGAATGAGTCATATGCCCTGGTTCTTCCCAGTGAAATAAATTGGTGGGGATAAAGGTGCCACTAATTTTGTTTCCAGGTGGTTGGTTGAATACCATCTTTGGAAGAAGTATAACAGTACTTTGAGAAAATCATCCCAGAATATGTTTTTAGTAGTAAAAAATGAAGACCAAATTAGTTTAATGCTTCATGTGAAAGTGAATAAACCACCATTAATCGCTCATGTTTAATATACCATTAATGAAATGTCACATTAACAGACTACGTAATTACAAATTGTATAAATAAATTATATGATCTGAAATGAGCAGTAAAGTGTTTTGTGTCTGTTTTGAAGTGGTTCTCTGCTTTCTGAGTGTTAAACCCTCACACATATGCTGTAAGAATGAAAAAAACATTTTTGAATAGTCTAGTTTTTGTCACGGATGTTTGTCTTCACTACACTCAGTTACTGTGGATTCCAATGAAGTGAACTTTTAACAAAAGAAAAATGTATCACTGCCTATTAAAACTGCTTAGATAACATAGTCAGCATTCTGCGTCTCTGCTTTAGTATTTTTTTTATAGCATTAGAATTAATTTACATACATCTCCAAAGCCTTTTTTATGTAGAGTGCATCAGCCTTGTTGCCTTTGACATTCACAGTCACAGTCAGAAATATACATTATCCCTTTGCTCATGATGTACATCATTCTTGTACACATGCTGGTAGAGCAGTATGCAAACAGTATTCATCAAAACACTGATGTAGAGCACTGTTAGTGTTCTAAAACTTGATATTATGTGTAAGTGAAATAAGCAATGAAGACATCATTCCTCATTATAGAAAATAGAAACAAGCTACAAAACTTTTCATATTACAGCATACACCAGTGTAAAATGTCACTGCACATTAATTGAACACATTTGTCTGATAATATGTCCCTTAAAATCTGTCACTGTTACATTCATAAGCAATCACTTGATCTATCAGCACCATAACAAAGCCCTATTTGTCAATGTTGCTCAAGTGGAACTAGAACATGAAATGTAATCAGGCTTTAGTTTAAGTATGACCTAATTTTGTCCATTGAGTGCTGCATGGTCACAATTTTTCTATAATTACTGACTTAACTGGCATGTCATTTGTGATTAATGATAGATGATTTCTACTAAATAATTGATGTTTGGAAGGCAGCCTGGAACAAAGAGCAAAAAAAAATGCACAATATTATGATTACTTGCCTCTGATAATCTCCAGATTTTGTCTGGAGTTGGTAAGTAGACCCATTTAATATTCATACCAAACCCAAAGAAAGATGGATCTTCTTGGAGTGTAATGGCCTCCAGCCTAATTCATTCTTCTAAAGTGCTCCTTCCAGATCTCAGGGTTCGTTTTTAGGCAGCTGAATTACTCACTTGTGTCAGGTTATTACAATTAGCTGTTGAGTGCCTACACTGTTGTCTTACCTAGATACTTCCCTTTAATTCTTTCTCTCCGTAATGAGTTTTACAGGGGAAAGCACTGGCAACAACAGTGGTGGCAGTGAAATGGAAATGCCTTGGGAGATGTATTAGCTGAAAAAACACAGAGTGCAGGTGGTGTATTTATGGGTGCGAAGCTGACAAATGCCGACCGTGGTTATGGATACAATATCTGTATTTGACTGGAGGCTGAACTATTCCAGTCAGGCATTTAAAATCACACACACATGTTCTCGAAACACGACTTGAGCATGTTGCTTTTCAAATTAGAACTCAAATACACCCAGAAAAAAACAGGAACGTTGTTTTCTTTGGCCCTGTTAATAACTGCTGCACAGTGTGTTTCAACCACAGCTGTAGCATCTCCTGGCTGTGTGGACGGAGTGTGAACGTTCCAGTTTTGGGGGTATGTAATCCAAGTTCATCAGAAAGGTGATGAACAAGATTGATGTCAGGGGATTGTCTGTGTGCAAGTGCTGGTATCGTTTTCATCTGAATGTTCCTCAAGTCATTCCTGGGGCTTGTATCATGAAGCAGGATTAAGGAGTTAGTGAGGTAATTTCAGATTTAACCCTGGGTGTTCAGTGTATGAGCATGATTCACTTTTTACAGAGTAACTTAGGCTTCTTACCTAATCTGCTCTGGAGCAAGTGTGTTCAAGATAAGAGATCAAAACATACAAAACCACTGCCTACTGACCATTTAGATTGTTTGGTTATGTGGAGTTACAACACAACAGCAACAACAGCAAACAGTACAAAAATAGGTGAGTGGGTAGTGAGAGAGTCTCTAAGGATAACAAGAGTCCTAAAAACAGTGACCGATTAAAGCATTAAAGCCCTAAAGGCCACGAGAATACATCTAAGCAACACTAATTTAATTACAGTCAGACGTGGCCTTGCCTTAATGATGTGATATTGATAAAAATATTAGCTTATGCATTCATTTAGTCATCAGCTCTCCTTCCTGGCTGCAGCAGCTCTGTTGCTTTTGGCTTGTACTATATTAAATTCCTCATATCTGGTTAGGATTATAGTTCTTCTTGTGAAAAATATGCGCCTCTAGACCTGTCCATGTTTGTGTTCGTGTCATCTGCTGCCAACACCAGCCCTTTTATGTGGATGTAGAGTAGAGCTGGAAGACCTGGGTTGACAAAATGAATTGATACCCTTCCTCATGAGAGTGATCACGATTATCAGGCTTTGTCAAACTGGGCCATGCTAAAATATTTAATCCTCAACTTGGGTATGTCGAAGTACTGAATGTTACTGTTATTCTGACAAGGACATACTGTTGCTGAAAATGGTAATCACTCTCCAAACATGATGATTTTGACTTCATAAGCCTTGTGCGGTACAATAACACAGGATGCTATGACAGTAAGACAAGATAGAACAGTGATGAAATTAATTTATGACAGTTATAAAGCTCCCCAAAGTGTTATATGCACAGCAATGGTTGAATCGTAATTGTGATCTCACGGCCCCATGTGGTTACATCCTGAGTCGGTGATTCAGTCTGAAAGGGGATTCATTATCGGTGACCTTACATTTGTTTATCCCACAGTAAATGCCATCTGTAGTTTACTACGTACAAAAAGCTATCCTGTCTGGTCATCTGTATAAGTGTACACCGCTGTGTGTTGGTACTGAGAACTGCTGTTGCATGTATCTACCATGTATCGATGTAAATGGAAGAAGCACTTCTACAGAAGGGCAGCATGTTTATCTCACAGGTCATTGTGTAGAAATCAATTTGCACAAGATTTGAGTCAGTCTCACAAAGAAACATAAGACAGGTCTCTGTGCATTAAATAGAGCAATGTTTGTATAGACTGCTCTGTTTCGGCTTCTCCCTTTTATTTACCTCATTAACTAACTATCATTAAGGAAACAAAAGTAATGTGTTATGTTGTATAAATAAAAGGTGGGGGTGGGATTTAATACATTTTCTTCTTCCCACTCCTTTTCAAGCAATACTTATTGAATGAATTTTGTTATTTTGTTATTACTCGTGTACATGGAAGTTGCTATATTGTCTTCATCACCTCTATTTTTTTAGTGTATTTGTTCTGCTATTAGTTCCTTGTACACATAAAAGTTTTGTTTTTTCTTCTGCTTGAAACAAATAAATGAATGAATGACTAAACTGCATTTACTTAACTGCATTTTTATGAAACATGTCAATTTTGGTTCTAATCTCACTTACCTATAATATGTGACAACTCAAATTCAGTACATTCAGGTGCAAGATGGAAATTACATCAAGAATTCAGCATCATCAGTGTCTGCTGTGTGCTGTTCGATATATGGTGTAACAAGCTGTAATTACAGTTCACCCTCTGCTTTGCTGTCACTGATTTAATCATCAAAAACCCAAGCAGCCACTGACCAAAAGCATCAAATGATCATAATCCTAAAACCCTACGATTACACATCACTAATAATAATCACTAATACATTTTAGTAATTTGGGTAAAATGCAGTTTCCCTGTTTTTCATTGACATTAGATATGAGCCCTTTGGACATTCAGAGGCTCCATACATGGAACCGTCATTTTCTGCAACATTGATTCACCAGTAAAATCCATATAGGTTAACAAATAACAGTGTTTTTTTTTTTACATCCAGTTAAGGATATTTTGTGCTGAAAAAAGGTTACTCAGAGTTTTTATGAACATCAGTGCATTGAATAAAATGAATACTGCAAAATACTTGCGTCTCATTGAAAAAAGCAGAAGGTAAAATAACAAATGGAGATGACTCACTTAGGGAAGGTTAGATGTAGAGAAAAATTGTTTTTTGTATATCACAAAGGATTAAACCATAATCATTCATTTTATTTCCACTAAATGATTTCCACTCTTTTTTGTTAAAAATCCTTTGTGTACCTGTTGAGTGTAAAGCCATCCACTTGATAAAGGTGTAAAATCCAAGAGACAAGGCATATGAAAGACAATATTAATTAAAATGAATAGACCTTATTTTAAAGGAGCTTTATGTAAGAATTACAATTTCAAGTAATCATAAAATGGCCCTGAATGTCACCAGACATTAAGGAATTGTGTTCATTTCAAATACTGATATCACTGACAGTAGTAATCCAGCCAGAATATTCACATTTGAAAAACTCAGTGTCAGCCCAGAAATAATGTTTATGTTGTCATTTTGTATTTTGGTCTGATGCTCCACCCATCATTAATCTCCCAATCACCAATTTTTAATGTTTCAGCATCCAGGTTGCCAGTTCCCACTGAGCTGCATCTTGGAACATTTCTGATCACAAATGTCTGATGTTACTAAACCTAAAAGTCCTCTTATTCCCAAATATGCCGTGACAAAGTGAGAAAACAAGGATATGTGTAGGAGATACTTTTGAAACATGGAGACGACTGAAATAGAGAAGAATTTGAAGACCTACGCTGGCTCTCCCATAGTCTCCGATGGCCTGGGGTCTCACTGGGATTGGGAGAAGAGAGCCAGCTGGCTGGTGCTCCCAGGCTGGGCCATGCCACGTCCGGTCTCTTCACCCGGTCCAGGAGAAGAGATCACAGGGTCCCAGACCATTACCCAGTCCCAGCATGGGAGAAGAGAGCCAGCGGGCCAGCTGGCTCTCTGCTCCGGCACGAGGGGCGGAGACCGAGCCTGGTCGAAATTCCGGC
>JAPQRP010000030.1:22985496-23013561 GCA_037367295.1 Apogon hyalosoma
CCCCCCCCCCCCCCCCCCCCCCCCCCCCCCCCCCACAGCACGCATACGTCTCAGATATTTTTTCCTTCCATCATTCCAAAAATGGTCACACAAGGGCGAAAAATGCATTCTCTGCATCTCGTTTCATCATTTTGATGTGTCTTTCTTGGATAATTACATTTTCTCCTCCCACCACACGTACAATTGTGTGTAAATGCCCCATATTGCATATTCATTGTGTCAAAAGTACTAACTGGATGCAGACACGCTATTTTGCACCTTTGATAGAGACAACCCTTGGTGCGCACTGTTAGTAAATCAGTTTGTAAATTTTTTTGCGTGTGCAGTGAGTTTGCACACGTTTTAATACATGCAAACCTTAGTAGATCCAGCCCTTAGTTAGCACTGTGCCACAGCACCCTCTACTATCATTCTGGGATGAGTTCAGTCAGTCTATAACCAATCAAACCCATATTGAGTGCACAGTCTAGTGATAGTACTGTACCTTGGCAAAATACTGTTGGAGAGAAGTTGTTTTAATTGTCGGGATTCTACTTACAAATCTGACTCCAATTCTGTATTACATTTCAAATACAAAACATAGTTATTATGATTATAACATATTGCATTCTAATTATATAATGCTTCTGTTTTTATATGTTCTTCAACTGTATAATTCTAACAGTTGGAACATGAGGAAGTATATTGCGTTAAAATATTGCAAAAGAAAACATCATCTAGGACCTCCAAAATAGTAGCATGCATGAAACAGACTGAATTATAATGCTAATCCTGCCATTGTATGACTGAACAAAATTGCAAAAATATAGCATAGTAGGTTCTATGAGCCAGACTATTTGAACCATGCTTATTTAATAGCAACTGATGTTTCAGTTGCTAATGGTTATCTCAATAAATGAAATGAAATGACATGACATGACATGAAATGAAATATGACCAGATAGTAACCCCTCAATCCACTAGTCAGGTAATTGGCAAATAGTCCATAGCACTTGCTGAATAGTCTTTTTGCTTGAAATGCCCATCCATAACCGATACCTCAGTTGCAAAGATTAATGGAAATTACAACTTGCAACATCAGTACAAATGCACTACCCCTCTAAAGTTATATAAAATGAACATGTTTGCACAAATCGCTGCCCCCACCTAGTTACAACTAAAGAGGATGCATACAGCCCTCTCAAACAGCGAACTATACAGGGACCTACATCTTTTAATTTTAGATAACTTGACGTGCAGTAAGTATTGGTTGTTTCCAAAGTAACTTCCTCCAGCCACTCGTATGGGATACCTGAACATTAATGTGACCTGGATCTACCCTGGGGCCTCTCAGTCCTGTGTGATGTCCACAGTACTTCAACTATGTGTCTCCGTGATGAGCTCAATGCCCTGGGCCTCTTACATCTTAGGTCCTGCTACACAAGTGTACTCACACTCACCATCTTGACTTCATTGTGCCTCTCTGTGATCTCATTCTTTGATTCACTTCTCAAGAGCCCCTTTCACACTTGAAGTGAACTCCAGGCATTGTCCAAGAGGGACAGTGAGTGTGAATGGAAGTAAACAAAATCGGAGGCTATTAGACCATCACACAACGATCGCATTCTGTCCTCAAACCTGCTTTCATTCTGCAGTATTTTCCAGTTGATACGTATAATGCTATTTACTATCACTTCTAACAGCAAGCACATTACCATTGCAGATGACTTCATCACTTGGTAGTCTCCATTATCAAACATGAGCTCCAGTAAACAATGGGACTTTTTGTGTCTCCCTTATTTTCTGCCGAGGCACCACCCCTCACCTAAACCAAACCAAGTATTTCCAGTTAAGTGAAAATGCATTAGGGTAGATGTTTGGAGCAAAACCTGACTGGTAAATTGAGAGTACTGGTGACATTTATGCCAAAATACAAGCCAAAATAACATGTTGCCAACAGAGCTGTGTAAATACATACTTAGCTGTGTCACTTTGCCCAAAAAGTGGAGGCCAACAAATAAAGTTCCTTATTCATTAAAAAATTGGCCAGGATCTGTCTGCTTTATGCCAGCATGTAAATGGATGAATTATACTGTGTTCATATACAAGTCTACATTACCCTTGATTAAGGCCTCTGATTCTATATTGTAAAAGCAGTGTGGCCTTTGCGTGCATGTGTGTGGGTCTTGGGAATCACACAAAATCCAGAAAGAGCTGACTGCTGCAGTTTGGCATACTTATGTATTTTTGGTCAAGGAAGACATTAATGAAAATGGCAAGTTGATAGGACCAATATTTTGGGAGATATTCATAATTTTAGAATACAATAAGCTTACAGTCACATTGTAATGCTTACAATGCTTTGGCAGGGACTGCTGAACAGCATGCATCAATATACAATTGCATAAAAGCTACCGCATCTAGAATCTGAGGATCCCCGTGGGTCAACACGCTAGTTTCTATCTATATATTCTGCAAAGCAAATGCACATCACGCTCAGGCGATCGGATCACAAACTCCAGTGTTGTACAAACACTGAGTCACATTGTGCCAGAATGACAGGCAGTGTGAAATGGAGAGTGATGACACCAGTACAAAGAAAAGGTCTGGTTGAGATGACCCTTAAACATGGTACAACACACTCAGCTCCAGTCAAGTGTTTAAAAACAGCTTTTTCTACTTCATCTCAGCCTGCTGGGGAATGACTCACCCTGCTGCTCGCTCCCCTACCTGCATCAATATATTCAGTCTGAGCCACATCTCCTGCATGCCACTATATTTCACTGTGGATCAAGACATATGTCTTCTGAGCAGAAACATCATGCTTGGTATCATGATGTATGGATCACATTATTTCATATTTTAGAAAATAGTATGCAAATATAAAGCATCACTTGCCCCCTGGGTGGGAGCGGATGAACTGCACAAGGATGCTAGTAAGAATAAGTGCCTTACTGATCTGCTAGAGTGATAAAATACAGTGTTTTATCTTAGAAATGTACAGACTTGTTCATTCATACTGTGCTGCCTTTATGCCTTTTTCCTCCCCTTCTTTCTTAATTTTCATTGTTCCCTTTAAATGCAGCCTAAGCCATTTCTGTTGGAACGATGAACTGGTGTTAGCACCCTAGAAAAAGTAAATAACCAAGCCTATGAATTATTGATGGAGTGCAGGACCTTTTCTCAGGAAACCCATCTTGATTCCTCTTACTTAAAGCTCTCAGTTGCAGAGCTGCTTCTTCACGCTGTTTGTGTGTATGTGTATGTGCATTTGTATGTAGTTGGAGTACCCATATGCAGTATGTGTATTTAGTTATTATTATTCCGACTGATGCAGATGTGGATCCATAGTGGATTGCATCTCATTTTATCCTACTCTTAAGTCTGGTACATGTATGCATTTGTGGTTTGGTTGTGCATGCTCAGGTGCATACATATACCAGACTTGACATGGACTTTGCTGCTGAGACCCACTTTAGACTCGAAACCTTGAAGATTTAACTTGAATAGGTTTGACCTGAGTATTGTTGGATACCATCCTACTATATGTTTCTGTCCTAATATGTTCCAAGGACGCTAATGCACATGGAAATGGCAACATGCTCGCATATTTACAACTGCAATTGTTGTAGATGTTCATTAATATGCATTGTCCCTAATAAATAAATAAATAAAATAAAATAAAATAAATAAGAAACATTCTAAAAATTGTTGCAAAAATGTAGTATAAGTTTTAGTCGCTGAAAGAGCATCACAGTAAGAAAATAATCCTTCGTGTCACCATGGAAAATTTAGCTCATTTGATGATGTAACGTGAATTGTTTAAGCAGTAAGTTTACTCTCAGCACATGTGGACAGAAGGTTCTGTACATCTTTTATAAGAATTTCTCTAAATGTACCAATAATTGCTGCAGTTTTACTAATTGCTTTTTTTTTTTCCCAACAAACTAAGAATCTATTGATGTTCTGTTTTAATTTGGGAGACTTATGTGTGTTGGAATTTATTATTGGCACATTTATCCCAAAACACATATTTGTTTATTTGTGAATGCTGAGTTCACTGTAGTGTCGAAAATTCTCATAAAAAGATAGAATAGCATTTTGCACTTGCTTCATTTGTACCATTCATATCATTAATTGAATTTCATTATACTGACAATAATGCATTTCACAGTAACGCATTGTGACCTCATCTAAAATTCATTATCTGCACAGTAAACAATTTTTTTGCATACATATTAAACTCTTTTACACCAAACTACCTCAGGTCCTTTCAGCATCTTGCTTCATTTGCATGTGGCTCATATTTGTTTTAGCCGGAGAGGCTTTTGACGTGGGGTAATGTGACGCACATGGAGATAGACACCCTCAAATGCTTGCCAGCCCTTCCATATCCATCTGTCTGTGCAGGTTAAGGGCTTTAAATGCTAGTACTTTGCATTTCTCTCAAGAAGGTTGAAGTGTCTGTTGCTGCCCAGCTGAACTCCTGCAGCACCAGAAAGTGCACTTTTTACAAATGAAATCAACTGAAAGCACTGCAATCTTTTTTTATATTAGGATCCAATTACCATCAGCTGAAACCTTGGCTCTTCTATCTTGGGTCTTCCACACAAATGTTACTGATACAGTAGAACCTTGCAGTATGAGTGCACCATTGTATGAATAATTTGCTTTACAAGCCGTGGCTCGTGGGTATTTTTCTTCTTGAAATACGAGTGGAAATCCGCAGTCCGATCAAACTTCATACTAGGTGCCGCTAGTCAGCACTGAGCTGCTCCACCCAACAGGAGCAGGCTCCACTCACTCAGTTTACGAGTTCATCTCGATGAGACAATATCATGCTTGTGAGATTGCACTTGCGAGAGAAAACACGATCGTGATTCTTCCTCCAAACAATCCTCCTCCTCCTTCCTGCTCCATTATCTTCTTCACGCACAAATTGTCTCATCCTTAAAGCAGTGTATGACTTTCATCACAAATTATTCATCAAATTTGTAAAACCCAAGTGAGCCTAATTATCACTAATCCATAAGTCTTTCTGTGGTTACACACCTAATCACTTCCTTCACAGTGAACAACTTTGAAGATGACTCCATCACAAGCAGTTCGTTTGTTTACACACCAAACCGATATGTCACTCGGGCCTTTTCGGAAATTTGGTTTTGGGGGCCTTGAATATTTATATTTCAATTAATTTCAATAGATAAAATTGATTTGTAAAACAAGTAAATTGCAAAAGGAGCTCGGTCATGGAATGAATTAAACTTGTACTGTGAGGTTCTACTTTACAGTCTTACACCCAAACATATAACAAAGAAGCCAGCTATACACATACATTTCAGATTATAACTCATACTGAATAGAACAGAAAGGTCAAATATCAAAGCCAAACAAATTATAAATCAATAGCAATTCCTTAAAGGTCATATTAAACAATAAATAATCACTCATAGTAAACATAAATGTTTTCATAATGTCCTTCTCATTGTTTACCACTTTAACTAAATTTTCATATATCTTATTTCCTTCATTTTCATGCATTGATTCCAAGATCAACACTGCAAGTATACATTTCATGTTTGCATCACATATATTTATTCTCTCTACAACAGACCGTGAAATAATAAATACGCTTTGGATTTTTAATTCCCTTTTTTATCCGTTTGTGTTTGCCCCTCTTTGCTCCACAGTCCACTACGGCATTAACTGTATTACTCAGATAAAGTCTATGTCTTACACTCCAATTACACCCTACATGCTTCATTTCCGATTTTATTTCTCATTTTGCACAAACACAGACATTATTTTCTTCACTTACATTGGCTTCCTGTAAGTGAATAGAGGGACCTTGGCGTGTTGGCTCCTGATTCCACACTCAGCCTTTTTCACTTTTTTTCACTTGTTCACTTCACGTTGATTCTCACCTTCCTTCCCTTTTCCACTTATTGTTAGAGCTTTAATTGACTTGGCTACCTTAGCTAGCCTCCTGTTCCTTTACCAGCTGCTTTAAAAATGAACTGGGTGGTGGTGCCTGTGTTGGCAGTGTCACTCTGATCTGGTGGGTCGTAGGCGGTGTAGTGCTGCCTGCTGCTCCAGATGCTCAAAATTACGCCGTCCACACTGCAAACCCCTCCTGCCCCCCCAGACTGCTTACAGCTGCCACTGAAAGGCTGGGATTTCATAGACGCTCAGTCGGCATTTCTTCACGGGCAGCATGCACAAAATTATACTATTACTGCAGTTTCAGCACACAAGAATCCATCTCAGAGCTCATTTTTAAAGACTATTCATGACATATTTGAAGAAGATAATGAATGAAGTAAACATAGGAGCACAGATGGGGTTTTAATGTTTCAGTACTTCATGAACACGGTCCAGTTACTAAAACACAGAGCAGACGTAAAGGATGTGTCACTTGTCTCTTTTACATTGGCATTTGCTCACACATACAGAATAGCTTTTGGACCAATAAGAGCTCAAATGAGGGGGTCATTTGAGCTTAGTACACCAATTAATCCTGCCACTCATCAAGCATTTGTTTGAGAATGGCAGTGGCTTATAGTGGAATTATTCTCTGCACTAATTAGTGGTTAGCATTGACAGTGTCAAGGAGAAACGGTGAACTGGAGTGTTATCATGTGACAGTGTGGACAGAAGAGACTGGCTGATAATGCTGTCTTTTACACCCTCATCACTCAGGGGGAGTAGTCTCTGTCAATAACCCTTCTGTCAATTCTGTTCTATTATTTCCTCGTACACATTTCTTTACAAATCTCCTCCTTCCTGTTTGCCTTTTTTTCCATTCTTTTCTCCTCCACCCTTTCTTTTCTTGTCACCCAGCCAGCCCTCTAGCTGTGTGCCTCACAGTTGCCATGGTAATCATATAGTTTCTCATCTCTGTAATGTGATGTCTTATTAGGTTTCATTGGGGCGTGTGTCACTATTTTATTTCACGCACCATTTGGTGAGCTTCGGTCTCCTGTTGAAAAACCTAGTGTCTGAGAGGTGAGCAGTGAGTGCACCAACAGCAAAGTGTACAAAGCACCAGTGTCCTGATGGAGCAGAAGATGACAAGATTGAGTGAGACAGAGCAAGAGAAATGTGGCAGCAGTGCCATCTTCAGCTACATCATATTTCCTTCTTACTTCACAATATTAACTTTTGGAATAGATATATGAATGGTAATGTGAAAGGCATGCTCGTCAGTGAGTAGTTCCATCATTTTTTACTGTGTGTGCTTTCAAACATGTTTTGAGAGAGCACTTTATTTGCAGTACAGAGGGCCTTCTGTATCTCCATCTGTCTAGAGAAGGTTTTGTAGATGAGAAATAGAGGAGTTATATTGATATGGACCACTGATAATGGTGACTAAGACTGCTGCTGCCGCCACTGTATCTATTCCCTTATAAACTGTTTAGTAATTTTCTTGTTCAAATAAACCTTCAGATCATCAAATTTCTGTAGGTGGTGCTATAGCTTGATAATCAATGCCTGTGGCAGTTGAGGTTTGTAAATTTCTTGAGAACAAGACCCTTTGAGTTGTCAGTATGCTTTGTATTTTTCTCTTCTGTGTGAGCAATTATAGTGAGCTCTTTGAGTGCTGCAAAAAAAAAAAAAAACTGGGAAGGAGGCTGTAGTCAATAGCTGATCAATATTAGCCCAGATGCTACTGTCAAACACATCAATAGAGTTTCTCCAATGGTGGTTTTTATCCCCCCACCATGTATTAACTGCCTTATGTCAGCCCATGGGCCTTTTAAAAATTACCCATTTTGCTTCATCAGTCTTGTCTTTGCAGATGTGGACTTCTATAGGCAACTTCTGTTGCGGAGTGACAGCCAGGACTGTGCAATTGTGACTATTGAACTGGCTATTGGGGTGGTAATTGCACATCACTTCTCTTAATTTGCACAGGATTGCGGCAGCTGAATGAAGCTGTTCTGTTTCACACTATTTCCAGTTTAAAAGTAGTCTACATTCAGTGGGTGGTGGGTGTTAAAATGATTTTCCCCAGCCAAGACGATGTTTGTGTTGTATGTTACAGGACTATTTTTTGGTGGAGGTGCAAAATCTGTCATCTCATTATATGGTTTTTGTTACAAGATTTTGCATTTAAAAATCCATCTAGTGCCATTTACTTAGTCACTTTTAAGTGCACAGTATAAAACACCGTATCATATCACTCAGTGGAATTTCCAGTCTCATGCACCTCCATTTGATTAGCTCATTTCTGCTCACTTAAATAAATATTAGACCAAACTTGTAAATGATACAATGAAAAGAGAGACATACCTTTTGAAGTTGGAGCACTGACCTAACAACAACAACATAAGGTATAATTTACACAGCCTCCACCCACCAAACTGTGCTGAAATATTTAGCTTTGAAGTTCTCTTGTAGTCTCTCTTAATAATGCTCTTAGAAACCTTCTTTTGGCTCAGTGGACAAGGAGGCAGGTGACAGATCACTGTATATAAAAAGCTTTTCTGACGCCTGAGATGACAGATAATTCCTTCCACCTCTGTGTTTGTGTTAAGAACTAAAGAAAGACATATGCACAATAAGTGTTTGTGTCCATGAATATATGGCTATAGCTGCTGAGTGGATGACCTAGTGGTGCATGGGAAGTGCTTTTTTCTCTAGAGGGTGCACTTGTTTTTTGATGTATCCTAGCAAGGCTTACAGAGGAGGGGTAGTATGCTTTGGATGGCATCTGTTGTCTTTCCTTCTCCTCTGGGCTCCATGCCAGGCATGTGTTTGTCAGATGGCAATGTTGGTAAGATGGAGGCTTCTAATATATCTTGACACGTTTTCTCTGCATTCTCCTTGACTAGGTCATTTGTAGTATTTTGAGACCTTGTCAGACTATAATTTGTATTATCATTCATTGCAGTCCAAATTAACATGCACAAATTTAGTTGTCTTATACCGGAGACCAGGTTTCAGTAATGATTTCTTTAAAGCATTAGAACTATTATGCTCCTGAACTATCCTAGGTCAGTATCGTTCAAAATATGTCTTGTATCTTTTATATCATAGCACAGTGAAAATTAAGATGTGATTTTAAGAGATGAGTCTGCAAGGAAAAAGATGTTTAAAAATGTATTTATCCAGAGTTTTAGTCTATTGTTTAGCTTGAGTGTTTCCTGGATTCAGAATGGGCCAGATATTTATTTTAATAATAATAATCAGACGACACACCATCAGCCTGATTATGGTTTGATAAAGCAGACATAAAAGCCTCTTCTCAATGTCTTATTTTTCTCCTCCTCAGCTCTTCCACTCCTTGATGCTTGATTGTGACAGCCGTAGTTCACCATCTTGCAAGACTCAGTTCCCTAAATTGTACATTGAGGACTGGATTGCAGATGTCTTTTGGTGATTAAATCCGGTATCATGTAAAAGATGTGTGACACATCTGGATTATACAAACCCCAACAGGAGCAGGACTGCGAATGTTTTCCTCATTCTGAAGTTGTATTAGTTGTTGAAAATGGACAAATGTGTAATTAGACTTGTACGTGTTAAATGTAAAAACATATGACATCCCTACATCACACACTGACACATTATGACCTGTTGTAAGTTCATTCATTTATTCATTATCTGAACCCGCTTTATCCTACTAGGGTCATGGGGGTCGCTGGAGCCTATCCCAGGTACTTATGGGCGAAGGCAGGGTACATCTTGGACATATCACCAGTTCATCATAGGGCTGAGATATAGAGACGAACAACCAATTACTCCCACATTCACACCCATGGGCAATTTTTAGATTAACCAATTAACCTATCAGTGCATGTCTTTGGATTGTGGGAGGAAGCGGGAGTAACTGGAGAGAGCCCACACAGACACGGGGAGAACATGCAAACTCCACACAGAAAGGTCCCACCCCATCATGTAAATTCAATTAAAAGTTAATCATGAGTTTAAATGAACACCCATCTGACAGAGATCATAAAATACGGTATGTTGTAACACAGTAGCAGATGATGCAGCTGTTCTATGCGTCAACAAAAAAAAGTTTTGTTTTTTTTTTGCCTTTTTTAGTAAATGGTTAGGGCTGAATCCACAAAGGAATGATTTACTTACTACTTGTGAATTGTGCACAATTTACCCCTGCTATCGGCTCTGGTTTTTTTTTTTTTGCACCTTTTCACAAAGAATTTTGTGCAAATGATATGATGGTGCAAGCATATTGCCCATGAGTTTGCAGTGTTTCAAGTGTTTCAGTTCAGCCCTAGATTGATCTATCTTGAGGCCAGTAAAATCCCTCAGATTACATGTGTAATAAACAGAGATACCATTATAGGGGTATCCACAACCAAATCAACATTCATGCTACATGCTACTGATATACACATTTAAACACAGTGCAACACCTGTAACTTCATTAACAGCAGAGTTAAGTTAAGATCTGACAGTCTGGAATTGGAGGATAAGGATATATGGATATGTATGTAATAAACCAGTCTGATTATGCTTTTCATATTTAAGTATCAAAACACCAAGATAATGCTTATATCAACCTCATCCCTCCAATATCTGACTGAAGATCTTGCAATTTATATGATAAAACATGAATTCAGTATTGTTCATTCACTTGAAGGTTTGGAGAGACAGAGATATACAGAGAGAGACAGTGATTTAGAGGAGAGTTTACACTCAAGCTGTCAGAGAACGATAATTGTACCAGCCAAACTGTGGTCTTTTGGGAGTTAGACAGGTTTTGCAACAAGGCGTATTTGTATAGAAAATGGCTGATCATGCACTTGAATGTATGAATATTCCCTAATTTTCTTGCAAATGACACAGGGACAACATTAGCATTATTTGCTTGGCAGCACAGTTTGCAGTGAATTCCATATTTGCAGGTGCTTTCTGAATTACACAGAATATTTTTGTTTTGCATTTGTTTTGTGTGTGTAAAAGTTGTGCATTCCTTTTTTATCAGTTCTGATGTGTGAAAATATGGCTGATGGTATGAAATGTGTACCATACTCCTACCCCTTGTCTATGTTATGCAGCCTAGTTTATTAATTGCAAACTATTCATTCATTCATTTGTTTGTTCATTCATTCATTCATGTGTTCATTCATTCACTATCTGAACCTGCTTTATCCTCATTAGGGTCGTAGGGGTCGCTGGCGCCAATCCCAGCTACTTATGGGCGAAGGCGGGGTACACCCTGGACATGTTGCCAGTTCATCGCAGGGCTGACATATAGAGACAAACAACTAATCACTGTCACATTCACACCTATGGACAATTTAGATTAATCAGTTAACTTATTAGTGCATGTCTTTGGATGGATAATTGCAAACTAGTGTATGGAAATGTAAGTAAACTGTATTTTCTTTTCTGTGACTTTTCAAAAGTTTGCTTCATTTAGAGAAATCCTCTCACACTGCAAAGACAGATGTTTAATGGATCACAATATGGGTTTATGCTAATGAATAAGGCTGCACGATGTGACCATATCAGTTAACTTTAGAAGAATAGTTCATATGGTAGTATCATTAATCACACTCTTTACTGTAATATTAGTCATTTTTGATTTGGCATTTTTCCATACAGCTGCAGGCATGAAATTAACACAAAGGCAGTACATACACACATAGAGTATTTCTGAACAGCAATTGCTTTCATGAAGTAATAGAAGAAAATTATCAAAGGGGATTGAGGATGGTTATGGTTATTTAGAAGCATTTGATAATTGTATTTACACAGTTACTGGATCATGGTATACACCGTTACCGTAGCCCTATCACCCACCCTATGCTGAATGCAGAGGAAAAAGACATTATGTATTTTGCCACCTCAGTGTACCATTAAATGTGGATTCTGTGTTGTGTCAGCATTGCATCCTGTTTTATGATGTGATTGTCTCATTCGGCTTGGATTTAGTCTAATACAGAAAATTAATTATGCTGTGTAGAATGTGAAATTTGAAGGTGTCCACTCGTCAGCTCTCTTCTCTTCTCTGCTTGGGAGAAGCAGATTTAGGTCAGGGAGATTTGGGGGTGGCAGAGCAGCTGGAGAGCTTGTTCTGGACTGTCAAAGCTGCCCTGTATACCATCTGGATGGGCTGATAGTGCTGCAAAGCCAGTTATCCTCTTTAGAGAACTGGTTGGATCTGCATAGTAAGAGCCTCCAATGAAACTCTACCTCTGGAGCATCAAACCATAACTTTGGGGGTGATGCATTGGCTCATTACTGTCCTCCATTACTAAACATGCATGCATATAGGTGTTTGCCTGCCAAAACGAACAGGCACACACAAATCTAACCTTACAGTGTGGTCGTCAGGTCAACATTTATGATTGCTTTTATTTCACCAAGTATTTTCTCTACTAAACAGCTTCCATTTTCAGCATGACATTGGTCTCACAGATTTCCCTCACCTTTTGCCCCTCATTCCAGTATATTTATGCCCAGGATGTCCACACTGTTCCACCCAAGCAGTCACTATTTCATGCTTAGAAGCAGTCGTTTACGCTTGAGTTCAACCAATAGGTACAGAATGAACACTGAGAGCATTTATGGCTACAAATCATATGTCAGATTTAAGAAGTGTAATGCACATTTTGCATTCACAGATGATCACAGTGCGACACAGTTTGAGTGTTGGTGGGAAAGCATCAACTTCCTCCATTTACCTCTTTGCAAGTCATATTCTTCCCCAGTTTACAGGTTTTCTGATAAAACCAACTGAACAGCAATGTGTGAATGGTGAATACATTTGATGAGAAAATCCCTCTTTTTATCCCTAAATCCACTTCTTGTTGAGATGCCATTTACTATAGTAATTGCATCTCAAGCACCACTTGTGCTCTGCCTGTTGTGCAGCACTCTGCGTAAGTGGAAGGTGAAAATGAACATCGCAGCGCTCAGTGAAGCTGCAGTGAATGTTATCATACCTTTTGATTATATCTAGAGGTGTTAATAAATTTAGTGTCAGTGTTAATGAGCACATAATCCACTCTTAATGGAATCTGCATGCACGTGTCAAAGATTTACACATTGTTCTACAACTTGTAGGTTTAGCGAGTGTTACAGATTATCAAATCATGCGCTAAAGTAGTAGTGCAGTAGTTTATGATGAGTTATCTAGATTAGCAACCAGTGTTTACTTTTTCTTACTAATTATATTTTGTGCTATTCATCATAACATCTAAGATCACAACTGGAAAACAACAAACATGCCCTACATCATTTTGCATGCTTTGTATCTGTTATTTAGCTACATATAGCATTCATGTAGAGTAAAACCAGTGAGATTATAGTTGTTTGCTCTTGTGGATGATGTCATTTTGCTTATCTTCACATAGACCACACACTGTGTGTAGTGAGCGTGATGAAACACAATAGATGATTGATGCACACAGTGCATCTACACATCTGTTGTGCTCCTCAGGGGGAGTTTTAAGGGATGCCCAGCCCCTTTGAGAGGAGCTTGGGTGTGGGAGCTGCAGTTGGGACATAGCGTGGAAACTCCACAACTTTCAAACTTAGCTTTCATCAGCATTACATCATCCCCTGGCCTTTCCCCTAACCACATCAAACAGTCCTGAAGTAAGGCCTGTTTACAGGAAAGGGCAGTAGATGACATTGAGTTACTGAGTTTTGGATGCCCTGAAATCTCATCCACTAGTATCTGTGAATTCTGACCCAAAATCACTCAAAATCCTAATCAAAATATATTGAAAGTTTTAATTACACGACACATTTTAAGGTTTTTCTGCTTTTTTTTAAGTCAGACTGTGTTGAGGCAAACAGTAGTTTAACTGTGAATATCCCTCTTGTTCATTAGTGTTTTTACTTGGAAGTAAAGTATGCAACAAGGAACCTTCACTTATGCCTCACAGGAACATGGTTCTGGGTTTGACTCTGGGGTTCACCTTCTTAAATCGGACCAGTTTTTTTGTGTTGAGTTTACCTGTTTGCTCCGGTCTCCACCACCATTAAAACAGGTACATAGAGCTTAATTTTCCTGTTGGTACCCCTAACCCCAGTGCTGAAGAAGATCTGGAGTAGGTCCCAGAGCGCCTTACATGGCAGCTCACAGCTCCTAGTGTGTGTGCTTTGTGCTAATGCTAATGCTAGGTACTGTGAGTTTATGTCTTAGGACGGGTAAAATGCAGCGTTTGAATTTCTCTACGGGATAATAAAGTAAGTTAACCTTTAGCCTCTAACCTTTAACCTTTAACCTTCTAGCTTGTTTTTCTAACCAGAACTGTTCAGACTTGGCTCTTCTCTCCACTCAGTGAAGGAGGAAGAGAGGAGTGGTCAGCTGAGCAGTAGACTGAATGGAGAGAGTGAAAGGCATATTGAGAAAAAAAGCTGTGAAGCAGAAAAAAGAAACATAATTATGCCCCCCCCCTCCCCCTCCCCAGAAGGGGAGGCAAAGGGTATTGTTTTTGGTTCGGTTTGTTTGTTTGTTAACACTTTAGCAGCAAAACTATTGGTTGAATTCATACCAAATTTGGGTTTATGGATTGCCAGTGACCCAGAAATAGATGTGATTACATTTTGGGAAAAGTAGATCAAAGTTCAAAATTTTTTAATGAATTTTTAAAATCTCTTTTTTTCCCCCCATTTACTTATAATGGCTGAAATTTGTCTATGCTGTCTATGTCTGTGCTGAAATCAGCACAGGCCTAGACATGATGATATCAGCTGGATCGATGCCAAAATAAGCTACAATATGTGTGAGGGGCGGAGTTTGTTGTGCCTGGAACCACTTGTTTTCTAATTATGTTACAGTGGTTATATTCTAAAAACATAAATAAACACAACCAAATTTTTTGCAAAAGTCTACAGGAATGCTCTACTGACAAAATACAGCTGAAGTACAAGTTTTCTGTTATGTGTATTGCAGAGAGGTCTGTTAAGAGATGATAGGTTAAAGGTAAGAGTATGAGCTTGACCCTGAGGTTTGCTCTCAGACAGAACTGTTTAGTGAATGAGAAGAATAGTAGCCAGAATTACTTTTTTTTATATTGTTCTCACATATGCTGCCTGATGCTGTAATAGTGTGGAGATACAAACACACTGCCTGAGGGTCGAGTCTCAAAGATGTCGCAAACACAGCAAACAAACGGAAAATAGACAATACAGGACAATATAGACAAGGTCACTGCAGGCAAATATAGCACAATACACTGACAGAGGGTCAAATGGTATGATTGAGAAGGATCATTTTTTCCAAGTCTTTACAGTGTTTTTAAGGAAAATGTTGCACACTTTGCCTTTAAGTTAACAGATTATGGGCCGCACCCCTACATTGAAATACAAAATAAAACACAAAACAGCCTTTAGAGACTAAAGTGAGTACATTTACACAATTGAACATGTGCATAAATATTTATGATAAAGTTATTCTGTATGGAAAAGTTGCTGCCAAGGCTGTAAGTCCTCTGTTATTTTGGTTTTGTATGTGTGTCACTGTGTTAACTTTCCCATGTTGTGAATCTTTTTGTCTCAGCATTGAAAACAGCTGTGTGGTGATTTGGAGTCTGATAAGGCTCATTGATGTTTTTCCTCTATAAGTATAGTTTCTGGATTGTATTTTGTAATATCCGTTGTGTTCTTTTAATAATGTATAACAGTTTTTTTTTAGGCTGAATGTGTGCTGAGAGTCTTTTGGTCTTGGATATGATTCAGTTTCATGGCCTGTGAAGTGATTTAATTCAACTAATAATAAATCCAACAAATAATCCATTGTCACACAAAGAACCATTACATGCATCTCAATATTGCACAGCCTTAGTTATGAGTTGCTACAAATCTTTATTGCTTTGATGAAAAAAAAAAAGGGAATGACATAATTTAGAATTAAAACACCGTTGATTGAAGTCACTGTTTTCCTAAAGTGTTTTAGTTGGATGTGGATAAAGATGTTGTGATGTGATAAATGCAAAATGGAGTCAGATAAAGTGATGAGTCACAGGGGAGTGTGTCAGCAGTGAGACCCAGTGAAAGCTGTATCTGTATCTGGCCAGGCTGGATACTGAAGGGGACTATCCAGCGCCGGGTGCGGGTGATGATGGATGAGGACTGAGCAAGAGAAGGACGAGGCATGAAATAGAATGAGGATGAAGGACAGAGAAGTCCTGGTTGGCCAGGGAGGGGGGGAAGGAGACTGTGAGACAGAGATGGAGAGACTGAGTGTGGAGAAAGAATGAGGGTCAGCGAGAGACTAACCTACTCTCAAAATTGCTGATGTTTGCTCCTCTCAGCTGCACTGTGGCTTTACACTTAAATTTGCATTTGCTCAGTATCGAGTAGGTGTATGAGTTAGGCAGATGGGCCTCTGAAGGTCAATGTACACTGGAAGGAAAAACCTCTGCTAATGCTCATTTTTATTTGACATTTTGATGATGAAAACATTCCTTTATTGTTTAGAACAAGCTTTTATCTCAGTCAGTTTATTTATAAAAGCTAAAAAATGTGCTATAACATCAATGAACTTCCCAGTGTGAGACAAGAAGTCTATCAAGCAATTATATCAGCCAAGTGGATGTCACTAGATGCTGGCTATAAAAAAAAAAAAAAAACCTGGCTCCCATAGTCTTACATCGAACCTCTCTCTAAAAATATTAAAGGCCAGATTGAAGAAGAATGGATTGTGCCTGCTAATTGTGCTGTGTTTGCATCTACAATGCTTTGTTTTTTCCCACATATTTAAATAGGATTTTACAATAAAAATATGCTGATGCAAACAAGGCCATAATGCTTTGCACCTAAGTGCAATTTGCCCTCATTTGTCATCAGGGTTTGTTGCGTTTTGGTTATTTCTCTGGGTTTCATTGCACTGATTGGTTCATAATGAAAAAATCAAAAAACACCTCAGACTGCGTGTCTTTAATGACACCATCAAACCAATGTTCATGCATCTATAGTATTTTATGTCTATTAATGTCATTCACATGGATCTAAAATGTATTTAACTGCTGTGTGCCACCCAAAATAACATTATATATCACTGAATATACCTGGGATGTGGCAGAAACATTTGTGCTGATACTCTTTTGGTGTCAGTTGGCTGTGTGTTACCGTATCTCTGAACTCCAAAGGATACTGTGCATATTTACACGTGGTGTAGCAGCTGTAACTTCAGTAACATCAGTACACATCAACCAGAATCTGACTGTCATTAATGTTGCATGTTCTGCAACTGATACATTCTAACACTGCAGGTTCATAAGGATGTATAAATATGTAATAAAGCAGTCCTATCATCAGTGTGTTTTATATTTAATACCTGAAATTCAGAGATAACATGCATGCTGACCTGATTCCTCCAATATGTGACTGAAGATTTTGCACCTGACATCATGAAATTTAATCCAATGTCAGTCAAGCCTCAAAATCTCAAAGATTTGGAGAAAGAGGGAAGGCCAGGGAGAGACATCCACTCAGAGGTGAGACTGCAAGCAATTATAAAAAGCTTTCAACATGAAATATTTTTACTGGATATAGTAATGCACTGATGTTTTGTGAATTAGATGGTTTTTTTTGTTTTTGTTTTTAATGAATTAGATGGTTTTTGCATAGAGAGGGGCTGATTTTGCTTTAATGTATGGACATTCCCTAATTTATATCCATCCTTATATCTGCGGAAATGTAATTTGCCTGGATTTAAATGACGTTGCAGCATTTGGCGGCACAGTTTTGTATGGATTCCATCCTTTGAGGCTACTTTGTGCCTTACGTGCAATATTTCTGTCTCAGTTGCTTTGATTTTGCTCCGAAAAAAGCTGTGCAGTTGTTTTTTGTATCTGGCCCTAAGTCACATCTGGGTCATTCTGGTCTTATTCAGTGTAATTTAACCCTCTAATATGTTCTGTGTGTATTGAAGATTTTCCCGGTCTGCAAGTGTAATTTTGGCTGCAGTCTTCTACCCTAGTAAGACAATACACAAAAGTTTGGTGAAATTTACTCTACCATGTCAGTAAGCTAAAGGTCTTGCTCTACACCTACACCTTTTTGTTCAGAGCCACTTCCAGCTCCCAGGAGTGAACATACACAGCTAGGGTCAAAATAAAAAATCCCTCTTAGCTCTGTTCTCCTCACATATACAATCTATGCATCTGCCTCAGTAAAAGTAAATTAAAACAGAGCTTTTTTAGTAACAAAAGACTTTGCTGCACTTACATAAATATTGCAGTTGCTGAAAATATAAAAGTTAAATACTTATTTGAGATCTTAGTTTCTTTTGGATAAATAAAATGTGCCTAAAGGCTGTATTTGATGTGTGACTGCAAGCACAATACTGTTTTTTTGTGTTCTAATAAAAGCTTTAAGTTCACTCTAAAATGCATGTGCATTAATATGGACACACAACTACCTTTAGCTTAATTTCCATATACTCTGAGGTCATATTTAGAGCACGGGAATGCCAGAAGAGATGCAGCATATAAACACTGTTTCATGCAGTTTAACAAGCCCAGAAGTACTGTTTTGTATGCAGCATTTATTACATTCATTATACATTCACAAACTGCATTAAACAAGCTGTGTGTTTCATGCTGTCCAACATAGCATGGATGAGCAAAGAAGGTGGGATTTACAACAAGAAGAATGCTGTGGAGAAAAACACTCAGCAGGAGGTGTGATTCACATTTTTCTCTCATGTCCACCTTATTTTGAGGATGATCCAACATTAAACATGTCCATACTCCTAGAAATGTAAATATAGTCACTTTACTGCTCACAACTTGTCTTGAAAAGTGACATGTCCCTCCAAGCGCTGTAGGCTCTTTCTATCCACTCTTCTAATGACCTTCCAAATGGTCATCTATACTGGAAGTCCTGCTGTGAATCCGCAAATTACTGGTGAATTGTGGGTAAATGAAGCTTTCGTTCCGGCTGTGAGCTGTCATGATGTGTTTGAGAAAAGCTGGGTTGTATTCATGCGTGCACACATGCTCAGACACACAGAGACACGAAGACACACACTGTAAAGGCAGAGACAGACGGTTTCATCAGTCATCGAGTCACTCTGAGGGTAGCAGCTTAAAGGAAGCAGTGTCCTTTCTGTCTCTTACAGTCTCTCTCTTACTTTCTCTCTCATCCATTACTTTATCTGTCAGTCCTCACCCCCTCCCAGTAGTATATCCCCTGCTCTGTCTCTTTTCCTGATCATCCTAGTGTGGCCTGACCTTCCTTGGGTAGTCTTCCTGTCTTCAGCAGGCTGGCAGGGGAGAGTGGCCGGCTGTTACCAGTCCAGACAGATGGCCAGGTCTAGCTTGGGACTGGGGAATCGGACTGGGGCTAACCCACTTGACCAAGATGGTGACTGTGGCAGCAGACAGCAGCACTGCAGGAAACAGCCTCTTCTCCGGTGAATTTCCACCTATAGTCAAAATGCTAATTAGATGTCTTTAGTGTTCAGGCTGGAGAGCCAAAGTTTTCTGCTATAGCATCGGCATAAAAATGTCTTTTTGTTCCCACTCTCTACCAGTGTTTCACTGTGGACTTACCTGACATGAGGCTGGGCTGGAGTGAGATGAAGATGATTTGAGTTGAAAAGTAAAACCGATGACAAGGAGGTTTGACAGCAGGGGAGAAAGCTGGTGGGGGTGAGAGACAGCATGTGTTGAGGAGTTTGATGGGAAAGGACTGGAGTGTTTCTGTCCTTGGAGTGGAGTCAAACCCCCCTACGACTACTTTCTTCTGCTACAACACCACTACATAGTGTGTATCAATAGCACAAGCCTGTTTTATTTCTATAGAAATACCTGCTGCCTCTTGCCTGAGGATATCCTTTAAACCATCTGTTAATAAAGGATCACAAATCATAAAAGTGTTTTTTATGTAACCCTTGTTTCAAAGGGAGCAGAGAGCACAGCTGTTTGAGTCAGCCACTTTCAGAACATTGGATGCATGCAAATGAAGCCATCTTGCTGATGCATTAGAGGAGGGCCTGTTATCAGAGTGGTCAGGGTGAGGGAGAACAACTAATTCAAGAGGGGTAACAACATTGCTACTTGACTGTACATAAGCTCTCTGTATTCCAACCCATAAGTCAGGTGTTGAGATGAAAGAGAGGACTGCCTGTGCTACATCGCTAATTTAAGGGATTAACACCTGTTCTACTAAAAAAGATTAATCCTAATCCTGCTTTAACCCTTTGATCTAAAGTCAGAGTGATTTAAGGAGTGGACTGGCCTAATCCCTTCACAGCAGTGACCAGAAACTACAGGTAACCAATGAGGCGGCTGGCAACAGTCAATACAACAACATTGTGTTCATGTACACTGTCTCTCTTCTTCAGGCAGGAACTCATCATTACTGAACACTTTTGTGCTTTAGTCCTCTCTTCCCACTTCAGATGTGAAGCTCTCTCACAGGGTTTGATTAGTAAGGCTAAGAAAAGCCAATACTGGTATAAAATGCATCAGCTGCTGAGGTATTATAGCCTGATCAGTGAAAGGAAAAATGTTTTGTTGGATCACGGTTGGGGTATTTGTTCTGCTCTGGCTCAAAGTTTATTTTAATAAGTTTGTATTTGAAATACCACTGTAACCAAAGAGTAAACTTGAAAGTAGTAAAATATTTGAGCAGTTATTTACTATTAATTGCAGCCTGTTGAAGACATCATCAGTCATAAATTGTGCCTTTAATCCTTCAATGTGCTTGTTATGATTCCCAGATTGTGCATGTACATGTGGGTGCGCATGTTTTGTGATGGTAACACATGGATACGTTTGATATGAGAGAGAAAGGGAAAAAAAAGAGACTGTGGGAGAATTTAGATAGATTTGGTGTGGTGAAGACGGTGGGAAGAAAGGTAATTGAAAAAGAGAGCCATGAGTTTGGTTTTGGGGTTTTCTAAATGAGGGACTACAGATGGGTGGGTCTGACCGCAGCATGTTTTTTTTTTATGTGTGCGTGCATGTGTGTATTTGTGTTCGTGGAAGCAGATAGACACAAACACATTTGAATATATTGTCCTTTTCCTTCTCTATGTTTAGTATAGAGACTGATGTGGACCACACAGGATCTTTGCCTCATGCGTCGGAGTATGTGGCAGCACTGTTATTATTGATCCTGCCACAGATGTCAAACCCCAGCGCCTATTTAACTGCCAGTCTGATTTAAACAATGTGCTGGAGCCTGTTTCATCCATGTCCAAGCCCACTGAATTATTAAACACATCTCTAAAGCAAAGGTCCCCCTTTTTGCATAATGTCTTCACACGAGTCTACTGTTGAGCAACTTCAGGGGCTAAACAAACCCTTCATTAGTGTAATTGAATGACCAAAAAATGGAAAATTAGGGTGAGAATAAAAAGATCATAATCAGACGTCTTTATCGCACTGTGTGGAGAATCATTGATTAAACATTATGTCTGAAAAGCAAGAGAGCTTTCAATAGCATTTTCATTATCACACAATTTACAGAGCAGAGATAAGAGTGTCGTTTGGTTTGTTTTGTTTTGTTTATGTACTTAAACAGAACACAAAGACCACCAAAGGTTTTATTAGGAATATAAAACCTTTTTTGGATGTATGCTTTTTTCTTTGACATGTTTCAGACATCAGCATGCCCAGCAGTGCTGTCATAATATTGGCAGTTATCTAGAAGCCAAAAAAAGGGGAAAAAGCTATTACATTAGTAGAATAATACTAAAGATAATTGTTGAGAAAATAGCTAATTCAACTCCTAACCAACAAAAAAAATGACATGGTTGTATGTATCTGTACTTTACGCTATGTCTGTATCGTCACACTGATAGTTGTAAAGTTGGGAGTGTTTTTCAAGCGTTCTGCTAACCCCCAGTATCGTACTCAACATATTTATGCAAAAAGTACAATAATAAATGTTGAAATACTGATTACATTTCTGTACTCAAGTAACAGTGCAAAAAGTATATGCTCATCTTACAGGAGTACAAGTTAAAATCATTTCTACATTTCTCAGGGCTGCTTTTTGTGCTAAACTAACTGAACCCCACATTATCCCTGTTGGTAGCATTTCCACTGCTGGCATCGTAATTACACAGCATGGTTGGTTGTCATAGCAATAACGTATAAACCATTGTGACAGTGTCTTCAGTGTGACTGTGGCCACGAACAACGCAATAATAAGATGAATAAGACAAGATGAAACTTAACACAAACTTTTAATTTAATAACTTATAGTTGCTTACAACTCTCCTATTTTCATTGTACAAACAATGAAAATAAAGGCTATTCTATTCTAAATCAAATCTGTTGTTGATGTATCATGATAGAGCTTTTTTCCCCTTGTTGCGACATGATGGCACACACGTGTACTGATGGACTGAAAAGTCCACGTTTCATACTGCCTTGGAAAAACTTGGACTAGAAATAGTATCTGATATTCCCTGGTGGTCCCTGCTTTGATGAAGTGGAAACACCGAAAAGCATTTAGTTATTACAGTCTGGAGCATCTCAAACGTCTTAATCAGTTTTGTCTTGTCGTGTCTTTTATGTTGCAAAATCTGTCATATGTGATGTGTAGGGCTATACACACCAAGGGGTTGTCCTTTTTTATTTATTGTGCCATCCATGTAGGTTGAAAATGGATGTTGTGATAAAAAAATTATAACAAATAATAATAAAAACAGAATCAGTAACGCCCTGTAATGTGTTAAAAAAAAAGTAATGAGCATGTTTCAGTAATATAAGGAGTAGAAAGTATAGATATTTTGGCTAAAATGTAGGGAATAAAAGTAAAAATGTCACCAGAAAGATAACTGCGTGAGTACAGATACCAATAAAGTCTTACACTATAGTTGGATTCCCATTACAAAGGAAGCACTTCCGAGTTTGTTTAGGTCTGGATAAAGACCACCTCCTCTACAAGGTCTTGTTGCATTTGTTCTGGTCCTCATTTGAGTATTATTTCTATATTCACATCTACCCAAATTAATCACACTTGGGAGAGAAATGGAATAAATGAAATGAGTCAGATTTTACTGGACTAAAAGGCGCAGGTGTGAAAATATGCTTAGAGGCCAAGTGTTTTGCCCCTGTACCACCTGTGCCTCCAACCACAGCTTGTTTTTATGAACTGGTGCTTCTAGGCGGTCTTGAGTGTGCTGTGACATCAAATGAGACAATCTGCCTGCTGCACACATCATTGATTGTTCAACCTGCAGACCAACAGCGTCTATTGAGAGTATTCAAAACACCGAAAAGAGAAAAATATATCTTAAATCAAATAAATTTGTTGCATTTACACTTCAGCAAATACAGTTTGTCACAGCCATCACACTATGTGTGCTGTTTATGAAATTGCATGTTGTAAAGTTTTATCTCCAGCTGAACACTGACCTGAGCTGAAACTGGTTCATTCCTGAGTGGGTAAGTGTATGTACTGCTTTCACTCTGCTGTGCCTTGAGTCGACTCTCCAGATGAAACATTCTGCTCCCTGTGGACAGGACCAGGCAAACAAATACGATTTGGAATGGTTTTCAGGGACCATAACATCAGCCTTTGCTCGGGGCACGTTGGGTGGTCAGTGCATGTGACCTTCTCATAGCGGGGCTCCCTAACCCCCATCCATCCCTATTAGAGGACACTTATCAGGGACAGCAGCCAGAGTGACACACTCCCAACTGGGCATCCCTGGAGAAAATGCTGCACAGTGCAGGGAAAGATCCCCACTGTGCACTGAGGTGTGTGCATGTTTGGTGGCTGTGTGTGTGTGCGTGTGTGTGTGTGTGTGTGTGTGTGTGTGTGTGTGTGTGTGTGTAGAGTTGTTCTCTGCAGATAGGACCCTGTGACTCTGAGATATGCACAGGCTCATTAATTAGAGGCTCTCATTATCCCCCCTCAGGCTCCAGACACTTAATCAACACCAAGCTCCAACTAAGACACATGCATGCGTGTACTAACTCATTCACACATACACACACACACCTCACACAATCCACAGCAGGCCAAATTCTGACACAACATCATCTAAGAATAGAGCTCACTTAAAGAGGTGAATGAATGAATGAATGTTGATGAGGGTTATTTGTTTTCGTTGATGTATGGCACAACAGAGTGGGTGGGTGTCACTGCTGGTTAACACTTTTATTGTTATAATGTTGTAAGGCATTTTAGAACAGATTCATCCATCTGCCATGTCTTACTGTGGAGGCAATCAGTCAGACACTGTAAATTATATTCTTATGATTATAAATTTCTATTCAGGAAAACAAATGTCTTTCCAAAGCTCTTGCAGTCATGAATCTTGTATTCTTTGTTGTTTTGTGATGCCTTCTATTTATTAGCATTAGGGCTTGGGAGTGAGACCTTACATAAGTGGACAGACATCTTGCATTTAGCTCCATAGATAACAGATAGAGTACGTCCGTGCATGTGACTTAAGGGTTTATACCTCAGTGTTCTCTGTATAATTTATTGTGTTGAAACTAGCCCTTGTAATTAAATGGTTGTTGTACGCTCAGACTGTGCCGCACTGAGCACAGCATCCCTCCAGTGTGACTTAAAAGCAAGAGTCACCCTCAAACATTCAAGAGCACTTTTGAGTGTTTCTCCTTTGTGGGGGTTTTAAAAACATTTCTGACAGCTTTTGTTTTTGCCAAACGTATTCTACCACTGTCATCTGGCTGATGCACTTTTTACATCATGTGGACTAATAAACAGCAATTTGCTGCTGTGTACAGACTGCACTATCCTTATCAGCTACACTGGCCTCAAATTGAATTGAAACTAACCAGGGGCTCAGAGCTATGTCTAGTTTTTGACTTAAGTGGATTTAGTTTGTGTTCCAGTCAAATTAAGACTCTCTAAACTGAAAATATGGCAGACTGAGCCACAACCTTAACCTATGTCCATTCAGCAGAAAAAAAACATGCACCCTGTGGAAAAATCAGTGTTACAAGGGCATTTCAGCAGAGTGGTTTTGTGATTTAAGCCAAGCAATGGCACTCACCTTTCCAAAGTGTTATTAGAGTCTCTAAAACTATTTCCCCTGTCATTGCTCTTTCCACAGTATTGTTAGCAATCCTCAGAATGAGCTTTTTTTTTTTTTTTTTTTTTTTTTTTAATTTTTGAGCCTGTGGAGGGTTGACTGAATTTTTTAGTTTACATTTTTTTGGTAGGAGGGGGGGGTCAGTCTATACTTGTGCGCAGCTGCTAAACTCATACTACACTCGATTTAAAGCAAAACTAACTCTATAGACCAGACTCCTCTTTATGAAACCAAGCCCTGATCAGAACATACAGTCGGGGACATTTTTGAGGGCATGATTGGCAAGAACAAGAAAAGGAAGCACAAACTTTTAAACAGCTCCAAGTTGTGGAAAATGAAAGAGGGGTTTTTGTTTCCCTCTAAAGGCTGGAGTCTGATTTCCTGTGCGGCTCTGATTGGGAAAGCAGAGGCACGCACAGGGAGCAAGCTTCTATATGGAGATGCCAGATGACAGGCTTCAGTATGAACAGACGGTTGCTGAACAGCATACTGAAGTGGCCTTTGATTGATCATCAAACATGGCTTTTATAAAAAAGTCTTTTGTGTGAATACGTTGTAGAAGGTGAGGCTTCAATTTCTAAGAGCGTTTACTTGACGGAACATAATTGTAGCCTTTTGATGCTGTGTTTTCATGGTACATATAACACCATGTCTGCTGCAATAAGTAGAGATGTACCTAAGAGTAATTTTATTTGCTGATTATTTTGTGGTGACATATCAAAACCTAAAGTCTGTAAGACACAAAATACTGATTGCTGTCTCACTACAGTTCTGCTTTAATGACTGCAATTGACAACAAGACACTGTGGAAAATGTAATTCTGCCCCGGTGCCAGCTGTGGTGGCAGCGGTAGTGTCAGGCATTTTGTTCCTGCTCATCCATGTGTATTACCAAGTGTCTCGTGGACTCTGTGCACAGCAGGAGTTTGTCCATAAGGCCATATGCCAGCTTGTCCCCTCCTCCTTCTTGTCTTTTGTTATTCGAGTGACCCCTAGGTGGACCACGTAGTCCGCTGACCCCAAAGAGACACCAGCTTATTGACCAAGTCACAGCTCCATAGAGTCCATTACCTAAACCAATTTAAATCAAGAGCGTATTGTTTAAACTGATTTCACCACACTTCTGTATCGACTATTTCCTTAATTTGCTTTTCTTTTACTTTGAGCTCATTCCTCATGAATGCACAACAGTCTGGTTACTGTATTAATGTTGTCACATATCCAGTGATGAATTCTTTGGGCGTGTGCTGCAGTAACTGAGGACAGCATTAACAGATCACACAGTGAAACAGCTTCATGACACTCTGGCAATGATTGGTGAAAGGGAGATTGCACGGTCTCTATTACGACTTAAATGATGCAAAATACATTTTTAAGCTTGTAAAATATGTAGATTTTTGCTCATTTTAATCACTGTCACAACATATTGTTGGCCATGTTAATGCATCTGAAGGCAGTGTACAGTAAAATATTGCACAGTGTACCGTATGTGACAGCTGCTCTCAGCAGGATGAAGGAAGGAAAGTTTACATAAACAAGGCTCCAAAAGCCAAGACTCCCTGTCCTTTGTATATTGCATCTTTTATGCAACAATTCAAAATTCTATTCCTAGAAAAATAACCAAGGACAGTAGCCTCTGCAGATAGAGACCAATGCAACAAATCACTGCCGCAGTGAGCTGTGATTTTACTTGATTGTCCAGTGTTTTATCATGAGTTTTCACAGTGATGGGCTTGAGCACATCAGGATTTTAAGACCTGCTGAGTACATGTACTTTGGTATCTCATGTGTCAAATTTGTTTTCAAGGTAGCAACACCTCTCTAAGTAAATAAGTTCACACTGGTTTTATACTTTGTAACATTAACATTACATGTAACATTAATATTTGTCTTTACTGTAGAAACCACTGACAACATCGCTTTGGAATCCCCTGAAAAATATTGGCATGCTTAGCATTTCTTTGGAGACAATGAAAACTGATGTAAATAATATAAAACACATGGCTCAAATGCAATGCACAGAAAGACAATTCATATCCATCAACAATACAATAGGTTGAAATTAGGACGAGCTCAGAAATCAGTATTTAATGTGAAAACCCTGACTTTCAATTCCAACATTCATGCATCTTGGCATGTTCTGCACCAGTCCTCCCCATCACTGCTGAGTGCTTTATGCCACTCAGGCAAAAGTAACTTGGCTTTGTTTGATGGCTTGTGACTATCCATCCTCTTCAAGATCACATTCCAGAGGTTTTCAGTTTTAGTTGTCTTGTATTATTTTCATAGCTCTATGAGTGACATTTTTACATTATTGTTATCAGACATCTAAATTGCGCATAGGTGTGAATGTGAGAGTGATTGTTTGTCTCTATATGTCAGCCCTGCAATGAACTGGTGACATGTCCAGGGTGAACCCCGCCTTGACCCATAAGTAGCTGGGATAGGCTCCAGGGATAGACCCCGTGACCCTAGTGAGGATAAAGCGAGTTCAGAAAATGAATGAACGAATGTTAGGCGTGTGGCATAAGTTACCATGGCTGTGTAAGTCCAGTAAAAAGTGATACTGACGCTGAAAACACCGAAGTTCCGTCCCTAACCCCACGGCCTGCCTCACAGTGCAGGCCTGTACAGTTCTTTGTGTTGTTTCTTTGGCGTGGATCGATCAAGGTTAGGGCAGTAAAAGCTGCTCCAGCGACAGCTCATCTGTAGAGAAGAGTTGATGAAAAGACGACAGGATAAAAACGGCTTCTTTAAACCTTTGTGAGAGCTGAAAATGGATCACTCGCTAGCGGCTGCTTGTGTTTTGTGCAATAACTGAATAGATGTTTCTCTGCTTCACACATGGAATGCAGATTCTGTGTGGTCAGGTGTTAAACTGACTTATACAATCTGTGCAGTAATGCTCATGGTGAACATTTAGCATGAATGGCATGCAAAGGCAATTCCAATCCTCAAATGTTTTATACACAGTAGTAATATGAGGTACTTGTTTACAGTCTGGGCGACATGGTGGTGCAGTGGATAGCACTCGTGCCTCACAGCAAGAAGGTCCTGGGTTCGATTCCAACCTTTCTGTGTGGAGTTTGCATGTTCTCCCCGTGTCTGCGTGGGTTCTCTCCGGGT
>JAPQRP010000030.1:23013762-23041037 GCA_037367295.1 Apogon hyalosoma
ACTAAAACAGCTTCTAGCCATTTAACTAGAATTTTACTATGGGTATGATGTAGGATTGGCACATCCGGGTTCACATAGCCACAACCATCCCGTGCTTTGAACAGACAACTGGCCAGTGTCCTTGAACAACAAACCCAGAGGCCTTCCTCCTGTCTGGACACAGCGTCAGCCCTGTACGTGGACGCGCAGCGCACAGCTGTCCAGTGTGTGTCCGGCGGCGCTATGACCCAGCAGCCTCCAGACTTCCACAGCTCCTCTGCTCCAAATCACTGAACTGCAAGGCTGGAGGAGCGCAGGGAAGGAAGTCATCAGAGAGCTGTAGTCCAGTTTGTTGCTGTTGCAGGAATCAGGATATCCTTCCAGCTCACAGAAATTCCAGGGATTTTTTTTTTTTTTTGGTGGTAGTACCCCTCCTCCCTTACAAGCAATCTTCTTGTTTGTCGCGCTGTCTCCGCCGCGCTGTGTTTGACTGTTTCTCCACGAATACTTTCCAAAGTGTGTTGGAGCCTCTGTTCCAGGAGATTTGACCACTGTGATGAATGTCTCCGCATTTTGGCACACATTTGTTCTTCATATCGTTTCCTTTGGATCGGACAGATTGGACACAGTCTTTTCGTCTCGCTCTTGACTAATGGTGTAACCTACTTACAGAGGCGACTTCGTTTACACAAAAGTTTAAGAATTAATATTTTCCCCACACTGAGACCAGACTGGTCTTGGAGGCACCGATCCTGCGTGACGCCAGAGAAGGGAGTGGGTTCATAACGGACGCATACTTTGGATTTACGCACAGAAACATTTTCTTCTTCCAAGCACTGTCAGTCGACACCATGTGTCTTTGATTTATTTTCCGGGCTAAACTGTGGATTAAACCGGTGTGTGATTTGTGTTGACTGTGCTGTCGCTCTCCAAACTGCCGCAAAGCCGAGCCTCGCACATCATCATGCATTGCTTCTTGGAGAAAATCTGCTGCAAAATTGAGGGAAGTCGAGAGGCAGCATGACTTGCGCTCTGGATATCTTTGAATCTACATTCCATTCTCATCTAATATCTTAATGCTGTTCTATTTTGGTTTACAAATATGATGAAATGGCAGCCCCGGAAGAAGGTGAGTCTGTCTGATTTTTATCAATTGACACGAAAAATAACGGTTTTGTATCAGCTCACAAGTTGGAAAGAGGGGGCTAGGTCAGAGACTACCTCCTTGTCTAGTGGCATTTTACTTCAAATGATAGATGCAATAGATGGAGATCAGCCAAACAGCTCTGAACTGTCCTGGAGTGAAACCAAAGCGCACTTTATGAAGGCGAACAAGTTTCCATTCCATTTTTACTTAGATCTTACTCAGCATATGTTTATTGTCTTTTTCGATTTGTCTCAGTGATTATTGGGTAAGACAGTCATCAGCTGTTGTGCACTGCAGTGTATACCTATTTGTATCTCCAGATATATGCACTGCGTTATGTTCATATTTAATAATACATCTGTCTTGGGATCATTTGCATTCTTAACACCATGGGCAGGCCCGCATTGGCAATAAATCAAAGTATCAGTGGTTCATATAATACATCCCTAAGGCTGTAGATATGTACCATGAAGTGTATGTGTGGGAAAACAACCCTAATCAATACAACATGGAGGGTTAAACAATGCACCGTAGTAAGACATCTACCTTAAAAGTTTCAGAATGAAGTAGCACATCTCCTTAAACACCCATCTATTTTTAGGATTCTTCTAAATGTCTGTCTTGGATTCTTGTCCTCAGTATTGAAGATTTTTCTTATACACTTTTCATTCCTATTGCATCCTCTTGCTCGATTTCACAGTTCTGGAGTATTACAACATGGAAAATATCTGAAACTCATCTGGGGTCTATAAAAAAAAAAAAAAACTGGTAGCACTAACATGGCCATGGTTAGGATTTTTACCAGCAGGGGGCACTTGTCTTATAAGAAGTGGATTTGCAGAGGCAGTCATTCACTGATCCATAGGCAAATAAATAATGAAATGAGCAACTATTTTCTTTCCATTCTATGCATCATTTTAACTTAACATTTTGAGGAAACAGAAATAACATTTGTGTTTTGCTTTTTTTTTTTTTTGATCCAGACATTTTGCCTCTTCAGTTGATACACAGTGAAAGTGATTTATAGCTGCCCAGCATAAAAGGCACCAGTGTTAGAAGTAGTAATCACTATTATTCACATTGGTAGTTGTTTAGCCCCACTTCAGTGTGCACATATGTCACTTAATTTATGTTGTCATTTGTAGCACATCAAATGTCATTAATGTGGATACTGCCATTCCTAAAGATGTGATGAAAGCAAATGATCAAAACCAACACTGAACTATCAGTGCAGAAAATAAAAGCTGTGAGGATACTTTAATGATTTTTGCAGCTGTGTGTATTTGCCTGATTCATCCATGAGACCCCCTTTGAGAACTAAAAGCATTTTTTCACTGCAGGAATTGATTCCTATTCACACTGCAGTCATATGTGCTCAGCCAGAAAATATCAGTAAGTAATATCAGTAAAGTAAAGTCCCTCATCCGTAAATTATCTCTTTAGAGCATCTTACTAAAATCTCATCACTAAATTTCGTTGATCTCAACAAATAGGGAAATGGTTACTGTTTTTGCGTGATGTGAATTAATTAACCTGTTGGTGATGTTGGATGCTATAAATCAAGAACACATGCAGTTAGAGGAATAAACATTGAACCACAAAGCCATGTTCAGTATTTTAAATTACTGAACATCTAGAGGTAATGTGTGCATGTGTTTCTGCATCATTGTCATTTCACCATGAACTGTTTTTTTTTTTCTACCAAGGTTGTTGTTTTGAGTAAGATGTTGCACATAGCAGATGCTCTGAAATGAATTGTCAGCTATTGTGTTCCACACAAGTAATCTTTCTACTTTTCTTTCCAATCCCATGGATGCGTCAGTGCTCACAGCAGTGACACTAAAAGTCCTTGAATTTTCTTATACATGTTTATCACCTTTTAAATCTTCTCTTTCATCCACCTATAGTTTGATGCAGATCAATAGAAGTGTAAGAGAATTGTATTGATTTAGTCTGTCCAGTCCACCTTTTCATAATGGATTGCATAGATTCAAAAGGCACAGTCTGAAATATTGAAGAAAGTAATTCTCTTCATGTAACTGGCAGAAACCAAATCTTTTTTTTTTTCTTTTTTAAAGAATGACTAAAATCTTTTTTCATGGGGGATTTGTGTGATTAACTTTCTTGTACTGTGATTAAGTGGAGATGCTCCGAACACCTGAGCCGATTAGGAGTGTGCTTTACACATTGTAGAATTTAGAAAGGGAGCCAGCATTGACGGGCTTGGGTGTCTGATAATGGTAAGATAAAGTCAATCAATATATTCTACAGAGATAGCCTTTTGATGAGCTACAATACACATGCAATGTGTAGTCCTTCTAAAGAAAAGAGGAGTCTTTGTTTAAAAAAAAAAAAAAAAATGAGGCAGCAAGTGTGATGCTATGGCATGGTAAAATGGCTTTCTAGACAGTGTGGGTGTACAGCAGCTGGCACGGCGTCTCAGTTTAGTCATCTTGTACAAGAGAAAGGAATGTGTTAAAAATATGGACAGTAGGGATGGGAGAAAGTTAACTCAAAGAATCAGAAGATGCCAGTGTTCCTAAAACTGCACTGAAATGAGTTTCTTACAATGAAAACCTAGTCAGATGCAGTTTAAAACTCCACATTTATTGGCATCAAACACTGTATTACACATTTTCTATGTTAGTACATTAGTCCACACAAAACAGCATAGCTTGGACATGAATTATTAATGAGTGATGTGTGACTTTTGCAGTACCTGTCTGCATGAGACACTGACTTCAGTTGTAGTTTGGACATGCCCATGAATTATTAACACAAATGTTGAAAAGAACTGTGCGACACTTTTCACAGTCAGATCCTTATGTCATTGCTGCATTATCTATAGCAAACATATCTACAATCTGTTAATATGTTGGATGTTGTCATATTACAGAACCAGCCCCTGCATAGAGTTCATTCTATGCCTTGCAGCAGAATGACCTAGTCAGACAAGTAAATGTTTGGTTTTGTGGTCATGCCAGATGTTTCTGTGGGTTCCACACAGTTGACATAAAGGCTTCTCACCTGAAAAAGACAGGACGCCCAGCTAGTGTTCCTGTGGCCAGACTCTCTGCGAGCTTGGACTTTTACAATCAGCAGGTCCACTCTTATATCTCTGACCATGTTCATTGGCTTTTCACCTCAGGGAGTTCCTCATGCTGCTTTTCCTTTTTGATTCAGTATTATTTATGAGCTCTCTGATGGGAGAAAGGGCTATCTCTACCCCCAGAGCTCCATCAGTCCCCGTGACGTCTACTGGCTGGCAGCAACACAGCAGTTCTGGAATACATTTTTAGCAGGGGAAAACCCATCGGAATGTGAAAAGAAGTGCTGGAAGACACATCTGAGAAGAGAAGAAAGTGGGCAAGGCTGTCAGTGGTGGAAGGAATCACCTGGGAATAGCTGAGAGTGCTGGACACAGATTGAGATACATTGGGGAACAAATGAATGGTTTGATTATCGGATTGTAGGAAATAAGGGGAAAGATGGATGGATATGAAGGAGCAGAAATGGAATCGCTGTAAAGGTGTACACTGATAAAATTTGAGATGGTTGGAATGTGAGAATGGGAGAAAATGGGGGAAGGGATGGAGGCTAGAGAATAAGATGGTGCAGGAGATAGAGATGTGGAGTTTAGGAGTGAGAGGCCCTAGAGTGATGCAGCAGGGATAATTAATGATAGGGAGTGATAGCACCTGCTGTTCCTGGTGCTGCGCAGTATTTACGGCCCAGCATGCTGAGTGGAACAGGATGTGGCTGCATGGCCAGCCCCCTGGCCCATCCTCCTGGGGCGTGAAAAGATAGGGGTAGGGGGTTGGGATTGGGTCAGGTAAGGAGGAGTGTTGCAGGGGAACAGCGACTCAGCAATACAGCTGAAATTTATTTGCCATACCTGCTCTGTTAATCCCAGTCCACTGCCTCCCATTGGGAGAGTGGGACAGAGATGGAGGACAGAAATAGGAGCTTCCTGGAATGCGAGACCATCTTTGCTCCTGTCATGGCACAGTGGTCTGCAGTACACATGGCACTCCTGGGAGTCCACTATCAAAATACAACAGAAACAATAGAAACAATACTGACTGGACCATCCTGCTCCCATTAATCCTCATTCCTGGGTCCTGCACAATCTGCTGTGTGAATGGAGATGGATTTTTGGATAGCAAGTGGGAAATGCAAAGATTGATTCATGTGTACAGCCGTCCATTTGTAATCTTTTCCTCCAAGTCTCAGAGCACTCATTTTTGATTTGCCACAGCTTTTCCTTTACCCCCCAGTGCTTCTGTTTGCACAAATGAACCTATGTTTGAGTTTATTGAGGTCATTGTTCCAGGGGTGTGGTCAGCTGCTCTTGGCTCAGGAGGTGCCTGGCTCTGGGTGCCTCCACAGGGAATAAAGCAGACCTGACTTGATGGACCACATCAATAGGAACACATTTCCTTGTTCTATGAGCTGGAACAGACTTCTGCAGGATTTAAGCTTTATTCTTTTCATTCTTTTCACTGGTTAAGCTCCTATATTATGTACTCAGCCTTGCATATACTGCAAAAAGCTAGTGTTTCATCCATTAGCTAGCTCAAACATGTTTTGAATAAGGGTTTTCAGTGCCACTAGACACATCTCTTGAGCATATGGCCTGAAAAACATGCATACTTTTCTCTGTTTCACAACATTTATCAGAGTGCAGCTGCCAAAACCACGATTCCTACATTCCTTTATAACTCTACACTGGACTGCTTCCAGTGGGCCAGGCATAGTATCAGAGCAGTCTTCAAGCCCTGCAGCTGTCTCCATCCCATGCAGTGCTTGTTGTGACAGACATTTGGTGCTAGTGTGCTCTAAAGAGGGCTTGTGATCCAGTCTGGATGTAGACGTGTGAAGAGCACCACTAATACCACCCTGCCTCATACTGATGCCCCTAAATCCCACTAATTCCATCTCTTCTTTTGTCAGAGATGGGATTCATAAGCCGTTCTTTGAAGGCTCAATTTTCCAGGAGTGTGTCCATGGCTTAGCTGTAGTCCTCATGTAGCCAGGGCTACACATTCCATTTCTTGGATTGAAGGTCTTGAGTGGTCAGCATCTAGTATTTGAGTAGATTATTGATGGTTATTGAGTGTGAAAAAATAGTGAGTCAATTAACCCCTAATTGTCATGGCCAATGGTCACTTGGATAAATGTCACACTGTGCAAGAGAGAAGCAAACAAAATAAATGTACACCTTTGTGTCCACCTCACTCTTCAAGATGGAATATGTGCTTTGTTGTGTTTTTGCAATCAAACAGTGTAGCAGACACACAAATGGCCTCAACAGAGCGTGTCTCCAGGGGTCACAGAAACCAAACCCAGTGCAGATTGTTTTAGTTCCCCTCACTGTTACTCTGGCCTTATTTCTCCGTACTTTTCCTTCAGTGCTGAATGTGGTGAAGGCAGCTAAAGAAGCTTTAACTGCTTGGTCATTCTATGCCAACTCACCCAGTACTATTGACATTTCCCAATTTCTGTCATGGGTTAAACTCCCAAGACATTGCAAAATCCTAAAGCCCTGCTCCAAATACTTGAATGAATCATGAATTTTTGCAGTTGGCCCTCTGTGCTGAATTTCACCATTAGTACGTGTTTGCTAAACATTGCCAGTTGCTTGTTCTTCACTGCAATTTGTTGAAATTTGAACTGAACTTTTGCAACATATACGTAGGTGTACGTCAGTCCAAGGTGAGTTGGTATTAACTGAACCTGCTGGCTGTAAAATGCTGCAGGAAGGAATGAGTAACGGTACTGAGCATGACCTACTGTGCTTTTTCCTTCTCTGTCTCTCAGGGCTTGGTTTATCTGCTCTTCCTTCTTGTAAGTTTGGATTTATTTATATGAGGCTTATACTGGGGTACTTATGTCAGGCATATGTTTATAGTTGCTAAGAAATGTGGGCCAGGAGCGCTCCCATATCCTCTGTGGGCTTGTCTCCTAAGGGAGATTCATGATTCCATCTCCCTTAACAAGGCAGACAGACAGGTGGTGACTGACAGGCAGACTGAGATAGCTTCAGTAATGAGGACTACAGAACAACCTTCTCTAGTCCACCCCCCATGCTTCACCATCTCAAATGATCTTGTGCCTCATAAATTTCATATATTTAACTAGCGGTTACAGTTTAATAAAGCCATTCCTACTTAGTTTATAATGCCTTCTTTTGCCATCTCACCTTGACATACCAAAATAAAGTTACGTTCTGTTGTGCATGGTTGTTTGCAGCCATAGTCTAACTTGCTTTATATGTTTGTTACCAGCCAATTTCTGTAGAATATTTTTTAATGTTACTAGCACTTCCTTGATGCATACCCTGTCCTCCCTGTGCTATATTTCCACCTTCTTTTAAAGTAGCAGTAAATCTTTATGTATCCTTGAATATATGTGGCAAATTCTTATCCACGACAAACTTGAGTATCTGTACATTTTAAAGGGTAGATTTAGTGTTTGACTTGAGGTGTCATTGAAAATGGTTGTCTTGACAAGTGAATGATATCCCTGTGTCAAATAAGACATGATTGATGGGAACTGCAGTATTATCATCAATCACATGCTGAAATACTGTACCTTTTGCTTCTCACTTTCACTCTGTTATTCCTCTTCTCCTGTCTTCTGTCTTGATCTATATTCCTGTGACTGAGGTCAGAGGCCACATTAGAGCTCGTATTGTTCAGCAGTCTGGTGAGTGCTCTGGTTACCACTGTGAAATCACAACCATCAGCGGGTTCTTAGCTGTTAAAATATACCGTATGAGGCTGAACACTGCCACGGGGACCTGCCAGACACCACACAATGTCTGCAGTGTGATGTTACATTATTTTAAGTAATGTCTGCATTTATAGCCATTTGAAAAGTGTTTGCTGCCCTCACCACCTGTCTGGGTGTTCTGCATGATGAAATCATGCTGAACAGAACATGTTTAGTACTATGAATACTACTCTGTACTCTGCAATAAAACTGTTATGCCCACTGCTTCCAGCTGCTCCAAAGAGGGCTGTAAAAAAAAAGATACATAATCACTCATTGGAACAAAAGACGTTAAGTTGGCACACAACAGTTGGTGTAACGCTTCAGGTGTGAAATTACCCTCCAAATTTACATTTGGGAGTATGTATTAGCCCCCTCCTCTTCATCGTTGTATGAACAATGTTGTCTCTTTCAGTTGCAGACAAGGCAGCAACTGCTGTTAATAGTATTTGCCAGGTGTAATGCTGCCGTAGTATGTTTGACAGTTTAGTATAGCTCAGCTGCCCTATTAGGTCCAGATGAAGCTAAGGTACAGCGCAGGTACTGAGGTGCTGACTCAAACTGCTGAGCCTTGCGCTATAATGAATGATACATTATACTTTACAGACACTGAATGCTTCTCGTTTGTTGCTGCTGGGCAGTGCAGCGTTTTACAACTGTGCCCTGGGGACATTATTCTAACATAACCATGCTGGCTGGCATTTGGACATGTGATATCATCCTGCCTGAGTCTGTCACTGAACACGATGCATGTGTTCATCACGCTCTGACCAGCTGTAGTAGCAGTCCTCGCACAGGCAAAACTGCTAGCTTTCAACATTACCCCTGTAAAAACATGCAGCTGAACTTGCACACAAAACTTCTTACCTGGGGGTTCTGGGTTTTATTTTCTTCCCCACAACTGGGACATATTTTATTTATAGCATCGCAGTGCTAGGAAGCTCAGCAACTATCAACATGAAGCTTGTGTGAATTCATATTAGGTCCTGAAATGCACAATAGTTGGTTTGAGCTGAGCTGTTGACATTTGCACCAATGGATCTGTCTCACACTGCTTTCTGTCAGTCTATCACCTCATTCCTCAATCTCTGCATCATACTGCTGCTCTTAGCTAGCTCGTAGGGCCTGAGGCAGAGCAGGTGCAGGCTGCTATGATGGTGGCTCCTCTGACGCACATGCATGGGTACACTCAAGGGAGACACCTTGGCTGGAGTAGTACTTTGACTGTTTGTTGGAGTGCAGAAAATGCTCTGTGCTCTTTGTATTTTGTGGTCTAAGTAGATAGTGAGCAGGTGTTTAGAAATTAATACACTCCTCTTTTTGCCAATGTGCTCTCAGCCCCAGATGACCTATTTTGATCTGGTAAATCCTGCTCACTGCAAATTTGTTGAAAAAGCTAGGTGTCTCTTTGCCATTTGGTGTTTGGAATTGTGTGTTTTTGGCACTGTGTTAAAAGTCTAAGTTAATTGGTTAGTTTGTCTGTGTAGCTGTAATTCTGCATTTGGAAAATTGTGGCTCAAAGGCATTTACCAATGGCAACCAGTCAAATGTCTAGACTTAGATGCATGTAACTTTGTTTGTCCAGGTAGTACAATAATGTGTGTGCTATAAACAAAGTGCAACAGTGGTACAATTTGTACAAATGTATCAGAAAATGTCCTCTTCCAAGTACTAATAGTTGTTTCGAAAGGGATGCACTCTAGATATCTTAATGTCAGACACTATGGAGAAAGAGTTTGACATGTAATCTCTTTTTCTTCTTGTTTCAGCAATGTCTGTCCTCTCCTTTTTGTTCATGCTGTGCTTTGTTCTGGAAAATAAAAATTGACTTGACATTTGAAATGGATTTCTAATCAAAGCGAGAGACAAATGTAATGGCTGCGTGATTGAGCTGTCAATCTGACCGTCTGTGAGAGACTCTTGATAAAATACTTTGGAATTCTTTATTTTTACTACAGCAGTAATAATTAGAATCTGATGAAAATGTTCAACAATGGACAGTTGGTAATAAGTGTGCCACATTTATGGTACGCTTTTTTCTTATTGCTCAGTACATGTGACACATGTTTCCTTTTTAAATGGAGTTTGTCATCTTCCGAGCACTGTGTGGCAGACAGACAGATGGACTGGCAGGTTGACAGATAATGGAGATGCTAGTGTGGCAGGCGACACTCCTTCTGAGACACTTCTTTGACTGTTATCACAACCACTTGTCCCCACTCCCATAAAGGGACTCATTTAATTCCCTGTCCTTGTTTTCTGCAATGACGGAAACTGTCACCCTAGTGCAGGAACTGCTCATCTCAGGAAATGTACACAAAACAATACAAGGCAGGAAAATGGAAGATGCATTCAGCGACTTCCTTTTTCTCATTTGCTATTGATACACATGCTTAGTTGACTCAATCAGGGCACATCTTTAAGTGATTTCCTGTTTGGGAAATTAGCGTCAAATGATCTTGTTTGAGTGCCCGTCTCTTTTGCTGTATGAGATGGTGAATCCCTGGAGATTTTAAAGAGGATTCAAGTCAGAATAGGGAAGGAGGGGGAGTTTTGAGACCTGATTAGAATATGGTTTGAGTTAATTAACCAAGATTTTTTTTCTCATTCTATCTATCTATGTGTAATCTAATTACAGATGGTGGTTTTCCAGTTCCTATCAAATGGAAATGTAGGCCTAACTGGTCTCATGAGATGGGGAGGGGGGTGTAGAGGCAAGAAATGATACCCCTCCCAGTTGCCCACCCACCTCCTCCCTTACCTCCTGGTCTCACGTTCTCAAAGCTGTGCACAGCAGTCAACAAATGTGATATTGCAGCAATCAGAAATCTTTTGTTCCATTCTGCTTTTTTTCTTTTTTTTTTTTCTTTTTTTTAGTCTAAACCACCAAACTCTTTGTGACTGTCACTCTGTCAAAGATGCTGTAGGTGTCATCTAATAAATTTAGAATAAAAAGGCAGTTTTGTGGGTTGACCTGATTTCTACACCCAAACTCACTTAGTATTTTTGTCAAACTCCTGTCTATGTGTGACTAAACGGCAACTGTATATAAAATGATTTTGTTACAAAGGAGAACAATGTTAAGTTTGTGACTAGAATTCAAACTGAGGAAACAGGGCCAGTGTTTTCAGCAGTATTAGAAATCCAAGTAGGACAAGGTGATAGACCAAATATTTGATTTACCATGCAATGTATTACATTACTATTGCCATCATTACAAATTGTCACATATTTTTTTTAGCCAGAAGCATTAGGCTTTCCCTCATGCAAGCATTTGTTTTCAATAGACCAAGTACCAGGGTAAATATGAATTTGTAGCATTAAGGTAATTAGCTTTGCCAGTGTATTCAAATCCATTTATAGGGATTCTTTTGTGTCTGTCAGCACGAAAGTGTGCAGTTAATCCACTTTAACTTGGTGTAATGTGTAAGTTAGAATATTTCACTGCATCTGAAACAAATATGACGTTTACATTGTATATCTTCATTGAGGTAAAATCAACTCAATACTAATGACTAATCATAAATAGTTGTCAGCTATTAAATAAATTGACAACTAGACTTGCACCGGTTAATTGGTCATGCTTTTTAATTTGTTGATTTTCAAGTGATGACCTACAACTGGCTGGTCTCCTGCTGTTGTGCACCTCATTTTCCTTTTCCCTTACCCTTTCCTTTTCCCTTCTTTTACCTTCAGAAACTTTCATTTGAGGAGGCAGGATGTTTGTTAAAGGGGGCATTGCCCACTCTTGCCCCTCCCTAGAACCAGGCCTGGCCAGACCTACAGTAATTATCATATTTGTACAATAATTTTACCCTCTGTACGATGTATGATCTGTAATTCCAAAAATCCCATAATGTACGATAACTTTACCTCGTCATGACACGACTACATTAATTAATTACCAAACACAAATAGGATACAGATCCTTTGCATACTGCTGCACTTGTTTTTAATTCATCCTCTCACGTGCTTCTCTAGTCGTGAGGCAGGACCTTGATTCAGCCCGAAGCATGTAGAAGTTCTGAATGTAAATGGTGTTCTGGTCCATTCAGTGCAGGGGTTCATCCTGTGCTCCACATATATAGAGATGCTTGCTTTTTTCCAAGGTTCTGTTAGATTATTTAAAAGTAAAACTGGGTTGCAGCGTGTAATATGTATGGTCTATGATAATGTGTTGTGAAAGCAGACGGTCTGAGCCACGTCAGAATAAAAATTGGGTGTGTATGATCGTTTTCCTTAAAATATGATCATATTCAGCTGCTGGTACAATACGGGACTCACTAAAAACCAGGCATTTCAATCAATGCACCTGTTTTCACACAGAAAACCAGGCACCTTTTCCCACACTTTTCTTCTTTTTTTTTTGTAACTTAAATCTTTATTGAGTTTTATGGCCAATTATAGCAGTAACCAAAAAAATAATTCTAATGGGAAAGTTACATTGCAATGCCTTGTGTGTTGTGTTTGGAAAAATGAGATTAGAATCGGCCAAAATCGGTATCGCCCATCCAAGCACCCTGTAAATTGGAAATCGAGATTGCCCTAAAAAATTGTAATCGGTGCAAGTTTATTGACAACTATTTTGATATTTGAGTAAGTTTGAGCAATTTATTGGGATGAAATATCAAACTTGTTAAAACTGAATATATTCTGGTTTATTTACTGCTGTGGGATGATGGTATTTTATTATATTCTGGTGTGTTATAGACCAAACAGCTAACCAATTAATGGATAATTTTGTCAATGAAATTAATATCAACATAGGCCTTTTTGTCTGTATTGTTCAGCAGCCAAACACAAGGTATAATTAGGTGGAGGATCAGATGTTTTATTCTGTCATCCCTCCTTTGACTGCTGTTGTTCTGCCTGCTCCTTTCAACTTCTTTGTATCACTCTTTCAAAGTTCTTAGACGATAGTGAACTTCTTCAAGCTGACACCCTCTGCTGTTTCTGCTTGTTGAATATCTGAGCAGTTCTTGTCATGGTAGCTGATTGGAAAGATCAAGAGCTGCTCTTCAACTCCAGTCTCTTTGTGTAAGAGAAGTTAAAGGCCAAAAATGCAATTCAAGCACTTCTGTCTATCCTCAGAGATGACACTCATATTAGTGCCAACATCTTGCTCTTCTGTCTCACATCTTTTTCCTCCTTTTTTTCTCTCTGTGTCTAAACTCAAACCCCTCATTTTTCTCCATATACCTCTGCATATCCTCTATACTCCATCTTTTTGTCTGTGTCTCTCAGGAAGAAACAGCCCTCAGCTGTAAATTGGCCCATTTCTCACATTTCATTTTGGAAAGTTGAGGCAGGTAGAAACAGAAATCGGAGGAACCTGCTAGCCCAGCACATTGGTAGAACTATGAATTCTCCCTGGATCCTTGTAACAAAAGAGTACGGGGTTTTTTAATCACCGGCTTCTTATATTCTTTCTGTACTGCATTTCGTCTAACCCATCAGTACGTACACAAGCATACCTATTGGTCATGAAATTAAATGGAAGCAGAAAGTTAACCAAAGATTTTACAGTGCTGGGCTTGGTGCTTTCCTACTTGAAGAAAAGTATCAGGATATTTCCATTATTCTGCGAATGTGTAAGTCCATAAAAGCATAAAATTAGATATCTGTGGAGCATAAAATTAATTCTGAGACCTCTTCAAAAGGTCAAAGGATATTTTCAAACTAAACCCACGATTAGCTTCTTGTTTGACATACAATGTTAATGCCTAGTAAGAAGTTAGCCAGTGTGGAATTGGTATGTCCAGTCACACATTAATCCAGCTTTGAAGTCTTTAAGTCTTTTGTGACCTACTAAGAATTACAGATGAATTTCCCATATTGTTCTGATGCATATACATAATGTCTGGACAGTATTGAAATTTGTGATTGCAAAGCTGTTGTGGCAGTCTGTTCATACTGTCCTATTTTTTTCCCCCCAGTCGCCACTTTTCGTGGTTAGAGATTAGGGAAAGGAGAGTGTCGCAGCCAATTACAGTTATATCTTTGTCCTGCTGCAGACTCCCCACTGTCTGCAACCCTCTTCTCAGTCAAAAGAGCACCCTGTCTTTCCTCAAGCAGCCCAATTTGTCAAGATCACTCATTCAGATTGGTGTCATTTTGGGTGGGGGCTGGTGTCTGCCTTGAGTGAGAAATGATTATGGCATTGCAGATGAAAAGGCAAAATGCAGATGGTCCTTAATCTCTTTTGAAGAGTCGTACCTCCTCTTGCTTTTCTTCACCTCTTTATCTCATGATCCCATTTCCTTTTCGTTCAAGGTCTTCTTGGTGTTCCGTTGACCTCTCAATTTTTCTTCCTTGATTTCCTTCTCTCTTGAGCTCCTCTGCTCTTCATTATTATCTCTCTTCTTTCTTATTTCATTTCCTAGTGTACAGTCTTAACATTTCTGCGTTTCCATTTCTTTCGCTTTCTTTTCTTTGCTTCCAACTTCTTTAATGTGTGGATGATATCGCATGACCCCATGTAAATATGTAGGCTAATCTGGGCTTTCATTAGTTTGTGTACATGAATATTGCATGACTGGTTCTCCTGTGCTAACCCAGATTAGTCCTCAGTCTTTTCCCTTGGTTAATTGAAAACCATTATAACTGACTGCAGTCAGGAGTCGACTGCAAAAAAAGCTCCTTTCTCAGGCTGCTCTGATCTCCGCTACTCTCTGTGCCCCTCCCGTCAAACCCAAAGCCCGCTTTTCAAATGGACACCAATCAAAAGGCTCTTCTGGGAGAGGCAGAGCAGAGTGTTGGGAAATGAGGTTAAGTGTGCAGGCTGACCGACCTTCAATATTGCAACGTCCTCCATATCAGAATCTGACAGCCCGTGAGAGTGTGGAAAGAAAGGGTTTGGTGGGACGAGTTGTAATTGGACTGGGATACCAGAGAGTAGATGAAGCATTTAAGACTCCGACCTGTCTATTTTCAGTGCATGAAGGGTATGAGATGACAGATTCACCTCTGTGGTTTTTTGACAAGGGCTTCTGTTTTCTTTTGGCTACGATAAACTACATACGGTTGCAGCATATACTTAATCTCTAATTCAGCCGGGGTTGTGAAAGTCAGCGGCACCGTCCGAGCATGTTGAAAATGTCAATGCTGAGTTCATGGTTTTATGCTGTTTTTTTTTTTTTGTTTTTTTTTTTTTTTGCTGGTGGTTCAGATCTTCAGAAGAATGTCTGTGGGGTGCTATTTTAAACAAGCCTCTCTCTTCTCTATCTGATCTTGTGTTGTTACTTGGGGATATGGGGGGTTGAGCTGAATGTGCCAAGACTCTTTGGAAACAAGGTCCTCCGTGTTGCCCCTGGACACGTTCCCCCTATCAAGCAGCTAATTTTATGCAACCCTCATCATGCCTTTGGAACACAGAAAGAGACAGAGAGAGATATTATCTTCAGGATGGTGCCGAAATAAGGAGGAATTTGAGTGGAAACTCTTTGCTTTGCATAAAAGCAAGTGGTATATCATCATGGGAGCATGTTTTCTTTCCATTCTGTTCCCACATTTATATTGTTTTCAGTTTTCATCTCCATTTCACTTTCATTTGCTATGAAGTGTAGAGATGTGATTTTGTAAAATGATCATCTGTTGAGATGGATATATGATATTTTAGAGTAATGGCATCATGAAACTTTGCTGTAGTCAAATTTTATATTATTTCAGAAATGCATTGTTGCTTTTCCCAGGTAACTACACACAGAGAGAGGCAGCTACATTTTGAAATTGATGAATGAAAGTATGGATACCTATAATGTAAGTGTAGTATTGGATCTGATGGACAGTCATGGGCGACATTAGGTCTATACCTAACAGATATGTGTGTTGCCTTGCAGTTGTCAGTACCTGTGGAGAAAGACTCTCCTCACAGTTTCATGTAGTATTTTCCAGACCACAGATTCTCTCCAAGATATCACTGCTTTCTTGCACTTGTGCTGCAGTAAGAAAAAAGTCCTATTTTCTACCATGACCTTTTTTGTATTTCCTTGGAAAATGTCTGCGTCAAACTGAATATCAAGTATGCCCAAATAAAAACACATCTTTTCCTCCCTTCTTCATTTTCTTTTATGCCCAATTTCCTTCCCCCTCTCAAGCCCCACCACATGACACTAAAGTGTTGGCAGGTTTGTGCTAAGGCTTCAGGAATGGAAATGAGATGCATGGTGGCACTGTGTCAAAGAGCAGCAGATTGAACATTAGCCTGAATGGTCCAGCAAATGTTTGCAGATTTTTTTATTCAAATTAGCAAAGAATATTGGCTTTGGAGCCAAGGGTGCAGCGAGAGACACCTGCTCCGTTAACCTCACATGATGTGTTATGTGTTTGTTTGATTACATGAATCATGGCAAGTTAGAATTCAGAGTGTGTGCTATTTGTCTGCCTCTGCCGCTGTGTATGTGGCCTAGGAGAGCATGAGAATAGACTGCACACTCAAAGTTATAGATCCACCTGCTTTTAGAAACTTGTTAGTAGCTATATTGAGTTTTTGCTTTGTGTCTGCTTTAGTGAAAAAAGTAAAGTTTTCTGCTTTTGGTCTTACATTTAGTCAAACTTGAGCAAAGGGAGGGCTGCACCAATCTGACTTTAGACAGGATTATTTATGGTTTATGTGCCTGTCGTTGGTGTTTGACTTATTGCAGGGTCACAGGATGTGGGTGGATTTAGATGGTACTTTATCACTCTTACCTCACCATTCTTAATCAAGTCACGTCCCACCCTGTCACTGCACTGGGTCACCTCCAGTATCTGCATCTGTATCTGTGGTGTATGTATAGTGTATATTGTATACACATCCCTATTTTTGTTTGCACAACACCACTACACCACCACCTGATGCTGTTGACTTGGACCACACACACCAATTTCCTTCACACATTTTCATGCAAACTAATACCAACCAGAAAAACTGAAACTGAACTTAAATAAAACTTTGTGTTCCAAGAAAAGACTGAATACACTCCATATAGTTTCAGGTTACTTATAGGTCATTAGTAGGGCTGACCTATTAATGAAAAAATAATTGTATTTCCACATGCCAGTAATTCTCTGAGTGTTGCAAGTGTGGCTCACCATAACTCTTTTAGGAAACCATGATGATGATTTATGTATATAGTTTAAATTTTATGAGTTGTTTTTGTTTGGAATAAAATATTTTAACCTGGAAGGGTTACGTTTTTCTTCCTTTCTTTTTGTTTTTTAATATTCCACATGATTCCATGATGAATCTTTGTTGCCATTGTACCTTTGTGCTTGTATTGAACATGTCCTATTATCGTCATAATATTGAACATTATCACACATAGTTTTTTTTTCCTTATATTATGAAGGCCTTGTGTGTGTCTCAAAGAGCTAAGCAAAGATTGTATACATTTTCATCTCAGGTGTTAAATACTGGGAAACTGATGCAGTATCACAGTGAATACATATATTCTACCTGCTTTTGGTCTTTTTAAGGCTATGTTTTCCTCTTAAGTTACAGTGCATGTTTTGTAGAATCTTGGTGTAGTGTGATTGTATCATGAATCACTGTGTGATTCTCACCCCTATCTGTTAAACTCCTTAGTAGTTTCAACACAACACTTACAGCACAAATTAAGTGTGGTTTCTACTAGCATTGACCTTGTAACAATTTAAAAGACTCAGCCCCTTTGTAAGTGTGTGAGGGTACGTCTTCACAGTATACGGCATATTGCCCTCAGCACTCCCTCTCCGTCCTTGGTTGGTTTGTTCTCACTGACAGCGCCTGCCCTGTCGTGCTTTTAACCTTAGTCTAAAGCCATGACTGATGGGATTCACAAGCCTCCTCCCTGCTTCACCTCTCACCGATGATAAATGTTTGTATAGATGTTTACCTTTGCCAGTATGTGTGTGTGTTTGTGTGGAGTGGATGTCTGATCCTTGACTTTGACCCACACATGGCTGAGTGTTGTTTTCTGATTTTTTTTTTTGCTGTGGGATTTGTCTTTGGATAATTTAACAAGGAAAGAACAAGTGTCGGCAGCTCTTCATTGCATGTGTCTTGACTAACTCTCTGCTGACTGGATATCATGTCAGTCGGGTATTAAATGTTTAATGCCAGTGGATGTAGAAGATTGCCTCCTACATGTCCTGATTAAATATTTAGGGGTATCTGAATGGTGCATTTGACATTGCTAGGTGCTGAGGGACCCTGTTCTCAGTATGAAGTGTGGGAACATAACTGACTGCCAGCTGTCTATTTTGTTGTGTTCAACTGGGACCTTGGTCGAGTAAAAGTGGTGGCAGACACAAAATGGGAGGTGAGGTTATATTTAGCCATGTCCTTCCAAACCCAGCCCTCTTTCTCTCTTTACAACACTCCCCTGCATCTGTTTGAGGTCATTGCTTTGTCCTTTTGAATGTAGGGGATGCTAGATTATAAGCAAACTAAACTTAAATTCAGAAATCTGTAGACGACTGTGAGTGAGTGTGGATATTTCACAATTTGACTTGATTCCTGGACAATTTAAGAACACTGAAATGGATTACACTGTATATAAATCATAAAATAATGTTGACTTGGGTTGTTAAATTTGGCCAAAAAGATTTATTTCAGTTTCGAGCTGGAAAATTCAATAAGGCAAGATTGCAAAGATAAGCTTGGACCAATACTGTGAAATTTGAAATGGTGGAAATGACACACTTAGAAAATCAAATAACAGGATTCATTTGCCCAACATCTTGTCTTTACTAAAAGTGAAAAAGGCTGGCAATGTGGCCTATAAAAGCATCAGTGAGGAATGTGCAAAACAATTTTTGTTCTTGGCACATCAGAGCCTTATTTTCTATTTGTAGTAATGTTAAATTACTTGTCTTTCTATCAGAAGTATTAAAATGTAACATAACATGTGCAAAAGGTTTAGATGCAAGATGTGGAAGAGTTCAATACAGCAAAGACACAGCAGAATAATCCATATAGATTACTGAATGCAGTACACATAACTGATAATGTGCTTGCAAACATTGTGTTTTTATTTAATGTGTTTATATTTGACAGTTCCAGCTGTGTGATTACTGTGCCTCTGTGGTGGGGCTTATTTGATGGGGGTTCAATCTGTCCCTCCTTTACCTCATCCTCCTCTCTTAGAAGCAGTGAGAGGTGTTAGGATATCAAAAGCATGGCTTAAAAAAGGACCTCTGGGATTAACTCAGAAGACACCTGGTCCCACCACAGACAGTTTTACATTGCTGGCTCACACTGGCTGCATTGTTCCAAAAAGCACACAATGGAGACTTCCACACAGAGACATATTCTGCAGAGACGCATGATGCATTCCTCTGAGGTTACGATGTACTGAACACTCTGGCGGCTTCCCTAGCTCACACATCCATATTCACATCCACATGGCAAAGACAATCCACCAACATGTCACCCAAAAACAACTGCAGTCTGCAACTGGGGAGATAAAGAGAAAAGAGGCAAACTTAGTCCAGCTGGAGAGCATTCCCTCTGGTCAGCAGAGGAAGACGAAAGTAAGCGAAAAGCATGTCTGACTGAGCCTGTCTACTCAGCTGGCCTGTTGGCTGACCCACAAAGAGACACAGGGGATTGATCAGAGGAGAAGACCTCCACAGGAAGAGCCTGGAGGCAGGAGGAACCTTCTGCTTCACAGTCAAATGTACTTCTGAAGAGATGCTCAGAGGATGAGAGGAGACCCTATTGATGTGATCACTCCTTGAACTTAACAATGCCACATGATGGACGTGGATGCTGCCTTCACACTTTGTCATACAAATATACTATAGCTGTCTCTGCTTCAGTAATGGTTGGCTTGTGTTGGCATTTGTTTGCCCTACCCTAGCTCAATAGATAATTCCAATTCATGGAGCTGTATGTTCACAGAGCAGCCAAACTTTCTGACAGCCATAAAGCAGATGTGGCTTTTATGTGCTGCTAGAAAAAATACTTTAGAACTCTGTGAGGCCAAAAATAATGATTTAAAGTGTGACTTGTTGTGGTTGCTCGCCAAAATAAGCAAATTTCATGACTGTCTGCACCCACTGTCTATTCTTTACAATATTCCAGAGGGATGTGGTTGGACTGTAATGCTATTTTCATTGTGTGGTTCTTTGTTTGTACTGGTATCTGTTTGTCTGTTGTACCATTCTTTTTAAGAATGTTGTTGTGTCTCTGCTTTTCATTAGCTGGACTGCATCAAGACAATCAGACCCATGATTTGAAAGGGGTAAAGTCATGCTTCAGCTTTCAGACTGAGGTCAGCAGTATGTAGGACTAAAAAGCTGGAGGAGGATCACTCAGGAGGTGCTTGTTAATGTACCTCATGAACGATTGGCTTATACATATGAATAATTAGCTTTTCATTTTCATCTATTTTATTTCTGATGCAACACCAAATGAGTTTTAACTCCCTCACCGATCATCAGATTTGCACACATTCACACACACAAAGGCAAGCAGGGATGCTGTGCCCAGTGTTTAGGGAACCTTGCTGGGTGGATCAAGGCAGGATAAGTGGTTAAGGTATGAAGGAGGCCCTATAGGCCCTGTTATGGCTGAATGGTTTAGCTCTAATCCGATTGAGCAGGCTGGGGAGACTTGATGGGGTGGCATCAGGTCCTTGCAGCTAGACAACCAATGTGCTCACACCTGCCACTCCATTTCATCTCAATGTTCTAGCTGATTACTGACAGTAATTAAAATTTCTAATTATATCTGATTCACTATCAAGCAGGATTTGTAGAAATACTGATTATTAGCTGGTTTTGTTTTTGGCTCAATTACCCACTTGCATCTCATGGGAGCTGTAGCTCATAAGCTAGATACAAGCTTTGCCAGCCTAGTACATCTCCAACAGATCACCACAGCTTTGTGTCGTAACACCTGCAAGTATTTACAACAGGTTTATGTTTTGGTCAGTTAACTTACTTAATATTTGGAGGGAGAAGAAGTCTTACTTTGGAACTAACATCTCTGGCTCTTCTTGAAGGAAGCTTATGAATATTCAGAAGCTACATCCCATGTAAAGAAACAGATAAGCATTATAAAGTATTCAGAGCAGCAAGTCATCAGGGTTGTTGAAATTTAACTAATCAAATCCAGTGAAAAAGATCAGGAGGATTCCCAAATGTTGAAAAATGAAAAAAAAAAGACTTCTTCGTATTAAAGGCAAGAGAGCAGTGGTGGAAAACAGAGTGGCAGAAGCAATCCTCTAAGGCAATCTATAGCAGCCCATCCAACCTTGAAGGAGCATACAATAGCTCAAGCCGTTTCCTCAGTATTAGCAGTCTTGTGTGGGATGCTGTATAATCTACCTGCCAGATTAAGATGACATGGTCATTGTCTAGAAAAGAGAATTGAATTATGGTGTGTGAAGGGGGTTTAAATGAGATTATAGGCAAAGAACTCATCCAGCATCCGTGTGATGTGCAAAGTCAGGGACTAGGCACACACTTACTATACTCTCTCATACACACCCCCGCATACACACCCGTACACTCCCACACACTCACGCGTGCACTGTGAGCCCTTTTGAATTCACTTAAGCAGTGAGAAACAAAAGATGTGAATATGCAACGTTCACTTACACATGCAAATGCAAATATACCCACGTACACATTTGGCCTACATTCTTAAGCAGGACTGGGTCAAGACTCATTCCCTCCTGTTTTGCTGTGTACTTACAAGGAGAGTTGATTTAAACATTATATAATTTCTTGTGTTGACAGTGCATCCTCTGCCTGCATGTTTCTGCCCACTGTCACTGCATCAGCTGCAAGGGTTACCCTAACACAAGTATGTGGGCTAATCCCCAGGATGTGTGTGATTAGCTTAACAACTCTGCAGCACATTTAGTACATGTATTTGCTCTGTTTAACTGCAGCTAATCTTCAAGCATCCCCAAACCCTGAATTCCCATGATCCTCCCTTTCCATGTTTACACTTAAATTTTTATCTCTTTTCATGTTTTTCCTTAGGCAGTATGTGTGCATGTAAGGATGTTTCTTCACTTTTGTGAGGAAGCATTTCAGCCACTGTGACGACTGAGTGCATGCTGTCTACCTGAACATGTGTGTGTGCTTAGGTATGTGTTTGTGTGCTTAGGTATGTGTTTGTGTCCATAGGTCTGTATTGTGATTAGTTATCTTTGAGAATACTGCAGTGTGTGTGCCTAGCATCCAGGGCATGAATATGTTTAGACATTCTAAAGCAGCAGCTTGCCATTTATTTTATCATCGTTGATCATCAAGTGATAGGATACACAAAGGCTTTATAACAATACTGATGGTATCTATTAATCACATTTAGAGTACTGTGTTCTATCAGATCAAACCTGATCACATCCCACAGAATGCTGCTTACGGCACATGTACCCAAGTGCATGTGTCTGTGAATCATTTGAGGGAGAATGGATTAGAATTAGCAGATGGACTGTATTTGCATTAGCCACCAGGGTGCTAACGCAGACAGACTCAATCTGGTGTGCAGGACTGAGACCAGGTTGTTGCTCACTGGGGTAGAGCCAGGCCAGGACACTCTGTCTGGGACTAAGCAGCAGCGGCAGGAGGTCTGGGTGTGGCCAGAGTCCACTGTCTAAGTGCATACTGAGGTCAGAAGAGATGAAGAATGCATGTAGTGGATATTTTGGTTTCAGTTGTTTGTATAGAGCCCAAAGGCACCTAACAATGGCATATCTCTGCAGAAGTGACAAGCAGGGGTACGGTTTAAAACCAGATGCGTGGGAGAGCATGAGGTTATATGTTGAGGAAAGCAGAGAATAATGAGAGGAGGGAGGGCATGTGAGGGGAGCTCATGAACCCAAAACCCCTCACAAGTGTTTTGGAGTCAATTAGCTTTCTCCCTGATATATTCATGCTTTTCCATTTCCCTTTGTTCTCCGTTCCCTTGCCTGGTTATCGCAGTCCCTAGCTCTCCACAGGGGGCTGGTTGCAGTGTTTTGCTAGGCGAGGCTTGTGTTTGTGTCAACCAACCATCACATTCCCTTCACAAATAGCCAAATCTTTCTTTTTCTCTTTCTCCCCTTTTTTTCAATCAGATTTCTATTCCTCTCTCCATTCTACCTTTAAAAATGGAAACTGAGTACTTTTAAGACAGTTTGAACCATTAAAGATGCACAATTCTGTCTGTTGTGCAAACTGGTTTTTCACTTTTATCTTCTAAAATGCACTTCTGTTTTGTTTTGTTCATTTTTCTCTGCAAATGCTCCTCTGTGTTCAAGGCTCTATACATCAGTGCAAAAACCTGCCTTTTAAAGTAACAACCTCTAAACTAATGAATGATTCTGGGAGAGGTCAGACAGTTCAGGCTGCTCTTATTATTGGTCATCAGGTTCCATAAAAATCGATATTTGATAGCTTTGATTACAAATGACAGGTACAAGATTGCCATCAAGCCGGTGCAATCAGTCATCCGCTTTCATTTCCTTTTCTTTAAGGTCCATCCCTTAAGTTAAGAATTAAAAAAGTGATAGCAACTAGACTTATGCTACCCGAGGGTACTTTGTAGTGAAAGACACTGACAGATACTTAGTGGGTTGTTTTAGTAGCGATTTACAAGCATGGCAGTTGTGGAACAAAAGGAGAGATGAAGGCTACTAGTCCCCAGAGTTTTTAAGCTGTAGTGCAGGCGTCTATTTTTGGAAGAATGATTCTTTGAGAGAACAAGAGTATTCGGGAGGAAAAGTAGAAGAAGCAGCCCTTTTTATTGCACCCATTACATGTCATCACTCCAAACTAATCATGTCCTGGAAATTGAGCCTGAGGAAGACTGCTGAGCTTGGATTTTACTGTGTTCCCCTTCCCCTCCATCTTTTCTGCACTCTTTCTCTCTCTTTCTCCACCTTATTTCTCTCATCCTTTCATCGTTTGTCTCTTTATCTGAGTCAATCTGTAATTCCCCTTCCTCCATCCATATCTGTGCCCTATTTTATTTCTTTACTTTCTTTTATATTTTTCCTGTTCCTCTTTCCCCCTCATTCCCCAGTCTTTCTCTCCCTCTGTTTGTCCTCTCTCTCTGTTATTTTACTGCTAACTACTTAGCCAGAGAATAGTACCCCAGCCCTTCTATATTGGATTGTTTGCTCTCAGACAAAGAAGTGGATTTTCAATTAAATTGGCTGTCATTAGAAAGATGGCGACACTCTGCTGTTCCAGGGCCATCTGCAGCACGAGCAGCATGCTTTGATGATGGCTCATTTTCCTCAACGTTGTTCCCTATCTCCGTGATCCTGTCTGAGACACTCAAGCTCCACATCTACATCTGTACATCTCAGACACAGAGCTCTTATACCAGTGGTTTGGGCTCCAGCAGACCTGCTTATAATATCAGCTCTTACTGCCATGAAGTGGAAGTCTGCTGTCTGTTAAGATGCAGCCTGAACCACAGACCCCCTGTCTGGTAATTGCATTGGTTTAATAGTACCAAGAATGCTATCGCCACATGACAGGTGGTCACGAGATGCAGTGGGATAAATCACTGCATAAATTACCCGGAGTGGTGAAATTGCAGTTTTGCTGAGAAAGGCAAGTACACCCAGTTTGAAAGAGAGAGGCGATAAGAAACGGATGGGGAAGGTGACGAGAAGAAGGAACGGGAACCTAAACATGACACAGGGAAGGCTGGGCTTTGAATGGATGTATCCTGAATGCATTGTGGGCAGTTGTTATCTTTCAATTCAAAAAACACAAATAATTCAGGTCTGGGTGAATGAGTTTGAAGAACAGGAAGACAGGGGACTGGGAGCAGACAGCATACAGATTACATGCGTGGTCTATCCTCCAGGGTGAGAAGAATGCGCCTTTGCTGTAACACGCTATTTTCATACATATTTGATCCTCTCCCGGCTGCGATTACCACTCACCACATTGTCAATCTCCATCTCTCAACAGTTGCGGTGTGTCCTGTTGTAGGTGTGTGTGCTAGGTTTGTTTAGGTGTTTGTGTGTGTGTATATATGCAGACATTGTAGGGAGAAGGGGGCCAGTTATATTAGATTTGGCAGAGGCAGCACAATTTCTCTAACATGTTGAGGGAAAAGATTAGAGGGGGAAACACAAAATGTATTCAGTATTACACTCTCATCTCACAGCTGTAGCAATTGATTTTTTTTAAAAGTGCACATTGGAGCGCCTGGACGGCCGATAGCTGAGAGGGAGGTGTGGCGAACTGCCATTATCAGGCCAAAGACTCAAATTCACACATGTAAAAATTCAGAATGAAAAGAGGATAAACAGCTATAATCTCTTTCTGCGGACGGAAGCATGTCTAAAGTCATTTGGGGGGAAACGGCTTGTGTATGAGTTTCTCCACTGCTCTGGCTCATTGTCCTTTACTACATGGCTCAGCCTAAGCCTGCCCTGTGGGTCAGATTACTCACAAAATGCCTCATAGCCTTCCCAGGATTCCCCTAGTCTGAGCTTATCATTCTCGCGCACATTCAGTAACTCCTCTGGAAAGCGAGGGCACTGTCTTAGTTCTAGACCACATTATGTCTGCCAGTTGACCAAATATTGAATAGTGTGGACAACAAAACAAGGAGGAAAATGCATTCATCAGCAGCAGACTGCTAATGTGGGTCAACAACCTGAAAACCCTTCGCAGCAGAAAAGAGACAACTGCAGCAGACAATAACAAGTGAAGCAGACTGAGATATTTCTATATGACTCTGTTAAATAAAATGAATACATATTAATACTCTAACTCCTTTGTGGACATTGATGAACTTTAAATGAAAGGCTCCAGTCAGTGTTAGGCAGTTAATGTTGTCCTTTGGCAATAAATGGGTTCTTAATGGTTAGTCACTTTTCCCACTTTTGCTTGTAGTCTCATATGAAATGATTAGTGACGCATGGCTGTGTTAGGAGTGGGAACATCAATCAAGCCTGAGAGAAAGGATGGCTAATGACACACGTGTCTGAGAGGGAGGCCCGAGGGGTTGGTACACGGTGATTGTGATGGTGTAACTGCCTTTCACACTCTAAGATGTATTTTTGTTCTTTGTTCTCTCGTTTCATCTTCTCAACACATAATTAATTACTCATCTCACAGACCTTACTTGAGCATCTAAGCGCACTCTTTTTATTTCTTTTCATAAAAAAAGATTTTGGAGAGCTTTAAGAAGAACTTTTGAATACTTTTGGAATGAAATACATCTTAAATTTATGGCATATTTTGCAGTATTACAGACAGGTTATTGAATGAGTGTCTCTTCTGTTGATGTAATGGCTGTACTGCTGTTATGAGTCCCCTGGTCCATGTGTTGATCTCCTCTGACGTCAGGATTGGGAATGCTATGAACCATGAAGCGCCACACATCATGTGAGTGTACTAACAGAAGAGACTCCACTTTCAAAGTCTCCCTTTGATCAGTCTGAAGAACTCTAACCAGCTTCCATCATACTGTGCCAGTGTGTGGGAACACTTTCACACAGTATTTACCTTGATGGGGAATTGAAACTGACGTGTTGGAGGAACGTGACCCTCCTGGGGTTTAGAACAAAGTGCTTGTGTTAGTAAACAGACGCATAAATTGCATTCTTCTGAGCTGTGAGTAACTGTTCGCAGACTTGCAAAGCCTGTGAGCGGGGGTGTATAATTTCAGCATCCCCTGAGCTTCCCAAGGCTTTGGTTAAACATTCCGGAAATACCATCCCAACGATCCGTCTTTTGCCACCAAGCCAAGGAGTGGCCTCCTGCCTCGTCTCCTCCTCTTTTAAGTTCAGTGATTGTGTACTGTTCTCTTATGGAGTGCTCAGATCAGCTGGTGTTCCGTCCCTCTGCTCATTCCCTTTTACACTCTTGTCATTGCTTGATGATGGGCAAGCATATTGGTCTGTCTGTCTGTTTGTCTGCCTGTATGCGCTCTAGCGGTCACATTTCAAGCTTTATTGATATCAAACCATGACCAAATGATTTGCCATATTCTCTAGTCGACCTGATTAGTTTTTGCCAATAGTAGGCCAAAGTACAGCTGAGATATAGGCCAAAGTTCAAAAATGGATTTTTTGTGATAACTTTAGTCAAAGTCATCGTATCAACTTGAAACCAAAACCAAATTGTGCATTTTTCTATTCTGCATCCGATGGTATGCATCATGACATCCTAAGGGTCACACCCTCGTTAGTGCCTCAGGGTAAATATCAGGGGGGTCAGTAAACTCAGTTTTCTGAAATTTCAAATGGCTGTAATATTGCCAATATTATTCTGATCACACCACAATTTAACATGCAACATCTCTGTACAAGTCCCTTCTCAATTACTTTCATTCTGTTCATTGTAGGGATTTCAAACTAATGCCAAATTATTGGAAATTCAGTTCTCTATCCATTATCTACTTTATTTGTCATGTGCATATATAGGCCTATAGATTAGAGTTATA
>JAPQRP010000030.1:23049659-23060050 GCA_037367295.1 Apogon hyalosoma
AAAACAAAAATGTTCATTTTACTCAAACACATACCTATAAATGGTAAAATCAGAGAAAGTGATAATTTTGCAGTGGTGTCTTATTTTTTCCAGAGCTGTATAGTGTCAAATTGCACAGCTCCAATACAACCCAGTTATGTTAGTATTATGCAGATATTCATCTGATTTCCTGTAGTGAGTCTGTCACTTTGCAACATATATCTGTTTTGGAATGTAATTTACTCAAGTTAAGCTGTTAATACCTTCACCAAGGAGTTCACATACATTTTGTTTTGTCTGTTCACTAGTTTGTTGTCTGCCAGCAGGACTATGCAAAAGATACCTCTCTGATTGTCATGAAACTTGGTAAATGGATAGTATATGGGCCATTAAAGAATCCCTTACATATAGTGTCAGATCCTGGAGAGATTATTTCCGGCATTTTTCTTTTCCCACTTTTTTCTGACAGAGGTCATACCTGGGTGGAGGTATGTGCTGTACTGAGTCTGAATATGGGGGTGACAAAGAAAAGGAGAAGAGCAGAGAATGAAGGAGAAGAGTTAAATGTGATTAACAGACGTCGTCCCTTTTTTTTTACTTGTCTGTGGCCACTTGCTCTCTCACACTCCATTTTCTATTTCTTCCTCTCTTTTTTGGAGCGACCTCTGTGGCCATTGTTGTGGGGTGACAGGTGCTTGTTCCAGCACAATTCCCGTCACAGAAGGGGAGAAGAATGGCCTCCGTTTCCCCTTCATTCCTTATCCTCTCCACCAGGCCGGCAGCCCTGCTTGTTTGTGTTCCTGATATAAAGGGACATTTAAACAGTCCAGTCAAACGTGGCACAATGCGCCAGGATGAAACTAACAGTTGAAGAATGAGGCCAGAGGTCCCCTTGACATCTCTGCCTCCCACTGTTTGAGGATATGTGCCAAGCAGAAGTCTGATCATGAGCCCATAGACAACTGGTGCCAAAAGCCTCTGTCATCTATTGAGGTTAGAAAGAGAGATGGGTGAGAGACATACTAGTGATACTTAAGACCTTGCAAAGTAATGCCAGTATATCACAACCAAGCGGCTGTCATGCAGATATTTGGCCACTGAGGAAGTGCTGCCTGCTTCTTAGAGGTACATTCTCTCTTTACACACAGATGGACCCCTCGTGAGTGCCAGAGTGTCCAAAGGCCCAGAGGAGTTCATTGAAGGCCCTTAATTGTTGCATCATACACAGAGCATCCTGATTGGTCCTGCAAGGCCCACCCTACTGCCCCCGTTTTCCTCTTGTTCCTCTGAAGGCCCCCTAATCAGAGTCATATGTGTGTCACACCACCTGGTCTCCCTCAGAACACACTGGAGCCTGGCGGATAGCTCATTACGCCTGGCCTGGTGTTTTTGTTTCTGATGTGGACTTTTTATCTGGCCTTTCTGAAGCTGAGGTCACTTCCTAGAGGCCGGGGACAGGATGTTGCTTCTGACTGGATTTCCAGTGTGTATGATCTGCAGTCGAGGAGTCTAGAGGAGGAAGAGATTTAAACAGAAGAAGTAACAGCAATCCTGACAGACAAATGTGCCATATGCAACTTGAAACCATTTTAATTAGCTTGTAGTGCAGATAGTAAGTATCTCCTGGAGAATTTAATGAAATATATACATAGTGAAATGTCTGCTGTGATAAAAGGACCTGGCAGAATATATGGCTGTGATGTGACATGAGGTGTGGGTGTTAATTCTATTTCAATTGAAGTTTTGATCATGTGTATAAAAAGCTTGGAAGACATCACATTGAACACGATAAAGCATTTACATTGTGTATGTGTGTAACCTACTGAAGTCATGTTTGCTTTTTTCTGTTTGGCATTAAATAAAAGTGTCACTTCTGAATGAAAATGTACATTATTGCTACTTGGATCTTAGTTTTGTAGTTTTTTGCCATGATTCCTATCAGTTGTATTAAGACTGTGCTTTTCCTGTTAATTGTTAACATCTGGGAAGCTGTTGTCATCGCTGAATTGAAGTCAAATGAGGCGAGACACAGAAGCAACCAGACTATTCTACTTACATACAATAAAACACAAGTTAGTTCAACTTTAAATAAGAAGTATTGTAACTCATAGCTCTGGTTTACCACAATGCAGTGGCTACTAGTCTTTTCCCCTGGGTGCAGAGTTGCATTTATATGATAAAACAGCAGAGAGAGACAAAAAGCAGAGATCCCAGATGAATGTTCTCCATAAATCACGAGGCAGTACAGTACTTGGTCCTCTTAGATCAGTATAGGAGTCATGCATAGGATCTCTTTTCATCAGCTAATAAGTTTTAGGAAAAAAAACTGCTGTAGTTGTCCACAGCACAGCACAGCAAAAAACGCCCCTGGCCTGTAGATGACCAATGAACTGTAGGACACTCATATATAAGACGGTCCACTGAAAAAAAGAAAACATAACAGGAAAGACTATCGAGCTGGGGAAAGGCTCAAAGAGTGAGTGCTCTGTCATCCGCGACTGGGACTGAGAGCTGCGGTCCAAACCAGTGAGGTCATAGGCTAGCGTGAAGTTAGTGTTTTTCTTTAGCTCGCTCCCTTTTGGAAATATCCTTTGCAGATTTTCAGCTGTCATATATACTGCAGATAGAACATAAACACTCTCCCAAGTCTTTCTAGCTGTGTGTGTCTTTTCCAACTTTTATTTTTGTCCCAGTTTTCACACCTGGCTTGATCCAAGGCCTGCCAGTAACCATCTTTAACAAAGGCCTTCTCTGTCATTGTGAAACAAAGCTGTTAAACTAGGTCTTTCCTCTCCAAACTCTCTTTCCCATCTCCTCTGTTTGTCTGTGACGTTTTCGTCTTAAATAGTAGGTTTAACTAGAAGGAGGTAACCCCTAATTTGGGGTGTGAGTATTTAGGAGAAACTGAGGCGGGCTGGCAGCAGTGTAGTCTGTAATTATGTCTTGTGTGATGTTAAAAAGAGTCTCTGCTGCTGACTCCCCCAACCCCAAGTTGAAATGGAAATCACGATCAGGGAAAAGTAAAAAGGATACAAACAATGTTTTTTTTTCCATATGCTCTGCAGTTCTGTGTCTCCTGTCGCCCTTCGCTTTTTTAGCTCTAGCTTTGTTTATCTATGCTCCCTCTCACTCTCGCCCCATCTGCCGAAAGGAATTTACTCAAACTTTGCCCCTGACGCTGAAATTGACACAGACTGTTTCATCATGGGTGTTTATACTTGAAGCTAGTTCGGGGCTATATAGAACCTGGTGGACCTGAGGTTGTATAATCAGGCTTAGGGGCTGAGGAATGAGCCTCTAAATAGGGGGTGAGGATGAGGTCTAAGTGTGGGTGTTCCTCTTGTCAGGGTCAGGGTTTGTCAGTGCTTGTCAGCACACTAACAGAGAAGGGGATCATTAAGGAGTCATTAGGGTATGGATGTGTGCCTCCGCTGCCTTTCTCGGGGCCCTTGCTAATAGAGGATGGCAGAAGGGGGGACTTGGCACTCTTGTCTTTTTCCATTCGTCGCCACTGCTTTGCTGATTAAGAAGGAGGGTTTGTGACTAAGTAGAGGGGCTAATTTAGCTGAAAATTCTGGAGGAGGAGAATGTCCAAAACTTTTCTGCTCACTTTGATGGGCAAGGTATGGTTTGAATACACTGAACTGTTGATATTAGTTTTTTAGTAAAACCACTAGAAACAGCACAACCACATATAGAAGTGCCTGCTTCCTCGCCTCCTGATGTGCGAGACTGAGACACAGAACGAGCCGTGGTGCAGCGCCTAACAGCATGTCCAGCCTGCTGTGCCTTAATGACACACAGGCTCTCCTCGGCCCAGTGGTTTAGAACTGCTCTACAGCAGCTCGCTTAGCCATGAATCATGAGAGATGGACGGCCGCATCAGCCAATGGGCCATGACCAGAACTGGGAAACAAGGATTTGTGTGTTTGTGTGTGCGTTAGTGGGAGTACACATCTGTATTCGTATGTTCCAATGTCAAGTGGATGTGTCATGTCTTGTGCATGTTTGTGTAGTAACGTTACAGTGTGTTTGTGCAGAAATATTAGACACATTTCCCAGATTAATGTAGGACTGTAAAATGTGTGTAAAATCTGAGATGGTTTTCTACCTTATGGGCCTGTTTGAACTGCCCTTGAGATTTATTGCTCTTGATTTGATTGTTGCAGCACACACGCATCATTTTACCAAATCAGCAGATGTCTGTATGTGAGGGGAGGTGTTAGGGAAGTGTGTGTAAACATGTGTGAATACCTTACTGATGCCTGTGGCTATTTGTGCCTATACATGTTGCAGTGTAATGGTCTATGTACTGACTTACTGTGTCCTGCAACACAGCATTGACCCAGAACACGGGGTTCTTGTACTCCAAAGTGAGTTCGTGCACAGCAAAAAACATATGACAGCTTTTTTTTTCTGTGTGTATGTACATGTATGCAAACATGGGCGTGCACTGTGCATTTGCTGCATTCGAGGTGACGCAGCTTTGTGTCTCCCCCAGTGGAGCATTTGGAAGGCTGTCAGAGAGATGAATGACCGCCGTTATATCGACTACAGCTCTCTGCTTCTCTACTGCCTCCTCCCTCTCTCTTTCCTCAGTGGCCCATGCACCACTTCTCCTTTCCTACAACCTTCCACATCACCCCTGTTTCCTTTATTTTCTTCTCTTCCATCTTACACTTTCCCCTCACCCTTTTCCCTTTTCTTTACATCTAATTTTTTATCCTCTCCTTTCTTGTTTGTCTTCTTTCTCCATTATTCAGAATCTCAGAGCACATATTTTGTGTGAGAGTGACATTTAGAAAGAGCACGCACAATCCAATGTTAAAGGATTCATTCCCATCAGGGGCCTGGATTTTTAATTTGGCTCTACAAAGCTGAATGCTGTATGGACTCCTACATTTGATCAAAGCGTCAATACTCAACCCTCTCAAGCCCCACTGTTAACTACTCTAACAAGACCGTAATCTAGACACTGCGGTGCTTTGTGAAGATTGAACTGCTCACAGTTGGGAAGTTGAGTAATTTGTCTTGAATATTACACCTTGTCTCTTTCTTGCTTGTTGCTGCGATCAATGGCAATACAGAGGGACAGATTAGATAACAAATAAACAGTGACATGGTCATTGGAGACTCCTTACCTTTCTAAAACAGTGTTGCGGGTTCTATATGATTACAGATGACAACCCGCAGACACATAGATAGTGCTCATCAGAGGGAGGAGAGGATTCAAAGGGCTGCTTACGGGTTCTACTGCCTCACAAGACAAGTACACCATGAAGATTTTAATCATTATGAAAGTAGGGGTGGGTGATATGGCAAAAATATATCACGATTTTTAAAAAATAAAATCACGATCTCGGTTTTATCATGATTCTTTACATCGATCGTTGAGACTAATTTGCTAGTTTCTGAACAGTGCAACCAAACAATTTCCCTATGTGAAACAGTCCTAAAAGGAAAAAAATAAAATGTCAGCACATAACTACATCCAGAGTCGCTGAATACTCTACATACATCATATTATAGACGATTCCATAATCTCTCTGCTTTGGAGGATTGTTGATACCTTCTAATCCTTCACTATCTAATATTGTCATATCGCACACCCCTATATGAAAATCAAACCTGTGATCATTAATCTAGCAGAGGAATTTGATGTCACACGCTGAGATGGATGAAGACATGCCAACTCATCTTAGCCAGATAATGGCTGACAATAAGGGATCAAGCTCGATTACATCAGCCAGAAGAACTTTATGGTTTTGGTAGAAATTAACTGCTTGTCTGCATACCTAACCCAAACTCTCTCACCTCCATTTATTTTCAGTGTTTTAATAGAACCCCATTTTTGCTTCCATTTTTAGCAGAGCTTGGAAGTGGTCTGACGAGGCTGACTAGTGTTGGCTTTCAACCTACAAGATTAATTGTTTATCTAATCTCTGTGTAATCCTTATTACAGAGTCGGTAAGTGATTTTCATGCAAATTCACTGCATTCTAGGTGTCATTCACAACTGACCAAAATTGCAGTGGAGTCCAGACATGGGGCAGACCTCCCAACAAAACATGGCAATCCCCTCTCCTCCTTGCCTCCGGCCTCAGTCCAGCCCAGACCTCATCCAGGCTGGCCAGAGAACCATTTAAAGCTCGGGAACTGCATCCCTTTCCCCAGCCCGATCGATAGTGGAGCTGTCAGCAAGACGAATGGAGGCTTTAGGAAGTCCATTTTAATGAAGGAGAAGGAACAAGGGAAAGAGAGGTACTTGGGAAAAAGGAGCAGAAGGAGAAAGGGAGTGCCACAGAAGGTGGTAATGCAGCAAAGCAAAAGGGAGAGGGGCATAAAAGAAAAAGGCACATAACGAATATATATGTGCGTGTGTGTACAATTATGTGTGTACAGTAGTGTCTCCAGTGACAAGGGTTGGGGAGGGGTGGGCTGGGTTGATTTAGCTACAGTAAGACCTATTTCTAGCTCAGTAGTGTGAAATGGCTCCTTGGACACAATACGTTGTAAAGAACACCCCAACACAGAAACCTATATTAGTGGACAGAGGGGATTTCATCTGGCCTGCACACCAACACCACATCAAGTCCTCTGGCTCATGAATCATGTCAGCAGCTCTGGGGTAAAAAGATATTGTTGTGACAAGGGAAAGCTACATATCCAAGCCAACTCCCTTCACAGCTGCCCTCAACCAACACACTGGCCTGCATCAAAGGATTGACTTACATTTGCATTCAGATGATGGGTTAGACAATTAACTTAGAATTTTCTTGATGTTATAGTTGATTTGTTTTTAACCGGTTTAATAAGCATTCTGAGCTGTTAACCTTTATATCAATATGCAGAAAAGGCTGAATGCTAATCGGTGATTAGGAGGTGAGGTCAGAGGTTAGGCCCAGCCTAAGATGCAGGCCCACACTATCCTCTGGGCACTACCCCAGCCAAAACCTTGTTTTCACTCACTGGAGCAATTACTGCCCCCAATTAGTCTCTGTGACTGTGGAAATGGCTGTCAATTTATGCCTAGGCCTGGAGCTAATACTTGCAAAGAACTCCGTCTATCAAGGATGGTCAGTATTCTGAGACAACCACTGACTTTCATACAGACTGACAATAAAATGGTTCAGAGACCTGAAACAAAACTCAGCTTGTTTCCGATCCTGAAATGAAAGATGAGTTCTGTAGATAAGGAGATATTTAGTTCCTGCTCATCTCTTTGCCCTTCTGCCTTAAAGGAGTTGCCCAGTTTGCCAAATGTAGAATATATTAGTCAGGAGAAAGCAACAAATAATTAAGTAGAGAAATCAGAGTATTATATTTCACAGACTGAATCATAAAACTTAAAGCTTAACCCTAACACACTGGGTGCACTGGGTTTATTTATACGTTTATAAGATTTGCAAACTGAGTCAGTTGAACTGCTTTGTATCCTGATTCACATGACCAATAAATAAAATACATTAGATGGATGGATGGACGGACATATAATACATACGTATTTTATTGCACAAACATGTGGACCCGTGGAGAACCACGGGCTGTAGATCCTCAGATAAAGTTCCTTCCTTTACTTTCTTGGTAAATTCCACTTACATTTTAAGTTGAATAACCTCTCAGCTGCATTGTCTGTTTCTCCACATGAAATCTGACACCATTTCAACGTGGCCCTAGTGTTTATCTGTTGCTAGGTAACCCACTTCAGTGATGATTCTATGATTCTGGGCATAGCAGCGTGTTTGGCCATTGGGAGGCCATTGTATTCCAAAATTACTAATATCTCCCAAAATATTGGTCCTACCAACTTGCTGTTTTCACTTGTCTCTTCCTTGACCAAAAATACATTAGTATGGCAAACTGCAGCCGTCAGCTCTTTCTGGATTTTGTGTGATGCCTGAGATGCACAGAGTCCATTTCCCTTTTATAATATAGGATTACAAACACTATTATATTATCATGACATTTTTATATTAGAAACACATAGTGCAGTATTAATAAAATGTCCATGCTTCACAGAGAGGACTGTCTTCTTCTTCACCCTCCTCATATCTTTAAAATGATGCCAAACATAGGAACCAGATTATTCCTCACCAGCCACTATTCTGCAAAATAGAGATGAACTTGTCCTTGGAGAAATTAAAATGACATGATGAAGTTTCAAGACATTTCAAGACACAGTTTATGAATGCGTATTGGGCATGGTTTCTGTCTTATGAGGGAGCATGGGGTCTCCTTGGAAGAGAAAGGTCAGCATCGCTACAAGCGTTTGATGTTTGCATTATATATAGCTCTAGCACACACTAGGGTTGTAGGAGCAGCATTTTTGCACAGTGATGAAATGGTCTTCTGCAGACTCCCTGACATCATGCCAAAGACAGGGATTATAGCTCCTCAGTTTGGCTCAGCTCAAGCCTACTAACAACTCCTATACAGTGAATCTTTTTCATTCTCTCCTCCAGTGTCTTTCTCTCTACTCTCATCTTTAGCTTTGTCCCGAGTTACAGCAGTGTCAGCATTCTTGTCCCTGTGGCACAGTATCCAGACCTTCCTCACTCTCTTTTGGATGGGAGCCCTGTGTCTGTATGAGGAGGTGGAATGTGTCTTTGTGGAAAGCGCTCAGAGAAAGCAATAAAATGGAGAGAAAATACAAGGCCCCAAGTGAGTGAAATGAAAGTACTCCATCTTAGGAGGGGATGGAGGCCTTCGGGTTCTGCTTATACTTGACCTTGCAGCACACAAGTAAGGTCTCTAAATAACAGTCAAGTCGGGCCTGAGCTGGCTACACATGAGTCTGTGAAAAAGCTCTTGAATGTGCTGTCTTAAACGGAGAAAGGGACCCAGCAGAATGGAGATTGTAAAATATTCAGTAGAGGCCCCAGAGGTAAAGACTGCTCTGCTCTGGTGTTTTATTGTAGCCAGGCTCAGTTTTGAAAAGTTAGTAACTATTACTGGTGCTGTCAGCAGATTTAATTGTAGCCATCGGCCTTCGCTTGTGGCAAGGTGTGGTCAGCTCAGGTTGGAGGGACATAGTTCGCCTGTGGTGCCACATACGCAAAATAGCACACACATACTGAGTGGAAGGCAGTGCTGTTTTGGGACTATAGACAGTGGGGTATATTGTAGTGTATTGTACATTACTGCCATATTAGCAAACAAAATTTAGTCATAAGAATCATGTTGTGTTTCTTTGATGGAGACAGATTAAAATGAAAATGTGTCTGCCTGCCTTTACTAGAAAGTGCACTGTGTGTTACTGCTGAATCTATGATTGAGTTCCAATTCATGCACCTTAATATGCGTTTTATGGATGGCAGTGTCTGTCTTTCTATCTGTGTAGACATTCATTCCCCTGACTTGGGTGATGTCTGCTTTTTGTCCCCCCCCTTACATCCAGTTGTTGTCCAACAACTGTTAATTTCTGCCCTTTAATAAAAAAGCGATTATGTTTAAAAATGTTTAGTACTGGTTTGTACATTGTCTTCTACAGACTGCAAACAGCTGCTTCTTTTCATTATTATAGCGGTGATTAAAAAATGTTTGTGGTCGTTTGCATGTGTATGTGCCTGATGAGCTGGGCATTGGTGAATATGTGCATAGGCACGATTTTGACTTCATCACCATTCAGAGAGGCTTAGCATGATTAGAGTAGTGTGATCCTCTGAAGAGTTAATGATGAGAGAAGCAGTAGCTCCACAGAGGCCAATCACACAGCAGCCTCTGACGGCATGCGGAGGCTTATCTTGCTCAGTGTATTGTGTGTGTCTCTGTCTATGTGTGTGCAGTACTGTGTGCACAGCATGGTTTTTAATGTGTGGGAACATATATGATGGGATTTCAGCTATCATTTTTCACATGATAGTGTTTGTTATCATCTACTCTGAACACCATTAGAATATGCATGATCCCACTGTCTGAATGTTTGACATTTGAGGGTTTATGGACATACCAATCAGAATCCATAATCATATAGCTTCATTATGCTAGTGTCAGACAAAGATCTAGCACAGGAGGGGCTCCTGGTACCTCCGGGTCTAGTTCAGGGCTACACAGCACATTGGAGAAGGCCGGTGGCAGTTCCCCTCCCAACACTCCAGGGAACTGAATGACAAGCTTAATGACACTGTCGGGGTTACAGCACGTCTCCAACTCATTTTCGAATGTGATTGAAGTTCGCAGTGGGTAGCTTTTCATCAGTGTTGAGCAGACAAAAGGGACCTTTTCTGTGTTGTCTTTGTATGTGTGTGCAGTTTGTGTGTTTGCACATGTATGCCTGCAGCTCTGAAGAGATGCACAAGAGAAAAATCACTTTATAGTTGTTATCCTGGCTGTCTTGGAATCTCACGATCCCAAAGATGATGAGTTTTGTATTGGCTTGTCTCCAGTGTGTACTCTGCTTGTTTATAACCTACT
>JAPQRP010000030.1:23060150-23077178 GCA_037367295.1 Apogon hyalosoma
GCACACACACACACACACAGATGCACTTTCAGGAAAAGACACTGAACAGAGAAAGCCTCATAAATACAATCTTATGTCTCAACCAGTATGTCATTAAACAAATCTGCCAATGTGTAGTATCCAAGATCACCCTAAAAAATAGCTTTGCACAGAAATTAATTGAGATCGACCATTAACAGAGTCTCATTAGACAGATGTAAGTATATGGCAATTAGAAGTGTTGGAATGCAATATGAAGTGTTATACTCAGAGTGTGCAGGGCAATGTGTCCATCAGCTGCATGGCTTAGAGGACTATTGGTAGGATCTGGTTGCGGTCCATACTAGTAAAGGTCCAAGTCATTCATAGCTGCAGATGTGGGATGAGTCATGTAATAGTTGTTGGTGTTGGCTCAGATGTACTTCTAAACCCCCCCACCACCACACACACACACGCACACGCACACACACACACTCTTTTCATTTCTGCTCCTTTGCCTTTTTCTTAATGTCCTACAGGGGCTCCAGCCTTTGTTAAACAGCAGTTAGGCATATGTTAAGAGTTTAAGTCCACGTCCTGTCACTTAATGGCAGCACAAAAGTGGCCTGTGATTGTTCCATCTATCCCGTGTGAAGAGGCCAATCTAACACAGACAGAAACCCGCTTTGTTTGAAGCCACAGCGGTGATTTTCCTATCATTCTTACTCTTGACTTGTGGAAGCAGAATTCGATTGGTACTTATGTGTCTGCTTTGAGTCAGCTGACACTCTGCTCTTGTTCAGCATACCAAGTTTCCTCCACCTGAAAGACCTTTTTTTTTTGGTGTGTGTCAGCTTGTCTTGAGTGGGCTGTCCACTGTTTAGCAGAGCTGTATTCTTCTGGCTAACTACTCCTCTTACATTGCGTGACCTGAACACAACAGGCATTCCAGAAAAAATCAGGCCTTCAAATTCCAATACAGTCCCTGCAGAGTGTTTGGTAAACATATTCCCTCTCTGCTCTGTGTCTCCTAGCTCAGCCTCTTTACTCCCTGAACAACCTTTTTCTCCTAATATCTTTCACTATTAGATTTTTTTTGATTATGCAGCAGAGACTGGTATGTGACTGTTGTGTGTATTTCCTTTTTTTTTTTTTTCATTTTATTTCTGTGGTCATGGGGTTAGTTGTACAACCAGAATGCTGCTCTGTGTGAGCATGCATCTTGGGGGGGCTCAACTTAGGTGCCAACTCAATTTGTGGCTGAAGGGCTGTAACAAAAGCCAATCACCCTTCCACTCGGGCTTCTATTCTGCCAGGGGCGAGAGATACAATCAGGGCCTCCGCTAGCAACTATTTACCATCGCTGTCAATCAGAGTCCTGTGGCGTGTACTCACAGCTGGAGGCATCACTGGCAGGTGGCCCAGCATCTACCAGAAAACATGTCTTAAATGCAACTATTTCCTGATCACCACTCCCTGTCTAATCTGCACCCCAAGTCAAAACTAGGAATGGGTTGAATTAATGAATACTTGTTAACCTCTAAAAATTCCATTCATTCATGGTGTCTTAAAAATAGTTTGTCTTTTTACCTGACCCCAGTAGGGCCACCACATCAATCTGCCTGTCTTTGTCTGTCTCTGTATCATTTGATGTGAACAGCACACCATACTGCATGTGTGTTCCAACACTTGACTCACTGGCCAGTCGCAACCAGATTAGTTAATGCATGTTAACTAGTGCTAAACTAATGCACTGTAATTTTTTTTTTTTTTTTTACCAGGTTGCCAACTTGTGTTTAGGACTGTGGAGATAATGTAATGCAAATGATGAACATCCTCCAAATAGCATATGCAATGTTTTGTCTTTTTTATCTCCCTCACTGTCACTTTATTTTAAGTTAAATTCACCCTAAACCTGTTTTTATTTAAACTTTCTCCTTTTTCTGTTGTCAAAATCTGACTGAAATGATCATTTAATTGTGACAATAAAGACTACCAGTTGAACGGCAGCCTCTTCTTAGCCATTTTGATGCTGCTTTGTGTAAGTGCTGAAAATCTTTATTTTAAAAATATTTATTTTTATTGTCGAGCAAAATCACTGCCATTCTCCCCCAAACCTTCAAAGAATAGGCAATAAATTCTCATTGATAGTCCAAACATTACTCACACTTGCTCATTTGCAAAAGCTACCTGGTGCTCTGTAGTCCAAATTACCTGCAAATGAATGGCATCAGTTCTCCTGTTTCCTGGGAAATGATTGGCTTAAGGAAGCTAATTAGGCAATTCTGGTTGTGATCCCTCAGCCTTGACACACACGCATACACATTTAAAACAGAGACAGAGACCACCCCCATCCTTTTCCTCCCCAGGAGGCAGACGTGTTTTGCATGGGACGTGGAAAGGAATGTTCCCTGGATTTAGTTTCCATCATGCTGCACTAAGGTAGCTACCATCCTCATGGTCCTAATCTTTTGTCACAGTGGGAGGTAGCGTGTGCCTGCATGTGTTTCGTGCATGTGTGTATGTACGAGTGCATAAATGAATTATGTGTTTATGGATGTGATAACACGGCCCAGTGGAGAGATTCACTTTTTAGTCTTTTATCAGTAGGACCAGTTATGACTGCCTGTGGCTAAAGCAAAAGACCCAGTGGTGCTGAAGGCATTTAGTAAGTCTAGTGCAGCTTGGAGGAGCCACAATCTGTAGAGCAGTGAGGTGCAGAGGTGCTTTGGAGGGACAGCCCTGTCTTTTGATCCCACCAAGCACTGGTGTTGATGCTGTGTTCTGCAGGCTGCCCCGGCCACAGTAGCTGCCCTCACCAGGCTTGTAATTACATTTGAGGAATGAAAGCACAGAAGGAGGAAGGGATTTAAATGGCTTTTGAGCTGGACTGGAGGTAAAATGTGGTACTTGGTGCTCTCTCAGCTGCATGTCATTGTGAAATTATTGACCTGACACTCCAGACTATGATGACAAGAGTCAGTGTACAACATGACTGAGTTGGATTTCACTTACAGGTGAGAGATGAGAGGTCCTTTGCATGTGGTTATTTTTTTAAGCTGTTGGCACAGTAAAGACTGGAAATAAGAAAAACATAGCTGGACTTGATGGAGTGCACATTAAATTAGATGTATCTAGATTTTTTGGCAGGGAATAATAACTCTAATTGTATTTAAATTAATTTAATTTAATGTCAATTAAAGTAAATATAACATTCTTCTGGCCTGTGGAAGTCACCAATATGTTGACCAGGTTGACTAACTAATATTTCACTGTTGAGCTGATACTGAGAAAACCAAGGTGGAACTGGCCAGTCTGAATTACACAAGATGTGCAGAGATTGAATAAAAAAAAAAAAAACAACTTGGAAGAAGACAAAGATTGATGTTACATACTGTAAACCCAGTCATCTTATTGTGTTGTATGCTAATATTGTTAATATTGCCATGACAACCAGGTTATCTGTGAGTAGCCAATAGGGAACTGGGGCTTCACCTGATATATGTTTAAAGGCATTTCAACACAGTGTTTGTTAAAGTTGGAAGTCTTAGCATTCTATTTTTACTGTGAAAATGAGATGGTTACAAAGACTGGTTATTGGCCCCTTGATTACCAGTTAGGAATAACGGTGTTAAAAATAATGGCATTACTAACGCCGTTATTGTTTTTCAGTAAAGGATAATCTAATTAATGACTATTTGAAACATTACAACACTGTTACCATTACCGACAGTGAAATGTGGCGCGTTACTATACACTGGTATCTAACAGCTGTTATCCATCCTGGCTTGCTCAGTCAGGCACTAGAGGTGTGACGTTCATGGACGAGTCGGGTCTTTTGAACGGCTCTTTTAAGTGAATGATAAGAACCGATTTGTTAGCAAGCCGTTCTTATATTCAAATTGCCCACTACCTTCATGCTTCACCTGTGTGTCCATGAGTCTGAGGTGTTCACGCTGCCTTCACGTGAACAACTAATGACATGTCCAAATTTGAGTTGTCCGCAGCACATCCCATGCACTTGAACGCAGCTTTATGCGCAGCTAACTTAGGGGAGGAGTTATCAGTGAGTCCGACTGACTGGACTGAAGACATTTACCGCTGTATCGGGGGAGCGACTGAAAACAGTGGAGGTGTGGGATTAACTGGAGGAGCATCTTCTTCCTATAAATGCAGATCCCCTTATGTGGTGGAAAAGCGTGGCCCTGGTGGACCCCAGCCTCACCAAAGTCATGGTATAGAAGCTCTGTTTAGTAGGAACATCGCTTCCATCTGAAGGAGTATTCTATAAGACAGAACTAATATCAGAGAAAAGTCGCCTCAAGTTGGCAAAAGTTAGATCACTCGTCTTCCCTAAGTCAAATTTGCCAAAGGATAAGAAGGAGAGGCAGTAGAACCCACAACGGATGAAACTGCTTTATCATTTTAGGGATGTCTTTGATTTTGTTCACATTCCAATAGATACAAAGTTAAATGCAGTACCTGTCTATGCTGTTCTACTCTATGCAACTGCAACCGTCATACACGCTCAAAAATCAGTTTTCTTTAACATATTTGAAGGTTTTTCAAAAAATTAAAGCAATAATGACTTTCCCTGGTAACTAATTACATTCATGAAGGAGTAATTCCATTACTAATTCAGTTACTTTTTTGGGAAAGTAACTCGTAACTATAACTAATAACTTTTTAAAGGTAATTTGCCCAACACTGTTGATTACTAATAATCAGTATAAGTCCTAACAAAAACATACTGTATTAGTTGCTATAATATATACTACACATTCGTTTTCACTATATGTTAGTTTAGATTTGCTGAAAAAAAGTAGCTGCAACATCCAGGGCTTCTTCGATTTCACAAAAATCTGATTAGGTCTAAACCTAGTAGGCATGAGTTGGTTGTTGTTAGAGATGGATTAAAAGAAAGTGGCACAAAAACTCCATCACCGCTTTCAAAGAAAATTGTGAGGTGCGGAGAGTCTGGACATTTGGTTGTCACTCTTCATTTCTTTCATTGTGTCAGAGAGCTCTGGGCTACAACTCTGACCGTCTCATATTGATCTGGGTCCTCAGCCTGTGTAACCTGTGTTTTCTTATCTCTCCTCTCCTCTCCTCTCCTCTCCTCTCCTCTCTCCTTTTCCTCATATCTTTTCCTCTCCTCACCACCCAACAAATGAAATTCTGAAATTCTTAATGCACCACAGAAACGGGTTCAGCTATGTAGTCCTGCATGTCAGGCCTGATTTGTCCAGTTGTGTGGGCTGACATCCCGACAGCACCTCCCATCCCTAGGCCTCCAAAACGTCCTTGAATAACCCTGCAGAGCTGCGTCCTTGGACCGAATGCCTGACTTCCTGCTGAACGCTCTCAGATGCAAGTGGGGGCCTGCAAGCTATGCCATATATAGCACGGTGTCCTCAGACCCAGCAGGAAGCCATAACGACCACTAATTAGCTTTTAATGGATAGGCTTAGGAAATGATGTTGTCATCAGTTGTTTCATCCCCTTTTTTTTCTAACTTTAGAGTCTTAGTGAGTTGATTGTTGAGCCTATGTACATTTCTCATATCTTGTTTTGTTCTGCTGTTAAGGGGTTGTCAGACTTTAACAGGCATTTTCTATCTCTGTAAAGGTGTTACTTGCTGTTAAAGCCTTATGCGTGTTATTAGAAGGAATTATCCAGCAGCATGCATCTCTGCTGCTTTGTCCCTTGCTTGAGGCCTTGCAAAATGGCAAACCTTGATGTTTACCTTAAACCCCTCCTGGAATGACTTTCAAACAGCACTGTGATTTCCCCTTCTGTCACCACGAGGTCTCTCAAGAATTGATTCCCTGCACCAGCAGGCATCACACAGCTATGCCCATGGAGATTTGACTTTAGTACAGAAATAAACAGCAGCCCTGTGCAGCCCTTCAAGGCTTTTCTCTGATTTAGAGTACATTAAGATGCATTCGCAGTGCCCTGCTTCCCCTGTGTGCCACCTCTTCAGTGGCGTCCTCAGCCAGACTTTAGAGTCATGTGCTTAAATCAAAAGGCGAGAGGGCTTTTTTTGCATTTGAACAATACTGACATCTTGTCACAGGGGACGAGCATGGGATTTGAGAGAGCGCAATGTATGTGTTTATGGTGATGGTGGTGGTGGGGGGGGGTGTAAAGGTGTAGACAAGCATCAGCTCAGTTACTGTGCACCCTCCCTCCCTCTCTTCCCTTCACTTAACATTTGACCACCTCTGTGAGCCTTGTTTTGTCTAGCGCATTGTCAGAGAGAAAGAGAGCTTGAAATATCAAACCCCCACACCACTTGATGGGAACAGTCAAATTTTCCACCAACACCAATGGAGACTGTCAGATCCAATTTTACTCTGCGACGCTCATGTTCCTTCCTCTCAGCTGCCTGTTTGCCAGCAACTCGTGCAATATCCTCAAACACCCCACACACATTGCGTTTTTATGTATTTAGGGGACGTTATATTGACTCACATTCATTTCCTGTGGATCCCATCCTTTGCTAACCTCACTCTAACCTTAATCATAGCCACAGCATGCCCAAACCTGATCCTTATTCTACTCTTAATGTAACCCTAAGGTTTGGGTCAAACACGTTTTGAATTTCAAGCATCATGGTTTATGTTAAGACCTAAATTTAAGGAAGCCAAGTCCAAGTGATATAAATAAATGTGAATATGTTTGGAAAAAAAATAAATGCATAAAATAAATTTGCATCCCCATTGAATAAGAAAAACAAAGCCACACATAAGTTCTCTCACACACACACACACACACACACAAATGCGCTAAAGTAAATGCTGAAATACATTCACATAAATAAAAAATGTGGTCTTAGGAACACAGACTCTGAGGCAAAACCCACAAAGCTCTGGGACACATTTGGTATATTTGTGATTTACTTTTAGCCTCTGTAAGGATGTGTGAGTTAAGGCATACTGGATCTGTGGAGAAGCCACAAATGATTCACTATTAGCCTGGCTCCACTGCCTAGACTGCCCACAACTCAGACAAAAATACCTCTCTTCACAAGCAAAAGCATTACATGCATCACATAATGTCTGTGTACATGTATTGATTGTGAGGCAGAATGGCTGTTTGTTTGCATGTTTACATGCTTGTTTTTAAGTGTGCCATATACGTGTGGATGTAGAGTGTGTGACCATCTAAGCGGCAGACAGTCTGACAGACAGCAAAGTAGCTGTCACGAGTGCCCTTACTCGTAGCTTGACCTTTGGTGACAATCAATCCTTTGTGAACATGTTCTGTGAAGGCTAAAGGAATTATCAAGCTACAGGCACTCTGGCGTCATTTATCTACAAGCTGGAGGTCACAGAGGTCATAAAGAAACAAGTGGCTTCTCTGGTATCTCATCATTGTTAATAGATCAGTTTAACTCAGATGATTGATTAGAAAATGGGTTAACAGCTTTAACAGTCAAACATCATTTTCTCAAGGAGATCATCAAAATAAGGTGTAGTCAAGGATGTTTGCATTAGATTATATTACCACATTTCCCACGTTTGACAATCTGAAAATGTAAAGAGAAAGGTTTTTTTAATTCAAAGGAACCAAAGTTGAAACCCATTCAGCCAGCGCTATCCCACAGTGGACTCTGCCTAATGATGTGTGTGTGTGCATGAGTACATGTGAGTGTGTGTGTATAAAAGAGAGCAATCAGGCACAGCTGTACCTGCCCTCGCTTGGCAGAGCACAGCATTTGCCTGTTTAAAAAAGCAGAAGGTTTTGATATGGCAGAGATGCAGTCATTTGGCTGATCTAATGGTGGCTCCCAAAGGCTCCATATCTGTGTGCAAACACCGACCATAGAGAGGAAATGTATCCAGCCATAGAGCTGAATATATTATCATATCCATCCCTGCCCCCAAGCCTTTACTTCAACATCATCACCATGCATACCTTTTTCTCTCATTTATTCACTCATAAACATTCATGTATTTTTGAACATGCACACAGAGACAAGTACCTCCTGTACCTCCAGAAGCCAAATTCTTTGAGATCTCACTGGTCTGTTCTGTCTCTGAGTTTATTGCAGTTGAGATGTTTCCTTTTTTGTCAAAATGCATCTCTCCAGGTGAATTCAGATCTAAAGACATACTCACCCTGGGGATATCTCCAGCATTCTCCTCTCTCATCCTTCAAACACAATCTCTCCTGTAGCCTTTTATCTTCTCCCCCCACCTCCCACTCTGCTCTCCCCCACACCCCACTCCCTTCAGTGTGCGGTTCCTCTCTCTGCCAGCCAGCTCCTGTTGCTGCTGGAGCCCAGCTCGTTAAGGGAAACACTGGTGCATGGTCCTCCTCACCTTCCCTCTGCACTGCCTTTTAATTAGACAGCTGTTTGGGTGTGTGTGTGATGTGTGAGTCATGGCATCGAGTAGATTGATGGTGTGTGTGTAGTGTTGGTTCTTGGGTGAAGGAGTGTTTTTAGTCACATGAGTCATCTTTTTGAAGTGATTTGTATCACAGTGCATTATTTATGTCTCTGATGTTTAACTTAGGCAATACGTAGTGCTACTCTACAAGTGAAATTGCAGCTTTTGAGAAGTATTTTCCCTTGTTTGCATTAAATTAATTAAAATGCTCAAGTTGTATATAGATTTTTTTATGTTGAAAGAAATGATTAATTAGCTTAACTAAGCAGCAGAAAGCATTTGACATTCTTGATCAACTACATTAATATTAAACAAAATTAACCATTTGCAGATTTTTTTTTTTATGAATTTGCATCAGATTTTAGATAACCATCCAAAGAAAACAATGAACCTGTCACATTTTGCAGCAGTATATATTTAGAGGGCATTTCATTTTTTATTGACAGAACAGCTCATTTTTCAACAGATAAACTGTTCACCTGGAGGCTCACCTTGTCAACACCTATACTCACCTGCTCAGTCCTAGACAGTCTTGGTACAATATTGCTATTACTACCTGTACAAAATTTTTTTTCCTGCCAGCACTGTATTAGGATGAACCAATTCTACAAGTATTGTGCCAGTTTTCTGTACCCACTCTTTACCAGCCTTATTTTTCCAGTGAATGTCTGTGTAAGCTTTGAGTGAATTGCTTTTGCAGCAGTCAGACTTTTTTCCCTGCATAGTGACCACAGTGATTGCACACACGTGTAGTACTCAGTAGGAGCTTTTTTTTTGTTTTCTCTCCAAGTGTGTTCATTGATACATCTGAACAGTTCCAAAATCCACACTTGGATTTTTTTCCTGCTCAAAACACACCCTCTGCACCTCCATCCAAAGCTCCTCCTCCATCGCCCCTTACCCACCTACTATGAGATCCCACTACATGACCCACCCACTACTTACCTGCCCAAAGAGTCCCTCACTTACTTGCAGATAGATTATATACTCACCACAAGATTCCTACTCCCCGTCTCCCCTACCCAAAGATTTCCCTATCTGTTCTAAGATTCCTCTTTTAGCCCCCCCCAACTCAAAGATCCCCCTCACCTTTACTCAGAACCAGCCCATTTCTCACTCTCCCCACCAGTTTCAGTGTTAGTGTCCTGTTCTGTGAATTCTGACATCAATACAACAGTGATAGTTCTGTACAGTAGCTGCAGCTTTAATTGATTGTTTTTAGTCTTGAATTATGTGTAATCAATGAAGACTTTATTTTTGTGGCACATTTTTATTTTCTGCTGTGATTTAATAAAATGATTTGTGGTTGATGTATTATTATGACATAGACAGGATATACATATATATGCATAAATCATTCATTTAGAATGCAACTGGTACATGTCTCTGCATTCATTGAAGAAGTCCTCCCAGGCTAACAGCTTATCATCTGGACTGGTACAGTGAAAAATAGGATTGTTCTCACCTCTGTTATAGTAGAATCAAACCTGTTCTCTGCCCCCTCTTGTCAAGAAAGAGGAACTGCTCATCTCTTGAATAATCCCATTAATGGCACTTTACACAAAGTAGCAGCTGCCCTGCCCTCTTGCAGGACATGCAGTTTGGATGCAGGGTAAACTGTCGGCTTTATAACACCTAACAACTCTTAAGCTTGCTCTCCCTGACATATGTCTTAGTTTTTCATCACTCATTTACTGTTCTTCCTTTTGTACCCTAAGTAATTGTTGTAGATTTCCACATCCTGAATTTTGGGGCCTTTATTGATGCAGAAGATGATACATTTATTATGATGAATTGGCTTATGTAGGGTTTTACCAAGTTGCTGAAAGAGAAAAGAAAAATGAAAGAGCTTCTGCAGTTCTGTTTGTAAGCATAATTATGGTAGGCTCCTTGGCATAGCCTGGTAGGCCCCAATCCAATATTTACATCACTATGGCAACCAGGCTTGTCACATAATCTCTCCCATTTAGTGATGATAGCCTTGGTTGCTGGGTGTATATCAAAGATCCTAGGTCCAAAGTGAAATAAGGAGGATTTTCAAAAGGCACATTTACAGCTGCAAGGCGAGGTCTAACCACATAGCTCAATACAGTAGTAAAATAGTGGGCAGCACTCCGCTGTTTCAGGGTAAGAAATAAAACACACACCAGGGGCTCAGAGTCGGAGAACTCACATTCCAGGCCTAGCCATCTAGAGCAGTTCTGCAGGATGACATAAGGGGCTAATTATGCTAAGAACAATACATTACCTCCAGCATGCACTATGAAAGCAGCCATTTCTCTAATGTGCTGCAGAGTATAAACATACTTAGTAGAGGAGACTGACAGAGGAGAATCAGCAAGGATTCCTAAACCACTGTCCTTGTCAGAGGAAAGAAATGGAATAATGTTCTTCAAGGCAGGCATTTCTGATTAACATGTCCTTTCGGCTGCTGCCTCCCTTCTCCTTTTCTCCTCTCTCCCAGGCAGAACTAGTTTACCTTTCATTAAGAGACCCTTGGTGCAAAATGTGTTTGCTGATAAGAGCCAGTGGTTTATCAACAGTTTATAAAGGATGGCATTAGGATTAATCAAATCAGCACACATCCGGAGAAGGGCTGGCCTCTGTAAACACAATCAGATCTGACTCTGCAGATGGATTGAGAGACGTGGAAGAGAGATGGAAAGAACTGAGAGACGGCAAAGTTAAGTGAAGCAAAGAAATGGAATCAAATTAGAATAAAGTCAATTTGGCAGAAATTATGTGTTTCAAGCAATTATTTCTTTTCCAGACAGAATGTTATTTTGCAATACTGTTGGGAAGGTAAAATGAGCAGTTGTGGGGAGAGGACTGCAGTCAGACGTGAGAGCGATATGGTCCCAGTGTCTGTCCCTTAGCCAAACACAGTGCATCCTCTGTGGCTGGCAAGGCTGGCTCCTCATTATCAGCCTATCTTGGCTTCCATCTGAGGAGAAAATGCAGCGTTGCAGTCTCACTTTAGAGGGACACTGATCACAAGAACAACTCATCTAAACTGGAGAAAGATTGGGCTCCCTCTCTCTCCCCATGTATCCCTCTGCTCTCAGTTGAAGACAGACAGAGATGAGGAATCCTCTGTTTTTTGTTCAGAAAAGTGGAAGTTTGAGTCGGAGAGATGGAGCTAAGCTTCAAAAGGCACATGTAATTGAGCAGGCCTAGATAGCCTATCTGGGAACATGAAACAGCAACAGTTGTGACGGAGGGTAATTGCCTCCCTGGGCCCGTATAATGCCTTGTCGAGTCTTTAAACTTGAGCAAACTGCTGGAAGTCCTTATGTCAGCAGGTAATTGGTTCCAGGCATCAGCAGCTATGTGAAATGAAGGAAAGATAGGTGGGGTGTATTTGTGTATTTATAAAGAGAATGCATGAAAGATTCAAAGAAAACTGTTTGTCTTTATGAGCGTCTTTGGGAACGTTCTGTAGTATTGATTTTTTTTTCTCAACACAGTGCTTTGCTTTTTATTTATTCACAGGGCTCAATATTTTCATTATGTGGCGTTAGTGCAAAGTAGAAGTATCTCCTGTTCTCTTTGGACACATTTCTTCATATTACATTTATATATTTGTAAAAAAAAAAAAATCTATGTAAATTTTAGATGAACAAGCATTTTACTGAAGATTTTATTCATTTGTCCCCCTAGAACAAGACCCAGGACATTGTTCTTTGTAAAGTTATAAGGTAGTTTCGATGGGCTGTAGTGTGACCCTTACTGTTTGAGTGTCTGTCCTCTCATCTGGCCTACATCCAACCCCCTTCCTGACTGGACGATGAAGAGTCAGACCTGCGGAAGGCGATGCTTTATTAGCTGGTCCTGCATGATTAATTGAACATCTGTTCATGCAAAGACAGCTGACCCCAATTCCCAGATGTTTACCCTCTGTATAAACAGTTAATAAGGCTGCAGTGAATGTGTCACATCTGAGGTCAAGAAAGCATTTTATGAAACCTCACCATTTTACTGCTCAACTCTCTGTAGTACCCTCTCAAGTTTTATTTTCATACATAGACAATCCTTGTGAAAAAATGGAAGATGAAGTGGAATGGAAAAACACAGGATCTTGTTGTCTGATTTTTAGCTTGAGAGGTCTTGCCAGCAGTCAGTCCGTTAGCCTGTTGGCCCCCCTACAGCTATGGTGTAAATCTATAACCCCTCTCTTCTCCCTCCTGATTAGCAGCGTCTTTGTTCCGTTGGTGGTGGCATGCCATGAAGCGTGATTGCAGTGGGCAAATTGTCGGCTTTAAACAAGCCTGCTGCTGCGTTGATCTGCATCACACTTTACCCCCCTCCTTCCTTAGCGAAGACAGAGTCAAATCAGCTTTTGTTTGCTGTTTGGTCTCTGAACAGTAAGCCTTCTAAGAGATCTGGGAATTTTGATCCCCTTCTTTTTTCATTTGATGTACAGTATTTCTGGCTAAAGGGACATTAAAATGTGGGTTGGGAATCTGTAATGCAGTGGCAACAAAATTACTGTGTTGATGGAATGAGTGTATAATTAATGGAGCTATTTTGAGATTTTTTTCCTCATCTGCCTACAGTTTCTTACATGCTGTGTCTTTGTCTCTCTTTCTGTCCCTCCCTCTACAGGCTGCTTCAATGGCCCTGAGCAGTTTAGGTCATGTATACACAGCCATTGGGGACTATCCAAATGCCCTGGCCAGTCATAAGCAGTGTGTCCTTCTGGCAAAACAGTCCAAGGATCAGCTGTCGGAGGCTCGCGAGCTGGGCAACATGGGTGCTGTGTACATCGCAATGGGGGACTTTGATAATGCTGTCCAGTGCCATGAACAGCACCTGGGCATCGCCAAAGCCCTGGAAAATAAACGAGAGGAAGCCCGGGCCTACAGTAACCTAGGTAGTGCCTATCACTACCATCGTAATTTTGACAAGGCCATGTCCTACCATACACATGTTCTGGAGCTCGCCCAGGAACTGGAGGAGAAGTCCATCGAGATGAGGGCCTATGCAGGATTGGGTCATGCAGCTCGCTGCATGCAGGACTTGGAGAGAGCCAAGCAGTACCATGAACAGCAGCTGTCTATTGCAGAGGGATTGAAGGACAGGGCTGCAGAGGGAAGGGCGTCATCTAATCTGGGTATGTATGCAAAGCACTAAAGCTTAATAAGATAGCTGTTAAGCAATAAGAACATAAACTTCAAAGTTCTCTTTTTGGTCCTCGCTGAGCAAGCATAATATGACTATATTATTAGTGAACAAACAGGTATGTCTGTCCACTCTCAGTGTAGTGTGTTCTCATCACTATAATTCCTAAAAGCTTTTGTACACAGGAGAACACCTTTCTTATTTCACTGAATGCCTCAGATAAAAATCCAGTCAAGCATGAACAGTATAGTAAATGTTTATCAATATGAGATTCCTATTTTGAGCCTGCAGTGAGGGGTGATGCTTAGGCTAGTGTAGACATATTCACATATTCTATTCTTTACAATGTTTACTCTATATCTTAGCACACCGATAAGAAAACATCCGCTAGTTAAATGGTGTGAAAGGCTTCCATTATGTAAGTAGGTTAAGTGTTCTCTGCAGCCTGGAACACTTTTTGCCACTAAAAACCTTAACTTCTTACCTTATTCTCTCTTTTTTAAGCTCCTGTCAGTCATTTTATTGAGATATAATGAAAAAACTCCCTGTCTTGCTAATGTTTTCACTGTGCTGCTGGGTGCATTTCATGTTTGCTCTCATTTTATTATTGTAAGTTGTTTATGTCTCTCATGGATTTTTTAAAAAATAATGTTGGGGGGTTAGTAAGTGTTTTAGTTTCTTTCAGTGGAAATAACATTTTCTCACTATAACATTGATTTTAAGTTACATTGTCTGTAGTAAGAGCACGTATTGGATGCATAATCTCATTCTGAGATGAACAGTGCCCAGCAGTGTAAGCATAAAGTAATGCTTTACAGGGCTTCTGTATGGGAGCCAGGGAAGATGGTGGACATTAGAGCCAACTGTAACTTGTGAGCTCGGAAACCTCTGTGTTGATGAATGCCAACATATAATGCACATTGTCAGGGTATAAATAAAGCCCATAAAAAATGTACACTTTTTAGTGGGAAATGTCTTCACATTAATCTTCTCTGCTCCCACCTTTACACTTGCTCAGACTTAATTACATCTTAAAAGAAAATAGGTCGGAAATAAAATCGAGGAGAGGGGAAATTAAATTTATGATCACATCTTTTGATTGAAACTAAAAATGTATGAATTGCCCAGTTCAAAATCGGCTGTTTTATAACAAAATCCTGCTGAAATGATATTATCAAGGTAACCTTGTGGAGTCTGCTAATACAATGATGAAAGGAAGCGCCTCAATATATGGTGTGGGCCAATTCTCATGTATTTAGTTCATCACTTACAAGTTATTCTGAATGACTTATGATAGCCATCAAACCCGTTGTAAACGTAATTCTAATGGTCAACTAAGAGACATGATAGTTCCTCCAGATGAAATATTCTTTAACCTAATGTGTAAAAGTGTGCAAGTAGAGAGCAGGGTTAATCAGCCAAACATAAATTGAAGTCATCCTTCGACCACCCTAATGGTCCAACATCCCTCTTTGCTCTTAACCTACAGTACACACCTAATATGAGCTGTTAACTGTTTGCCATAAATTAGGTTTAGTGAGAAATTTTATGATGTTACAGTACATGTGAGCTTTATTACGAGTGGGCACTATATGTCAGACAGCAAATTTATTTTTTTCTCCAGTCTGATTATGACAGCCATTGCAGTCTTATTCATTATTAGTTGTAACATTACAGTTCCTTTGCTACATGACAGGGTAATGATAGAATAGTAGATAGAATGTCAGAGACCTCCAGCTGGTGAAAGAGCAGAAGCTAAATGAGTGGGTGGTAGTGATGAAGCCTGCAGCTCCATGGAGACAACAAGGATAAACTGGACCGTCGTGGGGATGCAATGACTGTGACACCCAGAGCAGTTCCCTGCCCATCTCAGGGTGCCATATCTGTTGGTACTTCTATCTGGTTTCTTTCTTTGCCATTGTTTGAGTCGTTCCTCTTTCACTGTCTATGTCTCTCCTCTCACCCCTACTGATTGTAATCTGCAGCTGTCAAGCTCCCAGTAATTGAAACTGACTTGATGAATCGCTTAATTACCTTTAATAGCTGATTCAAGAGGAGCTGAATAATGAAGATAACAAAGAATGAAGTGGAGGTTGTGAAGCATCAGTCTGTAATTGCCCCGTTGTTGTTGTTGTTTTTGTTTGCGGCAGTGGGGAGTTCGTTGTTATTCCGTCATCAGCACCCGCAAGCTCGCTAAGCAGGAGAAGATATGGACTAAAACTAACAGGATGTTTTTTCTGACTTCAAAACATGCTGCCTTAACGCTGTACACAAAAGACTGGGAGGATGATAGAGTGAAGATTAACGAGCAGTGATAAAAGCAAAAAACATTGTACAAGAGATGGGAAGGAAAAGTTGCAGAAAACAGGAAAGAGCAAACTTTTATTATGCCCTCTCAGCTTGCTGTTAATGTTGCGTGTAGTGAGGGAGGAGTGGAAGCTGACATGGCTCTGAGGTACAGTTGTATAGTGATCACGATGCTTTAATATCTAACCATGATGCCCAGCGGTACCAGCAGCCCTGGCTCAGCACACTCTGACCTATAAAGGATATGAAAATGTTGAATTCCAGCCACATTTATTATTCATTAATTGGCTAACTTACCCCCTAGTCAGCAATATTTAATATCTGAGCGAGGACTGAAGTGGTGGTTTCCCATGTTGTTCACGTTTCTGGTATTCATGAAACAGAATCTAAATTGTATTATTTTCTCTCGTGTGTCACTTCAAAGAGTCTTTGAAAAAGTTTGTTTGGATGTGTTTATGCTTTAGCCTGGCCTTTCTTGTGCATCCTTTTCTATTCTTGCCCTGTATCTGAATCACATTTGTTTGGCCGTATGTCTCAAAGAAGCCAGTCTGTCAATTAGAATGCCTTGAGGTAAAATCCTTAATTAAGCATTATTCCTTTTTTTTCTCTTTGTACCCAGAATCCCTAGGGATTGCATTCTGCTGATGTTCCCAAAAACAACTGAAAGAGGAAAACAACAGGAAGAAGCAAAACAAAACAGAATTAGACAATGTGTCCTGGTATTCTTTATATTCATGCATCATCACTGACTCAGTGGTAGTGAAAGAAACATGACATAGCTTATCAAATTCTTATTTGTAAATCCATTTTATCCCAGGTTTTTCCTTTCACAGGTCATACTGTGCATTCCAGAAATCATCTCTGGAAAATTGATTTACAGATTTTATAACAAGTTTGACAGAAATGCCGCACCATTTAAGCTTTGTATTTATACTCACCTATATATGTTAGTGGTTATGCTGAAATACAGGTTGTTCAGTAGGAGAACTGTTTATTAAAAATACCTCTCCCCTTTATGTAAATAATGGATAGGTGCAGATATCAAATAATCAGCATGTCAATAATGAGAACTAAGGATGTTCTGATACAACTTTTTCACTTCCAATACGATACCGACATTGCAGCCTTGAGTATTGGCCGATATCAATCCGATACGATATCAGCACGAATCATACATACTTTTATTACTTACTTTGTAGTGTGGAATGTTAGAAAAGGCTTGATCAAGTGATGTTACTCAAAC
>JAPQRP010000030.1:23077278-23134160 GCA_037367295.1 Apogon hyalosoma
ACACCTGGCTTTTCTGCCTCTGTCCATAATAATATACATTATATAGACTAAATGTCATCTAAAATTAACATTTATTTTTCAACATAGAAAAGCAAACTATTACATGATCAAAAGCAAATTAATTTTAGTAAAAAACATGTCTCAGTTTTGAATGTTTGGGGTCGCCAGAAATTTGTGATGTTAAAATGGGGTGACGAGTCTAAAAAGGTTGGGAACCACTGCCCTAAAATAATGTTTACGTTGTCATTTTGTGTTTTGGCCTGATGCTCCACCCATCACCTATCTGCCAATCACCAAGTCAATAGTGTTTGCTCATCCAGGTTGCCAGTTCCACTGAGCTGCATCTGGAACATTTCTGATCATAAATGTCTGGCGTTACTAAACCTAATAAGCCTCTTATTATTCCCAAGCTGGGAGCCGAGCCGCCAAGCTGGGGCTTGAGCCGCAGAGCCAGGGGCTCGAGCCACGGGCCGAGCTGGGGCACGAGCCATGGTTTGTGGCGGGTGGCACCAACGTTAAGGTGCATCACCACCACGTACTGTGTTGGAGTGTGAACCAGAGTCACCTATGGATAGAAGTGCTGGAGCAGAAAATGGACTCCGTATCAGAGCGCTTATATTGGAGATTTTAGATACAGTCCGATAAAATCTGATACTCATTTTTTGGTTGATATCGGACCAATATCCAATATCAGTATCGGATCAGGCACCCCTAATAAGAACCATAAACATGTCAAAATTTCATAGGCTGTCACAATGCATGAACACAAATTTTGTGCCTTTGTATAACAGATTTTAGATGGGCAACAGCAGGAACACACTACACACAGAGATCAGACTTGCCTTGAGCACAGAGGCAAAGAGATTATTCCATTTTGTACTTAAGACTTTAAAAACAGCTGTGACAGTCGATATATTATTAGTCTGACCAGGAAAGGGAGCTAGAGAGTGCTGAATTTACAGAGGAATTTAGCAGGCCTAATGGCCCCAGACAGAATGAATTAAAGAATGCTGCAAGCAGGAAGACAGGGAGAGAGGCAAGCAAATACATAAAAAGTACATTTACGTTAGATTGGTGACATCTTCAACTCTCCTTTAATGACTGGGTAAATAGCTTGAGTAAATATTAGCAGGCCTGCAGGAGGCTAAAGGGCACAAAGGAAATGCTGGTTGGTGAAGATGTCTTATGCTGCTGACAGTCTTATGCTACGTTCCTGGAGAGATCTTTGTTAGTAGCTCTTTGCAGCCATGCCCCATATTTCTGTCTGTAGAAAAGCAGCAGACGTTCCCTGCTTTCCCTTGCATGGCCCCTTCAATCTCCTGACAGAGGAACATGCCAGAAACTGGACTAGAGGCCCTGCAAAACACACATCATAACTTGCTATATGTGGTTCCTATTCTACTCGCTGCAGAGCTATTAAATGAAATGAAAGAGCTGTTGCATTGTTTTGCATTACGCATCTTTTCCTTTTTTTTTTTTTTTTTTTTTTACCACATTTGTTAATTCAGCATGAAATGTGATCTGCTTCTAAACAGCAAGATGATTGTGCAGTGCAACTAAAAGTCAAATTGAGATATTTAGCTTTAGGTAGTAACTAAAGTCTGATCAGTACACCCACTGTAAATATGGTGAGGTTGATGGAGGGGTGAGGGTCAGCAGGAGCAGCAGGAGGATGCAGCTGAGCTGCAGGTGGAGGGTTACAGCCCCCTCTGTGTTTCTGCTGGCAGACCACCCACTCAGCATGCATTAATCTATCCATACCCTGTCCTTTTTTATCCTTCTCCTTCCCATCTCTGACAGTCAGACTGTAGGAGACGTCTGTGTCTGTGAGGAAGGATTTAGTACCTTAAGCCCAGACCCCAGCTCCGCCTCATTCCCTACTACTGTAGACCCCAGGAGGATCTGGTGTCTGCCTCAGCTCACTACTTCCCCCAACAGATCATACCATAAACTATTGTATATTTTATCATATTTTGCATATTTTAATGAAGTCTTTCAACCTCAAAACTTAATTATATTCTGAAGAATATTGAGAGAAAAAGCACATTGACTAAAATAACAGATTTTTTTCCCCCTCTTCTGAGCACATTCACTCTCATCATTTTTTAGTACTTCATCTGTTAATTATTCAACAACACTGATATTGTCAATTATGTATCACACATTTTAAAACCCCATAAGATATGCAACATGGTCTGTCTGACCAATACATTACATTTATTTGGAAGAACTCTTTTCTTTGGGGTTGGGTGTATATGCTATTACAGCAACAGTATCTAGAAGGTGCATAGACCTGGTAGGTTAAAACTTAGATTCTCCATTTTGACTTTTCATATATGCCACTCTCCTTTGCTAAGACCTGCATCAGCTTCAAGAAACACCACAATTCCAGCATCCTACTTGGGTTTTTAAGTTTCAAAATATAAAATGTATGTAAATTATCATGTCGACCTCAATCTAAAGTAAACACAGTCAAGTGAATATTTGAGACACAGACTGGTCATCTCTATTTTATTCTTAGTATCACCCCAGCCCACTGGCAGCAGCACAATTGTTGGTGAAATCCTCTTAACTAACTGTGAGCTGCAGTTCTCTAGATCTCCATAGCTCCTGGAAGAATGACACAGTGATTTACTCAGAACACGACACCATCCCTCAAAGTCATCACCACAGCATATCTTTCTATGTACAGCTAGCTGTGTAATGAAAAGTGACAACACATTGCCATCCTTTTAATATCTTTGGTTATGGGGGATGGATAGGGCTCTGGAATGATAGGGCTTTATATGCTGTAAAAGTATTTCCTTGATGTGGTATGTGCTTTATCCTACTTTTTTACATTTTTATCTAGATGTGCACAAAAAAAATCATATTATTATCATTTGTTATTTATCACCATCACAAACTTAATTAAATCCAAGGCAAAATGAAAATTCTAACACTGACAGTTAGGGTCATTTTAAGTTTAACAACATGTTACAGCAGCCCCTTCAACTTAACATGCCCAGCATGTTCCTAATTTTTGTGTTCCAGCAGTATTTACCAGCATGTTTGGTATGGTTTTATTTACTATCCTTCAGGATATAGTTCCCAGAAGATTCCATAATCCTCTTACCATATGGGGGGCACAGAAAATATTTTCTTGCTTCAAGTGTGGCTCCAGGCGTAGCCTAAGGCTTATGGCAAATTTGGCTGCAGTTTGGAAGCCCAACCTGTAACCTAGGCTTATACCCCCAGCTTCTGTTACTGCTTTCTCCTGTGCCCCACCATCCATTGCCGAGCTCTAGATCCATTTTTAGCCTACAGCATGGAACATGTTTGCTGTAATACATCAGTAGGCATTATATCCTCAGTAAGATCAGCGTCCATGGGGAAAACATAACCTTGGGAGTGACTTTGTGGCGAGGGCTGTCAGTGCTCTTCCAGCTAGCCTGCTGTGAATCTTAACCCGTTTCCACACTTAGCAATGCTTGAAGTTACAGGAATTGCCAGAAGGACTGTCTTGAGCTTCATTCATTTATTAAGTAATTTATTGTCATTTAGTTTTTTGCTTTTTTTAAGTTACTAATATTTTACTTGTTCACTTGCTTGTTTTGGACAAAGCACCACATGGATTTTACTTATAGTGGAAGTCTTCATTGTTACTTTGTTTTATAGATATCTTATTTTCCATCACAAATCTATATTTCATCACTGCGTTTTACCCTGTGCTACATCTAGCATACAAATTCTGTTGGGCAATGACCTGATACTAACGGGGTCAGTTCAGGTCCTATTAGTTTAACTAGAGAACACAAGCAAGGAGAGCAAGCAGCATATCAGGTTTGATTTGTTAGTGTCTCTGCTGTGTGCTGAATCATGGGCTGAATTAAGTAGGCAAAGGGTCTTTGATGATGTTTTTCCAACAAATAAAGTGCTTGCCCCAAAAAACTGTTATTTTTTCTGTTTAATTTTGAGACACCCAGTTCAGGCAGGCTTATCTTAAACTAATGCTTCCTGTTAGACTTGATTAAATAGAATGTACATATGCAACAAATAAATGACATTTAATAAAACACATTAAGCCAAATGTAGACCACCTTGTCCTTCACCTTCTCAAAACTATGCATGCACAGCATGTATGCATGTATAAATATGCATACAGTGGCAGTGTGTCAAACCAAACTGCAACTCAGTGGGTCATTCTGAATATTTTCCATTCTCATCGACATAAATTGCTGCTTTTAATTGTGCCAGAATGTGAAAACCTATCCGTATCTACAATATGACTTTTGCAGTCCTATGAGCTGTCTGTTTAGTTTCAATCCCGCTGTTTATGTGCCCTGTGTTCAGGCCCATAATGTGGCAGGTTTCGGATGAAATAAATGGGAAAACACACACGGTGGTAACTAATCTCGGCGGCACCATCACATACTAACCACAAGCCACAGAGTCATTCTCCATCCCTGGTTCCCACCCACTCTGGCTCCAGGATCATTTCCATCCCTATCAGCTACTGTACCCCCATTCTGGCTACCCATAAGTCTCCATGCTGATGCAGCAAAGACACGATGGCCAGTTTGTATGGTGAATCAAGGACTGAGTTATTTTCCTTGTAACCTTTTTCTGTTTCCACCAGCCTGCAGCTTTCCTGCCTTCTCACTTAGCAAGCTTTAGCGTTAGGAGTGTAATTATTATCAGTGAAGGCTAGGTGACAATGCAAAAGGAGGAATTTGAAGATGAGTAGTGCATCTCAAAGGAAAGGAGGAGAGATACCTTAGATATGCTGAGATGTCTCTGTATTCTCTGCTGTGTATTTGTCAGTGCGTATGATGTGTGGTTGCATGTGCATTTGTGTGCCAGATGGCAGACTGGCTGTGCAGTAAAGCCATTATTTTTCACAGGATGATATTTTATCAGAGATAATACACACAATGCACCGGGCTTTCCATTATTTGTTGTTTCTCAACACTTTTCTCGTTTTTCTGAAGTTGTTTGCTGAGCTTTCCATCAGCTCTTCAGTCTTTTCTACTGTTACACGTGCATCTCCTCTCTACGTCTTTCTTTTTTTATTTTTCAACACTATTTGAAAAGTTGTTGATTTTAGTAAAATCCCTTTAAGACACACTAATCAAAGAGCACTTAGTAAATCAAAAGATTCTTTTTTGGTGTTATAATAACTCTGTTTGATTGCACTGCATTTTAATGACCATAATTCTGTGGGAGAGTGTGTTGTGTAAGCAGAGAACAGATGGCTCAGAGAGCATATTTTAACAACCAAATGACTTGTTTTGTACACGAAGAGCTGACGAGGCACTTGAATTTTACTCAATTACAATTTTCACTGGAATAGGTCCTTAACTTTATCCCTCTCTATCCTCTTCTCCACAGGCATTATCCACCAGATGAAGGGGGACTATGAGACTGCACTGAAACTCCACAAAACACACCTGGCCATTGCTCAGGAGCTGAATGATTATGCTGCTCAGGGCAGGGCCTATGGTAATATGGGAAATGCATACAATGCTCTAGGAGTATTTGATCAGGCTGTTCGTTACCACAGACAAGAGCTTCAAATCTCCATGGAGGTCAACGACCGAGCCTCTCAGGCTTCCACTCATGGCAACCTAGCTGTTGCTTACCAAGCCCTGGGAGCCCATGACCGCGCTCTGCAGCATTACCAGAACCACCTCAACATTGCTCGTGAGCTCAGAGATGTCCAGAGTGAGGCGCGGGCTCTGGGCAACCTCGGCAACTTCCACTGCTCTCGAGGAGAGTTCCCTCAGGCCGTGCCCTACTACGAGCAGTACCTCCGGCTGTCCCCTGACCTCCAAGATATGGAAAGTGAAGGGAAAGTTTGTCACAATCTAGGTTATGCCCATTACTGTTTGGGCAACTACCAGGATGCTGTTAAATACTATGAGCAGGACCTAGCTCTGGCCAAGGACCTTCATGACAAACTGAGTCAGGCCAAAGCATACTGTAATCTTGGACTAGCGTTCAAAGCCTTGGGAGACTTCACAAAGGCAGAGGAGTGTCAGAAGTACCTGCTGTCACTGGCTCAGTCGCTCAACAATGCACAGGCTCGCTTCAGAGCTCTGGGGAACCTGGGGGACATATTTGTTTGTAAAAAGGATGTGTCTGGAGCCATTCAGTTTTATGAGCAGCAACTGGCCTTAGCCCACCAGGTATGGCCTGTTTTTATCCAAAGAGTTAATCACAGAAATACAATAATGCAAAAAGTAAATTGTCTATCTGTTTTCAGGTTAAGGAACGTAGGATGGAGGCCTGCGCCTATGCTGCCCTCGGGGCCACCTACAGACTTGTACAGAAATATGACAAGGCTCTTGGCTACCACACCCAGGAGCTTGAGGTGTACCAAGAGTTAGGTGATGTGTCAGGAGAGTGCAAGGCCCATGGTCACCTGGCAGCTGTCTACATGGCCCTGGGGAAGTACGCCATGGCTTTCAAGAGCTATGAAGAGCAGTTAGAGTTAGGTCGTAGGCTGAAAGATCCTGTTGTGGAGGCTCAGGTGTATGGAAACATGGGCATCACTAAAATGAATGTAGGAGTAATGGAGGAAGCCATTGGCTACTTAGAGCAGCAGCTGGCAACTTTACAGCAGTTAAGTGGCAATGAAGCAGTAATGGACAGGGGCAGGGCCTATGGAAATCTAGGAGACTGTTATGAAGCTCTGGGAGACTTTGAGGAAGCTATCAAGTACTATGACCAGTATCTGTCAGTGGCCCAAAGCTTGAACCGCATGCAAGACCAGGAGAAAGCCTACAGAGGTTTAGGCAATGGACACAGGTGGGTCTATATTAGATGAAAGTTACGGTGTTTCATATTCACTCATAATTACAATTATGTTCCAGTTGTTTCATTTCTTAACTCCTTTCCTTTGGTGTTCGGTATCAAAGGCCACCATAGTGAAAGACCCCAGCGAGTGAGCAAAACTTGAATGTGAGCTTGATGTTAGTCGTCTCTGCACCAGTATAGTGGCCTTGGCCTTATCTGTATGCAAAGAGGCTTTGACACAGAGACATCTGAAACTAGGCGAAAGCTAGTTATTTTGAGGAAACCTCTTACATCGTTGGTTGTTTCTTTTTTTTCTATTTCTCCCTGACATGTCAAAGAGCTGATAGCATCCTAGGAGTACACTGCAAAATAAAACACGAAAGGCTTGCTGAAATCCTCATTTCGGGGATGATTTTCCTCCTATTGTGCGTCATCAGCATGGCACCATTGCAATCACACAGCATTATTAGCCATGCATGAGTTCAGAGGGGAATAATAGATATCACATACAAACCCTTCTCCTCTTCCAGCAGCTCTCAGTCAAGCACATATCACACAGCATTAATTAAGCTGAAGGCTTTTATTCTTTTAATGCTCCATTTGAACCAACATTGGGCAATTGTTGGTGTGCCCAAGAATGTGAATAAAGTCTGTTTGAAGGCTGTGAAGGCAAATCAAATGTTGAGATGGGATTAATTCCAGTCTGTCAACACATACACAAGGGAGCAGAGGCTGGGCTTCTCTGTTGTCTGGCCCAGACAGCCTAAATGTTAACTTTCATTTCATGGCTAAGGCATTTCAAATATAGGGATGCGTACACACCTGACTGAGTTCCCAGTGGATCAGAATCTGTATTTACTATACACTTGCGCAGAGATTTGTATATATTTTGCAGATGCAAGTGGTTGTGCCTAAGACACTCATTACTACCTTCTGATGATGTTCTGCAAGATATCCTTACTCAAAATGTATTTATATGAATAAGAATTTAGCTTTAATGCGGAAATATACATATAGAGGGGAGTTTCAAATTTAAGAAAAAAGGAGATGGGAGTGTTTTTTTGTTTTTTTTTACAGTTTCTCATCCAATTTGATGAGTAGGAAAATGATAAAAATTATGTGAATTGCATACTATGGCCTTGACAGGCTTCAAATCTTAATAGAGTTCAACACCTTTGAGGGATTTTTGATTGACATGTTACACAATGTTCTCCACCACCTTCATTAAAACACTAAATATGGCAATGAATGTTTTTTCTTCCATCAGTAAAGTCAACAGGCTTGAATAATCAATGCACAGATGTACTGATCTGGAAGCACATGATATCCTAACACCTTATTTACACACTTCATGTTGATTTCTCATTTTGTCTGTCACTGGTGTGTAGATAAGTGTAATTATTTTGACTGTAGTGGAGGAGAGATTTCAGTGCAATATTAACACAAATTCCATCTAGAGATTTTCTTTTAAATTGTCTTGTTGGGTTGTCACAGATCTCACACCTATTATTTACTCTGTCTTTTCCTTCAGGGCCATGGGAAACCTACAGCAGTCTCTGGTGTGTTTTGAGAAACGGCTTGTAGTGGCTCATGAGCTTGGGGAGTGTGGAGGCAAGGCTCAGGCCTACGGTGAACTGGGCGCACTACACAGCCAACTTGGCAATTATGAGCAGGCCATCTCTTGTCTGGAACGTCAGTTAGTCATTGCCCGTGACACCCAAGACCGACTACTGGAAGGAGATGCCAGCTGTGGTTTGGGCGCTGTGTACCAAGCAATGGGAGAGTATGAAACAGCTCTACAATGCCACCAAAGTGACCTGGAGATTGCAGATGAAGCGGGGAGTCCAACACGCCAGGCTCGTGCCTATGGCAACTTGGGCCTTACATATGAGTCGCTTGGAAACTACGAGCGGGCTGTTGTGTTCCAGGAACAGCACCTAAGTGTAGCTGCGCAGACTAATGACCTGGCAGCAAAGACATTGGCCTATGGCAGCCTTGGGAGAACACACCATGCACTGCAAAACTATTCACAGGCTGTCATGTACCTGCAGGAAGGTGAGTGAGTTGGGGGGAACAGGAGAGGTATTGCCTTTGTTGCCTGAGCTGATAGGCTTAGAGTTTGTGAATTCATGAATATGAAATTCAGAGCCTATTTGTTCCTAAGCCTTTGCCATATTTTTATTAGGGTGTGTGCAAGTGTGCATACGTGTGTGTGTTTAGGCTTTTGTGCTTATGTGTTATAAGTGCACAGGGGGATTTTGTGTGTATTATGCATCTGTGTTGTCTTCTTGTGCTGTATAGGTATAACAGCATTTGTGTCTATGTCTGTGCAAACCTATCAGGATGCACGCCAAAGCATTTTTTCTGTTTACTGCAAGCTGTTCTTCACACCTCTATATCTACTTTTCTCAGAGGGTTCTTTGCTGTGAGCTGCCAAAGGATCTTTTTACACAGTGGCTGACAGACTTCTGCCTCTCACGCTTCATTGTCCCCTACAGATTATGGTGAAATAAAAACCTGCAGCTTGGCCTCTCAAAAATTCATTATGTCACTGACAGCAAAGGAAGTGTTTGTCACCTAGGATGTGTTAAGTGGAATCAGCTATGGATGCGAACTGAACATGCATACCACCATTCTCACCTATACCCCGTGATAGACCTTATGCTCAAGCACACCCACAGAGTTATGACCGAAACCCCGTTTGAAACCAAGAAAATTGCTGCTTGTGTAAGACAAAAGTTGAATATTTCACCCTGCAGGGAGTGAATGCTAGGGAAAAAGAATGCATCTCCTCTATCTCTCCTTTGTCAGCTTTATTAGAGTTTGCTGGGCCTGCAATGACCCATACACCCTCTGCAGACCTGCTTGTTGAGCTTTAATGGAAACAAAGGCGACAGGCCATTCTGTCTCCACCCTGTCCTCCTGTTGTCCCTCGTACTGTCCTTGTATTGTTGCTCGGTCTAGCTGTGAAAAAGAACAGTGAATTCACTATCCTTGACAGCCAATTATTTCTGGCCACCCTACCCAGACCGAAAAGTTGGCAAGATTTTTTTCCCTTTTTTCCTTTCAGTTTTTCTATTTTTCACTTAGTGCTAGTTTTATGTTTTTTATACTTCATGCTGCATTGGTTGTTTTTTGTTTTTGTTTCCCAAAAAAGATTAATTGGAGGACAGATAGAAAGGAAGCTCTAAACTAGTGCAGATACTGCTGACAACATGTGACCTCCGAATCTGTGTGCATGTTTTTATGTTTGTGTGCAGTAGTGTATGCGAGAAGGAGGGAGTAATATTTAGACTGTGTTACACAGTAATACTGAATAAAAAAGCTACAGAAGAAGACATGGGGGCAGCAATTAACTGCAGACAGTCAGACATCATTTCTGTCACTTCACACACTCATAAACTGTCCTACCTAAATAGTTTTTTCTGTAATTTTATATTTAAGGTCACAGCAAAGCACTGTCTTAGTCTCAAAGTAAGAGAGGATATTTCACACAAAGATGCACTCTGAGCAAGTAACAGTGTCATTAAATCAATGCCATCATTGTTGCTACTAATAGGGGTGTTACAGTCTCTCCATGCTTGATTTAGAGAACAACAAAGGGATAATAATATTAACTACAGGAAGTTACTTTTCAGAATTGTACCTTATGCTAAATTCAGCAGTGAATCAGAAAACAGTATTTGGCAGTTGATTTATTGCAAGTAATGAATGTACATGGGATATGTGTATTTAGCCTTATAGAGAATCTAACAGAATATTGTACTTTTCCAAATGTATACTTTTTTATAATTGACTGGTGTGTAATAATGAGTAAGCACATACAGTATACAAGCAATGAAATGTGTATTTATTATATTTACATTTGTTACAGAGACATAATTGCCTGAGTAATAATGTTGAGTCATTCTTTTCATGCAACATTTTCATGTAGAGCTTTGAACAGCTTATTAAGGAGCATGTAAACCTAATGGCATTAGGAAGATGTATGTCAGAATTAGTCTAGATATCCATTATCTTATAAATTAATAAACAGGTTTCATTAAATCCCAAACTTTATCTCCCAACTTAATGTAGATGTTAATGCAGTCTAAGTACCAGTGTGTGCTTTTGCTAGCACATGACTGAGTGTATTCAGAATCTTTGCATTTTCTTCTTCAGTATCATAAACTCCATAACAGAACCCATAGCATCTATTTTAAGTGAAGGGTGGGGAAGAGGAAAGATGTTTTTATACAGAATAGGTGGATTTGTACTTCCTGTGCATGACACACTGTTCTTTTCCATGTGGTCACGATCAAAGGGATGTGGTGTTATGTGTCATTCATGGAAATAATGCTAGGGTACTTTGTTTGAGGCACCATGCATTTGTGGTTCTTTGGTACATGAGACTTTGTGCCCTTGTTCCAGCTCATGTGTTTGTGATGCCTGCACGTAATGCCTGTGTCTGAAGGCAAAGGGTGCGTGGGCCTCCGGGGCTGCAGAGAATCTCTCACCCAGCTGTCAAGCAGCCTTTAAAGTGTTCTCTAGTTGCTCTTCAGGGTGCAGCCAGCCACGGCCACATCCTCATGTCAGCCGCTGCTACGTGACTGTGCCTGCGGGGCGCACCAAAGGCAAGCACGGTGACAGTGACAGACACTGAATGATACGGAGAAGGAGAACAGAAGGAATGAGAGAGTTAGGGAGGGGAAGAGGGAAGGAAAGAAAGAGAAAAGATGGCAGGTGGGCGGTAGCAAAAGACAGGGATTGGCACAAATCATAATTCACATGTATTATTTCACTGTCAAATGGAGAATAAAGAAAACATAGACTTGGTTGACATTCAGGCTTGATCATAAAGAACTATCACAGAGCAGCTCAGAGAAAGAAGGTTTTGTGTGTGCGTGTGTGCGCAGATGAAAGGCTCAGAGCTGGAGTTGAGATGAGTGAGGGGTGAGGCTGTCAGAGAATGAAAAGGATAATTTAGATCTGTTTCCTCTCTCTTGCTCCAGCGCCTAATGAGCCCTAAGCAGTGCCGAGTCCTTGCAAGCACTGCCACCACAGTCAAGATGAAACAGGTAGAAGGAGCAGAGGGAGGCCAGAGATACAGGCAGAGAGATGAGAAAATGAATACGGGAGGCAGAGGGAGAGAGGAGCACAGCAGATGCATGGGGGAAGAGGGCAGGCAAGCAGACAGAGGGAGGGTGTGTGGAAAGATAAGGCGCAAGGGGAGACTGTTGCAGGCTTCAAAGGCTGCCGGCTAGCGTGGCCATGGAGGAGCCATGAAGTCTATAGTTGCGTGGTGTGCTGGGTTTTGTGGAATAGGCAGGCTGTTTGGGGTCACGCTCTCTGTTCTTGGCTTATCTGGTCCAGCCACAGACTGTTTTCCAGGAATGCAGAGAAAAGCAGACTAGGATGAGGGTGGCTTGGCCCATTTTCTCTTCTCTTTGACCAAAAGCATGTTTAGACCCCTCCATCACACAAACGCGTGGCGAGAATAGACCAGCAAATACAGAACATGTGTTAAGTGAGACTATACATGAGCAATGCACCCCTTTTACTAACTGCAGACTGCTTGCTGTGCATTTAGCACCTTGTGGGTGATATGTGGCCCAGCAGCTGTCACCTTTTTTTTTTCCTCATTGTTCTCTGTGGAGTGGCATTTTCATCTCAGTAATTGGGCAGAACCTAGTACATGCCAGGCAGGCTGAGGACACATGCAAAGATCTGACACACACCTCACCACTTGAGGGATTAGAAGTGAAAAACAAACTGTGAGCTCGCCAGGTGATCTGACACAGACACACTTGCTGTAAATACGCACCTCGAGCCACACACAAGCACAGTACGTGTGCGTTCAAACCTCGCTTGGATTGTCAACTCTTGAAGTCTTGCAAATAAAATATCACAAAGCACACTTTGCATTGGGAGTTTGCGTAAGTCTATAATTAGTTCATGATTGTGTTTGCAAATATTTGAAGACTTCTTGATGATATTGTGAGGCTTCTTTTATGCAAGCATTAGGAGTGTGTTTGTGTTTGCTCAGCCAGTCGATCCTTAGCATTGATTACTATGCAGTCCGATTAGTGCTCTAACAGCCTCCCTCTATGGCAGAAGTGTGTGTGTGTTTTAGTCCCAGTGTGAGCAGTTTCATACAACTGAGGCCAAATATCCAAACCTGTTCACTGTCAGAACATCAGTATCATGCTATGCTTACATCTGTTACTCTGAAAGATACCTGAGAGTCTGCCTGCTCTGAATAATTTTTACTCTCTCTCCCTCATCTGCTCCTGTTTCCTCCCCTTTTGACAGGCCTACGGCTTGCAGAGCAGCTGGCTCGGCGTGAGGACGAGGCGAAGATCCGCCATCGTTTGGGGCTCTCTCTATGGGCCAGTGGGAATCTGGAGGAAGCCCAACATCAGGTGTTGTATTTGGTGTTCTTCTTACCTTGCCTAGGATCACCTTGAATCAGTTCTCCTCTCCTCATCTGGAAAGCATCCAGCTAATTTACTTGTTGTAGTTAAAACTAACCTCTAATAAGCACACATCTGTCAGAAGGCTGATATTCCATATAAAGGAGGGAAACAGGTCTTCAGAGAAATGGAAGGTAAGGGTTACACATTTTCAGTAATGCCCTTATGGTTTAAAAAAAAAGAGCCCAGAGGATAGAAAACAAAAGGAGAAAAAAGTGAGGCAGCTATATAGCATGAACACCGGTGCTGGCAATATGCTTGGGAGTCTGTTGAGCTAGTAAGTGCTGTCATCTCAGCAGACAAGCGACAGATGACTGAAGATTTTTTATATCTGTGTGCATGGTCTCAGGAGTCCTAAGCCTCTGCATCACACACACACACACTCACTCCTCTCCAGCCCACTGCCCACCTGGCAAGCATGGAATATCCCCTTAACATCTCTCTCTACAGTCTGTCCATACACCACAGCTCAAGATTTGAGGGTTTTTTTTTTAGCTTGTGTATGTACGTAGTCGGTGAACAGCAAGCCAACAGCAGAGGCTGTCACGTGTGTCTGCAGGGATGTTATTCAGCTGCTTTCATTTTTTTGATCTAGCTCAAAACACTTCTCTTATGATACACAGAAACTACATCTATGTGACCCAGATAGCTTTGTTTTTCTGTCCTCCATCGTACTTTTCAAAAAGTAACTTTGTCTGTTTGCAATTATGTGTAACAAGAGTTGGGAATGAAAGTCTGAGCTGAGGTGGTGACTAGGCCAGAGGCAGCATACTGATGAGTCATATTGTGGAATTTGTGTTCTATTAAAGCTAAATATTATTCTAACAGGCCAATGTAACATATTCTCCAGTGTACATTTGCTTTCTAGTTGACCATAAGATCCACTCACTGAATGTGTTGTCCTTGTAGTAACTTACAAAGATCCGCTACTTTTTCCTACATATAGCTTATAGATTTTTTTCCTGGTCGCAACCTCCAGGGTAAACTGGTGGTGGGAAAGAACACCGGTGTCCACGGAGTATAGGTCAAATGTTTATTCATGAGCTACAGATGAACTTGGCAAATACCCTGACCCACTTTAAACCTCATTTGTATAGGGTTATATTGAAATTCACAAAGTGTCCATAAGTCTGGTAAGAAAGCACTTGTACCAAGAATCGGGAACATGGGGTCATTTGAACCAAGTTGGACTTCAACACCCTTACTGTGATCCCACGGTACTGTGAGTCACAGATTGACGTGTCCTGATTCTAATCAGCTACTGCAACAAAGTATACCCCCTTTGAGAAATATTCATTCATATCAAAAGAGAATGTGAGCCAGTAGATGTGTACTTAAATATCAGGGGTCTAGATTAAGCCGATATCATCTGTCAAAAAGGATGAGCTCTTCCCACAAAAATCATTAGACATACGTTTATATCAAGTTCCACTCACCCTACTGCTTCACTGTGACACTGATATTCACTAAACCTGTCAGATAAAGCCCACGTTAGTGTCAGAGATGGTAAAACTGAACGCCCTTACTGCATGTATTGCAGTTGAAGAATGTGACAGATTTTACCTGTACCACAGCCAAGCAAGTCACTGCAAACACAGCACATTTGGGATTGTTTCCCTTTCATCTCTGCCAGAAGGGGTCAGGCCAGAGGAAAGGCGTTGTGAGAAATTAGTTTCACTCTTAAAGGGATGTCTGCAAGCCTTACAGATTAAACTAGCACTGCAGCAATCAGCTCACAGCCCTATCAGCAAAATCAGCCTGGGACTAGCAGCTCTTTCTACTAGCACTAATGCAGCAGAGCTCACAGATTCTCTGCTGATCTCCTCTCTCCCCCATTCCCTCCCTCTGACACACTTTCTTGCATGACCTTGGGATATGCCAGACAAGCTAGTGTATGCATATACAGTATGTGCATTCTCCAGAAATGTGCAGTATTTCTCTCTGTATCTCTCTTACAAACCTTCATTGGTCATGTAGCTCATTTCATCCACACCAACAGCCTTTCCCCAGTGCGACTCTTTGTATTTTTGAACTGTGGTCAAGCACTGAGAGCAAAGTGCTCAAGCCTCACCGCTGGGTCCGACCTCCTGGAGAGAGGTTCTATCACAGTACCAGTCATCGTACAAGGCTGCCACAGGCGCAGAAATAAGAAATCAATAAAGTCTTCCATGAATCAGCAGTCCTGACCAGCTCTGCTTGGCCAGTGTGCAACACTGCCTCTTGCCCCACCTCTTCAATGTACCTCTCCTTCCTCAATCCAATGACTGGCACTGAATAGAAAGGTCCAATAACACAGACAGGCCTACTGAGTTCAGATAGCATCTATTTCCAGAGACACTGTCTGTCCAAGATGCCCAGGTAATGGCTTAGATTCTCATTGCCCTTTCCCATGTCCAGGCAAATAAAATCCGAAAAGCGGTTTACCTGTGTTGGAAGGTGATTCATCAAGCTGCATTACAGTAGTTTCTCTGAGAGAAACCAATTGGAAGGCAGCAGGTCTGATGTCTGATCGGTAATGACCAATGAGGTGGGATGCTACCACCTAGTGGCCAAAATCTCTTTTTTCCTTCTTCAAAGGTCTAATCAGAGATACCAGACTATGAGATTTGTGGTCAGCTATCCATCATTGTCATAATGTTCTATTATTTATACTTCTAACATTTTTTGTACTTTTAGTCAAACCTATAACAAAGACAGTGACAGCATCATTCTTCACTTCTCGATGTAGATGACTCATGACCCTCTTCGTGGTTTATCAGAAATTAGCTGGATTATGAGTTTACAGTTTTGCTTTATAAACATGTATGAATCAAAGCAAGCTCATATCTGAAAGAAAAATCTAATGGGTGTTATTTGTCTTTAGCTGTACCGTGCATCTGCACTGTTTGAGACCATCCGCCATGAAGCCCAGCACAGCACAGACTACAAGCTCTCGCTGTTTGACCTGCAAACCTCCTGCTACCAGGCACTTCAGAGGGTCCTTGTCAGCCTAGGTACACTGACACATTTTATCTCTTCCTAGGAAAATTTTTCTCTCCAATCATAGGGAACTTGGAACCATTATATGGCTTAATGAGTGTAGAATTATATGAATCATTGCAGTTACAAGATACTGAACACACATATTCGGACTCAGCTTCATCAAAGACTCAAATTCATAAATATAGTTTGGAAGAGTTGTATCCATTACTCACAGACCCTTAGATGCAATGTCAAGACACACTGAAGCTGCTGGGGGAACATCTGGTGGGCTAAGACTTTACCAAGATGCAATGTCTTATTCTTTAATTTGTCAACTGTACTGTATGTAAATATTTCTCCGTAGTTGTTTTACCTCATAGCATCACAGATTAGATTTATGTCTTAACTGTTAATCAGCACTGACCAATGACCTCTGCAGGCCACCACGATGAGGCTCTGGCAGTAGCAGAGCGGGGTCGAACACGAGCCTTTGCTGATCTCTTGGTGGAGAGGCAGACGGGCCAGCAGGACTCGGACCCCTACACTCCAGTAACTGTTGAGCACATCTTGGACACTGTCAACAGCCAGAGGGCTTTGGTGCTCTATTTCTCCATGGCTGCTGGTTACCTATACAGCTGGCTGCTGGCTCCAGGAGCAGGTAAATCTGAGCCTGATATTGCTACTGAAATACTTAAGTCGCAAAATACTTTCTGTGTATACTGTGTTTTCCTTTGTTTTAGATCAAACAAATTTGCTTGGAGCAAACATATTTGTAAAACACAAATTCATTCATGCGTTAAACATGAAATAAAGTATAATATCTCAAATGATTGCCACTAGAATAACCAATGGGAGAGTATAAAATACTTATAGCTAAATACACACACACACACACACACACAAAATGGCTGAAATCAGAATAGATAAAAGGCCTAGAGGCTATAGCTTGTTTTAGCTGGAGGGTTTAGATGGCCAGCTTTAGCACCAAGAGGCAGAACCACCTGCCACTCCACTGTTAGGATTTGCCCCCTGCCTCGCTGCTCACCCCAGAAGGCATCTGCCAATGAACCGTGTTAATTGAAAGTGACACAGCCAAACAACATCTTCACACATGCCAACAGGAAAACACTTTGCTTGTAACACCAAGTCAGAACATAATTTTTCCCTGTCTTTTCAGCTGTCTGGCTTGTTTTTTCTCTCTCCCTCTTTGGCTTTTACCTCTGTTTTTCTTGTCTTTCTTTCTCATTTCACTTAAGTTTTGCACGTCTTTGTGTAATTGCATTCTGTTTCTTGTGCTGAAAGATCAACATAGGCACAGGGATTAAGATGCAGCTCTTTTATGAGTTTTGAAATTCCAGTTTAACAAAGAAAATAGGACTGGGCAAACCCCAGTGCACATTACATGACTATTATCCTCATTGCAAAAAGAGGAAATGAGAGCCTTGACCCATGTCCCATGCCACCAGGCCTGAACATTTGATCAAATCCAGCTCCAAGGCAACCAGATGAACTTGACCCCCCAGCACTAGTCATATTGATGGGAGGAACACTGCAGGGACCAGTGGAGATCTTCAAAGAACTGAATATTGCCCTGGGCTAAAAGGGAGCCACTTGCTCACTAATCGCCTGTCTGTCACTTTCTGGCATAGCCTGGCATCCAGCTGGCACACATACAAGGCCCCTTCTAAAGAGTCTGCAATCAGAAAAAAGAGCTACTAAGGTCCTAATTACTTCAGTTGTGTAAATTCTGTGTGACATTTAATAGACTTGAATATGCAAATGCACACATTTACACTTGAATCATATATACTATCTATTCAAATGCATTCAATAAAAAACCTACAGTACATAAAAGTGCATTTACACTTACACAGCACGGACGCACACTTACACAGCTTGTACTCCATCTCTCAGTTCTTTCTTCCCCACCCCCTTCTGATGTTCCTTCTCACAACTCAGCTGAGCTCTCATGGCGGGCAGCAGATGGCACATGCAGCCTAGTTTTATCTTTTATTGAACATTATTTGTTTTATTCATTTTGCTTCACAGATGCACAACTGCACGTGGCCTCACTCACAGCTTTTTCTTGAAGTGATCCAATATCCTCCCCTGTTGTGCACGAGTAATACAAGGGTATTAGAGAAAGAGCCTTGGAAAATGAGTTTATTTATTTATTTTGTTTAGCCTTCACTTCATGAACACCTGAAAGTCATTTCATGCTGCCTTTTTGTCTCTACAGGCATCCTGAAGTTCCATGAGGTGTACCTCGGTGAGGGCGTATCAGAGGGAGGGTCTGACTTTCAGGAAGGAGGGGGCAGTGGAGTGGTCAGTGGGTCTTCACTGGAGCAGCACATAGCCAGTGCCCGAGAGGCTCTGGGAGTGGAATCCTATTACAGCAGGTGAGAGTTTTAAGGATGTGTACATTTTCCTTCTAGTTTATTAGGTCAAATCCTTATTTACTCATTTTCCACACCACTTAGTCCTCATGAGGGTTGCGGTAATGCCAAAGTCTATCCTATCGACCAATGGGGAGTATTTTGACCATATCGGCTATAATGTGTTACACAGCTTTGTTAAATACTCAGTCTCAATTCTGATTGTAGCTGGCCTATATGCAAGAAATATTCAAATATTTTTCATTTCAAATTATTGATTTCGTTGATAAATAATTCTGGAATAATGAATGATTAAGATTACAGAGTTATCGCCCCAGATGACAGAATTCCTCATGCACAGTCAGCAGTCAGTTGCTGATTGGATAAATGAAAATAAAAAAATTACAAAAATCTCTCCACATTAGGGTGACTTCCTCTTTTATCAGAGGGCTCTGATTTAAGCCGGAGTAAAGCCCCCAGTATGTGGTAAGATATCAGCGGTTTGATCGGCTTGCTGTACATCCCTTTTTATTGCTATATTACCACATTGCAATTACTTTTATTGCTTGAATTCTAATTTTTTTTGGTCAATATCCATTCCACCACTGACTGAGCAAGATTAACAATTTTTCCTCTTCCACCCAGAAATTTAGCCTGTTTTAAGTGTCTAGTGCCATAGTATGATGTCTTCTCAGGTGTTCAGTACTTTTTCATAACCTTTTTATGTGGAAATCAGAAACATCCATACAAACTCTCCATGTGGTTATCAGTATTCACTGATTTTTCTGACTGAGCAGTCACAGAAAAAGAAATACACCCACAAAAAATGTTTTTGACAGAAAAATTGAGGAGATATTACAGTAGAGAGCATACTTTTTTTTTTGTTTGATTAACAAGTGTTCTTGAAGGAGCACAGGGTCAATCATCAGAGGAGCTCAAAATTTTGTTCACTTTTTCATCAAAATTTCAGCTCAAAACAAAGATTGATACTTGACACTTGTATTGACAGAGTAAGTGCTTGAAGGGTTATTTTGTCATTCAGAGTGTGTGCATAAGAGAGTGTTATTCTGCCCCATTGCACCCTGTGATGACAGGACTCCGCTACCTACCCAAAGAACTCCACTCTCTTCCTGGTGAGAAGAAATGAGTCGGAATAATGGCTCTTTTGATGGCCTGAATGTTGAACTTGCCTAACAAATAGCATTCCTGACAAGTAAAAAGGAAGAATGGGATGGTTTAATGGTAGGATAAGGAAATAGAGATGTAGTGGCAAAATCAATGTGGTAGTGAATGTCTGGTTGTTGAAAAAAGACTTAGCAGACAACAGGGAATGTAGCCAGACAGACTCTGCAGGGGAATTCTGGAAAACCACTATACATCAATAGTGAGAATCAACCAGTGACATCCATGGGGCTACCCAACATTTGATGTTAGCCTTGTTTCTTTAGTTGGTATTTGATCCAGGGTGTCCAGCTGGTCTTCCCAATGCCAGCCTATGCCACCCCAGCAGCTTGGCCCTCCTGCCCCATTACCAGCTCATTTACTACTCCAATGGGAAGCTGCACTCACACCACTGCGCCTGGATGGGCACAATATGGCACCACTTACCAGCCCATTCATTCTGCAGAGTAGAGAGATGGGGTGGCAGCACTTGGAAAATGAGAGGAGATAGAAAATGAAGGGAATGGCAAACCAGAGAGCATACCCTAAGTGTGTAAATTAAAGCAGGATATATAGACAGGGAAGGGAGCAGGCTTTGTGGCAGTGGAAATAAATGTGCTAGAGTACCTCACATAAAAATCATTATTCAGTTAAAATTTGGCTATCTGAAAATGGCCAGTGCTGAGGAGTAACCTGCTACATACAAATAAATTATGTATGTTAATTAAATGACTAAATAAATGTAATTCCAAAGAGGTACTGATTTCTGTGAGAAATTGGACAAGGCTTCTAACCATACAGTGTTGAGAATTTGTCAGCTTTAAACATTAGTTACAAACGCAGAAGTCAAAAAGTTACATTAATTAGAATCAATTACAATATGTACATTACTTATTAGATCTTTAACGGGGTAACTAGTAATTTCTAACCGACTGTATTTTAAAATTAAAATGTGTCATTTTTTAAAAGCATAATGCTGGTTATTGATTTATCAAACATGCGGAATGGGAAACAGGCTTGTATTAGACCATTTATTTCTAACAAAGATTTGTTACTATTTTCCGTTAAGGTACGGTATGTAAAAACCTTGGTGACAATTTGGAATGTGTATATTTATATATAGGAACGCTGGAAGGAATTATCTCAAACAAGATGTACTCTACTCAAATTAAGAAAAAAAAAAAAAGAATGAAATATGTCACAGTAGTAGTGAGGGTAAGGATTCATACTCTGTAACTGTGTAAGCAAGAAGCTGACATAATAGTTGCATGATATGGGTGCATCGGTGTGAGATGTTAAAGCATGCTGAGAGAAGATGGGGGAGAGTGGTGATGAGATAGTGATTGTAGGGTGGGGGTGGTTGACTCCCACATGTCTTCATCACCAGCATTATAATGAAAGGATTTAACTCTGCGTACCATCAGGGTGTTGGACCAAGCCTGTGAAATTAGGCCAAATGCGTGTGGGTTGAACAGTGTGCATTTTTAGCAGATCAGGGGTGTGTGTAGTTGATTTACCCACGAAGAAACAATGCAAGTCTGTCTATTGTCAAGTTTATCTCCCTTTTCTTGCCAACATTTTTCTATGGCTGTTCATGGCTCTCACTCCCTTTCTTTTTCCCCTCACTTTGTTTCAGAGGGTGTTCAAGTAGTGAGACAGAGAGCGAGGCTGGAGATTTATTGGACCAACAATTTGAGGAGCTCAACAACAAGCTCAACTCAGTCACTGATCCAACAGGCTTCCTACGCATGGTGTCCCGAAACAACCTGTTCAACAGGTAGGAGATCGTTCAGAAGCACCTGCTGTTGCTGCACTTGTACAAAGACATGACCTTAATCTGCTACTTAAAGTGCTACTCGGGCCTACATTTCCACAAAAAAGATAAATAAAATATCTGCTTTGGTAAGGAGATTCATGGGTATTGTGGCTCATCTGTGAAAGGAGTCTTTTTTCCATTGTTTAGCCAGCGCCGAGGCAGCATGTGAATCCTCCTTATTAAACAGACTGAGTAGAGCCAAGCTGCTAAAGCCCTTATCAAATGCCTGCTCTGATGGGGCCTGGGGTGTGTGTCTTTGTGTGTTTTAGATGTTTGTGTCCATATTTGTTGTGCATGTTGATGACTGTCGAGATCTCAGAGACTCTTCCCTCTTTAGTGCGGAATAATATTTAATGATTATGCAGAGTATTCATTTACATTGTCCTGATTGGTTATGTATACCAATTGAATGTGTGCGTTTGTGCATATGTGTGTGTCTGGGTCATATTTCCCTGTCCTCGTCCACAGTTGAGCTGCTCTTTGATGAGAGGGTAATTCCAGCTTTAATTGCGTCTTGGTGCTCATTAAGCCCCTTTAATGGGCTGCCGGTAATAATCCGCTCATTCTTTTGGGCTTTAAAAACTTTAAAATTATAAAGCTCCTCATGCTTACAAGCCTATCGTCTATCACAATGCAAAGGCGAGAGAAAATGAAGAAAACCTCATTGTCATTTCTTGTCATGTATCTTGACTTTGATGTCAACGTACAGTGTGAGTTCTTTCTTGCCGATTTTCCACCCCGTGGCATTAGCTTAACTCGACTCCAGTCTACTTGCCATTTCCTTGTTGGTTTTTATGCTAATATTTGCATTATGAGTGACATAAAAACTGCAGTATTTTTTACAATACTTGCATTTGAGGAAAACTAGAAAATGATTTAAAGGACACTAATTGGATTACATTTAATTAATGAACACAGGTGCAGGGAAAAAAGCTCAATGTCTGTGCTTCTTGCTGTATTATCTTCATTTAGTTCTGCCATTGATTGCCCTATTTTAACTCTATGATCTAATCTACAGCAAGGAGCTAGAAAGGATTATTATAGAAGGTGATAATGCAAGTCTCCTCATGTCTAATCCCCTTACTATGTAATTGAATACACTTTAATGCACAATAATAACATAATGGGATTGTTTAGGATCTTGATGAAGTTGTCAGTTAAGAAGCAGTAAATACTGATACAAGAACAGGCTGTCTGTATCAAAAGTGACCTCAAAAGAAACTAAGTGACCACTAGCAGAATGAGCAATGATTTTAGCAATACTCAAATTAAGTCTTTTTTATCAAATATTATTGCACAATTTGTCTCGTGTATCCATTTGAATATGTACTTGCACTCTGCTGCCACTGAGAACAGCTTAGGGTTCAGTGTCTTGCCCAAGGACACTTCTACATATTAAAAGGAGGTGGAGATCAAACTGCCAACCCTGCAGTTTGTGGACAACTCCTTCTCCCTGCTGTGCCAGAGCTGCCCCACCTTTCAGCTCACACAAATCAAAAAAGGCAGCCACTAAATTCAGTCTTCACCTTCAGCCTTGCTCCTCTTAGTCTTTTCTTTTCACTGTTTTCCTCAACACTTGACACTCACTTTCTCTCAGCTCCGTTCTCATTCTTCCTGTCAGGCTAACAAACGATTGTTTGCTTTCCCATGGAGGCCCATGCCAAGGCCTAGGAGAGAGAGACAGAGTGTTTGGAGGCTGGAGGGAAGCCAGTGGCCTGGGGCTTCCAGAAGGGCAGGATAGATGTCTGTTGGCTAGGGTCGGGAAGAAACTCTGGCTGGTGGAACAGATGGAGAATAGTGACAAAGTGTGGCCATAAAGTTCAGCCCTGTATGCTTACAGCACCAAAGGCTTCTAACCCCATGGACACTTTCAGCATTAGGTGTCAGTTTGTTGTATGTTTTTGCCTGAGCAGGGAGCCATCACTTCTGTCATACAATAGACATGCTTCAAAACTAGTACCTCAGTGGTTTAAAATCTCACATTTTGTTAATATAGGAATTAGCAATGGATATAAGACACTCTTTCTTCTTCTGTATTACTATGAGTTTAATGAGACACTGAAAACAGTATGGTTTTCTCACCCTCCAGAGGTGATCCTAGCCCCTCAATGCCACTTCATTTTACTATTACAATGCAATACTGCCATCTAGTGATGAGCTGTGTGTACATTCACTGCAGCCCATTACCCTTACACTGCAAATTATTCAATTCTTACCAAGATTTTAAAAAAAAAAACAACAAAAAAACAATTTAGACTTAGAAGTGTTAGATCATTTATCTTGTTTTAAGAGTTAATTTCTAATTTTAAGTGTTCATACATCAGTAGACGTGCTTATTTCTAGATTTAACAATCTTAATTCAAGAAATCTTGTCAAGTGAAATTATCTTGCTGCATGGACAGATATTTCACTTGTTTTGATTACCTTTTTCCTCAGATTTAGTGTTTTTATCTTGTTTTTAGACACCCCTTTTTTACTGTGTACCAATACAGATCGAGGCTGGACTGCCTTTTTAGCTGCCTCTTACTTATTGACGCTAAGATCTTAGACTGAGCATAATATAAAATGACTGAGTGTTGGGTCTCTATCACAAATAAACTAGACTGACAGAGTTTGTATGTTCCTAAAACCGAATCTGATGTAACACGATGAAGTTACACATTAACTGCAAAAACTATATTCCCAGCACATCTTCAAAGCTCATTAAAGAGCAATATGATAGTTTGATTTGAAAGAACAGTTTGATTTTTACAAGCACTGTAGTGGTTGTACATAGCATGATTATTTTTTGCCTATTTTTAGCCAATTTTCTTTTAACTTCAAGTGATTTGTTGAAAGAAGCTTATAACTGAGTAACCCTAGAGAAAGATAGGTTCAGATGACACAAATCTGATTAGTAAATGTAATCTCTAAAATCATATTCTGTACAGACAGCAAAGGTAATTGTAATATGATTACTGGAGGCCATTTCAGTATTTTATTCCCCTTTTCTTTGTTTTTTGTAGCTGTACTATTTTCTATTTCATGATGTAAAAATTATCAGATGATGCTTTTAGAGATATAGATAGATAGATATACTTTACTGATCCCTTGACAGGAAATTCTTGGTTACGACAGCAGAAGAGCTACACGTAACAGGCTGCCGCTCAACTGGCACCAAACAAGATTCCAGGAATTACAGTACAGAATACAAGCACATACATAAAAACATACTCAGACAGCATACAATATAGACACAGTACACGCAGTCACATGATGGAACTTTTTCAATGGATTCAGGGAAACGGGGAACAAAAAGAAAAAAACAGGGTTCGGAGGCAGACATAGATTGGATGTTGGGGGATGGGCTGAAATACTGTATGTAGTGCAGAAGTCCTTGGGAAAAGTTTAGTGTGTGTACGTAGGAGACACAGGAGCCTCCTTATCAGTTCTCTTTCTCGTAAGTATGCATGTATAAGTATGTATGTACATAAAATGGTTGTCTTAATATGATGCTTGAATCATTGTAGAGCTACAAGGAGGAAAAAACTGAGCTTTGGAACTTATTGTTAAGGATAAACTGGAGCAAAGTGCTGTCTGTCTGCCCATCCACATTATAATAACATAATGTCTTGTTTTTTTTTCTTACAGGAGTTGCCAGAGTATGACTAGCCTATTCAGTAACACCATGTCTCCTGCCAAAGATGGTAGCTCTTCCCTGCCTCGTCGCTCTAGCAGCCTCAGCAAGCCTCCACTCAGGGCTCTTTATGATTTACTCATCGCACCTATGGAGGGGGTGAGCACTGCTTTTACGGGTCATTGCATGTCTATTGATGTAATTGTGTGGGAAACAATCAAATATGAGAAAATGCAATTATGAGAAATAAAAGAGAATGAATGAATGTATCCACACACTGTATGTTTATAAAGCAGTAATTTTTTTTTTCCTGTCAGGGCTTGATGCACTCCAGTGGTCCTGTCGGCAGACACAGGCAGCTGGTCATGGTGCTTGAGGGAGAGCTTTACCTCATTCCCTTTGCCCTGCTAAAAGGAAGCTCTTCTAATGAATACTTGTATGAGCGCTTCAGCCTTATTGCTGTTCCCTCCATCCACGGCCTTGGATCCAATGCAAAGGTTAAGCTTCTTATTCCTGTGATGGAATAGCTACATTGTCTGACAAAGCAAATGTTTCATGTACACTTTACTTTTTAAAGATCCTTCAAAATTAACACTAATGAATGAACTTCATGACTTTGAATTTGGGAGCTGAAATTTAACACTTGTTTATGTTAACCTAGGCTCACTCCCGGCGCCCTGGACCAGGTCCTTGTGGTGGTGTCTCTATGGCAGCGGTAGTGGGCAACCCTAGACTGCCTTCACCTGTGATGGATCGCTGGTTATGGGGTCCCATGCCCTCTGCAGAGGAGGAGGCTCTGATGGTGGCAGAGCTGCTGGGCTGCCAACCCTTGGCTGGCTCTTCTGCCACCAAAGAAAGGGTCATGAGTGCCCTCACACAAGCTGAGTGTGCCCACTTTGCCACCCACATTTCTTGGAAATTGGCAGCTTTGGTGCTAACCCCAAATCCAGAAGGTGTACCTGGTGGGGCAAGTGGAAGTGTGGGAGTGGGAACAGTGGGGAGAGGAGCAGGAGGGAGGAGAGGGAGCAGCAGCAGAGGCAGAAAGGGTTCTGTTGGAAGTGGCTACACCATCCCAGAGTCTCTCCACATGCAGGATGACAGCAGCGACGTGGAGAGCATCTGTGACAGTCCACCCCTCCAGGAGTTCCTGCTAACAGCTGCAGATATATTGGACTTAAGACTGCCTGTCAAGCTGGTGGTACTGGGGTATGTGGGCTGTTTCACGAGAACCTTATTTAAAATGAATCTTGATCATGTCATATTGGAGGTATGGATTAATGATTAAAGCTATAGTGGCCAGAAATCAGGAGTTTGAAAACACACCCTTCTCCTGCAGCTCTGTCTTAAGTCTACACTGTATAAAGATGGATGGTACAATGCTGTTTCATGTTGCTGTGGGAAAGAAAAGCCAAAATATTAAAAGTAGGGAACCTGCCATGTTGCCTCAGTGAGATGCCACCGAGTTAGAGCACAATAGAGATCTGTCTTGACCATGATTGAACACTGTTAGGAGCTGTTTATTTTTATATCCCCCTTCGCTGAAAAAAAGTCTGTGATCAGCCAAAGTTTAAAGCCTGAAAACAGGGCTACGAGGAGGAGGAAAAAGTCTGTTTCCTAACAGACTTTGTAATTACAACATCCTGACTTATTATCATAGATTTTTTGCCCAATGACATCAAAAAATGCTGCCTACTGGAGATTTAATGTAGAAACATGAAAAGAATGATGCAAATGGTAATGAGTGAAAGTGCCAAATAAAATTACTGCCTGTGTAATTTGTTATGCTATGAAACATATTTTTAATATATTCAAATATGTGTTATATTGTCATTGTAGGTCATACCAGGAATCCAGCAGCAAAGTAACAGCAGACGGTGTGGTGGGATTAACCAGGGCCTTTCTGGCAGCTGGGGCACAGTGTGTACTTGTGTCCTTGTGGCCTGTCCCTGTCGCAGCATCCAAGGTTTTTGTCCATGCCTTCTACACTGCCCTTCTTAATGGGACCAAGGCTAGTGCGGCGCTAGCAGATGCCATGAAAACTGTCCAGAGCAGCAAGCAGTACTCGCACCCCTCCAACTGGGCAGGTGAGTGATGTTACTCTTATTTTAATGGCACAAATGTGTGATGAATGGCGATGACCTTGTCACTGATTCATTTTTATTTGATTTTTTCTATCCAGGATACATGCTGATTGGCAATGACGTGAAGCTTAATAGCCCATCTTCCCTGATTGGCCAAGCTTTGGCAGAGATTTTGCAGTATCCAGATCGAGCACGTGATGCACTTAGAGTTTTACTCCACCTGGTAAGACATCAAAACATGCAAATACAAAACAGCTTATTACATGTGTACATACATGTTGGCTAAATTCATTCAAACTACAATTCCCTTTTTTTTTTTTTTTTTTGTAGCTCAACTTAAGAATAATAGATTGTTTAATTTCAAGATTTGAGAGTGCTTAATTTCATAACCACACACAAAACACATGTACTGCACTCTCTCACTCCTTCCAGGTGGAAAAATCCCTTCAGAGGATACAGAACGGCCAGCGTAACTCCATGTACACATCCCAACAAAGTGTGGAAAACAAAGTGTGTGGCGTTCCCGGCTGGCAGGCACTGTTGACAGCTGTAGGCTTCCGTCTTGACTCTGCGGGTACTGGTATACCTGCAGCCGTCTTCTTTCCCACTGCTGACCCAGGAGACAGACTCCAGCAATGCAGCACCACCTTACAGTCACTACTGGGTATGCACCTGAGACGAACATTACATCTCATATCAGTCAAATTCAGAACCTGATTCTTTAACTTTCGAAGACCCAAAACCATATACTGATCTAAAATGTTTAATAACTTTTGAACCACTAATCTGAACAATACAGTGAAATAATGAAGGTAAAAGGCACTTTGTCAGTTTTTCAGCAGCAGATGTCTTTTGCAGATGCATCCATAGTCTCTGTAGTGAACAATGAAACGACAATGACAAATGACAATGGATGTAGATGCTTGTTGTTATGTAGAATTAATGATATATATTTTTACCAAAAAAGCAAAGTTTCCTTCAATTTTCTCTGTTTTGATAAAATAACTTTGGAATTTACTGAGCTTTTATTGACACCTATTTGTTCATGTTACTCTATATCACCTATTTTGGAGCATAAAAATCATGTCTTGTGTATGAAAGATGAAGATATTTCATTGCACCCCCTGCAGGTCTGCCACCACCCGCTCTCCAGGCTTTGTGCAAACTCATCACAGCTTCAGAGGCAGGAGAGCAGCTAATTAACCGGGTAGGTCCCTGCGGCCCTGAACAAATGTCGCTGGCTTTTTAAATCTAATGCAGCTGATACAATTGGGTTCAAAAGGCAAATCTCAATGGTGCTATTTTTTGTAAAGAATAGTTAATAGTAGTCCCACTGACTTTCTTTGACAGGCTTTTCAAACACAAGCTTGTGGCTGGAAGAGAATATTAGGGATAAATTATTGCGTAACCTTGTTATGGCAGGACTGGATACCCACAAATCAGTGCTAACTCAAGCTGCAGCTTAATCTGTACTGAAATGCAGCATTGATGCCTGACCAGCAGCCCAAGTTCAGACCCTTAACTACAATCTGAGTCCTGTTCTCTTACCCTAAAGCTCGTGACACCAGAGAATTAATCTTATGCTGCTGAGGTTTATCCCTGTTTACACGTGACATATGACTGTCACATGTCAAAGGTGAAAAGAATATTCACTTTGTTGGTGATTAGCAGTTTCTGGGGCCTCAAACTAAAAATGCTATTCTAAATGCACAGAACATAAAATGCATCTAATCTATGTATGCTAACTACTTGAAACACTGCTGACTGTCTTGAATATAATATGGTATATTACACACTACTTTTACTTGTCTCTACTATCCCTCTTGTACTGAACCTTCATATCCTTTGTGAATGGTCTGTGTGCATGTAAATAAAAGCCTATTCTTTCTCCCTTGCCCTTGATGTGCTGTCTGAAGGCTGTTAAAAATATGGTGGCAATGGTAAGTGTGCCTTCACTTACCTGTATTCCATCCCACTCTCCTGTCTCTACTGCTAAAATCTCCACAGGATCATATTCTTTGTGCTGGAGCTGCATGAGAATGCATTTATTTATTTTGTCCGTTTATGTTGATTTGCATCTTGTATGAATCAAGTGTAGCTCTACAAATCATTTCTATCTTGTTCATAATATTTTCATTGTTAGTTTCTGCAGTTTGATCGTAGGGATTTGAGGTATTTAAGGATTTACCACGCTAGCTCATTATGGGTCAGAGGAATGTTTGAGGGTGGTAGAGGGGATAAAGTGACGTAAAAAACAACTTTTCATATCCATTGGAAGTGAAGTGAGGACCAAAGGCCTATTTCTTTCTGAGTGTTTATATGAAGTTGACAAAGGTGTTTCTGTTCAAATAATCCTCAAACAAAACAGGCATGCTTGTTCCCAAAGCACGTGTAAACTCACACAAAGCTGAGAGCCTTTCATGTCTAAGAATACAAATTAAAAATGGGCCTTGAATCATATTTACTATATACCCACCTACTCCAGAAAGAAATCAAGCAGTTTTGCACTGGTATCAAAGTATCAAAACAATATAAAAAATGATTAGGTCACACATTTACACAAGTCATTATAACATGTCCATTAAAGGTTACTAGTTTGTTGAACATTTTACTCATCTGATCACTTTACTTTTCATTTCCCTCTTTTTCTTCTCTCTGTCCTCCAGCTTCACCAGGTGCTAGTCCAACTCCAGACAGGAGAGAAAGAACAGGATTTCTCCCTCCTGCCCATTCAGGTGTCCATTAGTGTGCAGCTATGGAGACTTCCCGGTTGTCATGAATTTCTGGCTGCTCTCGGTGAGTTGAATCTTACCTTTTTAACCCCACCACATATTTAATTTTCTCCTGTTGTTCCACTTAAACATTACTGTTAGCAAATTACAATGGTGTTGAGGTCTAACCACTGTCCTGTTGTATATGCGCAGGATTTGACTTATGTGAGGTAGGCCAAGAAGAAGTGGTGCTGAAGACAGGCAAGCTAGCCAACCGCCGCACCTTGCACTTTGCTCTGCAGTCTCTGCTGGCGTTGTTTGGTATGTACACAGATTTCCTAATATTTACTACTGTATATCACTTCAGACAGTTTGATCTTTGATTTGTGAAGTTCGGTGATGATGTGCAAGGTGTAATCAAATCCAGTTGTGTCTTATCAGGTGTCGTATTATTTATTTCTTCTCTCCCCTCAGACTCCACTGAACTACCCAAGCGTCTAAGCCTGGACAGCTCATCTTCCCTTGAGTCTCTAGCATCAGCTCAGTCTGTGTCCAACCCCCTGCCCATGGGATATTCAAGCCTTCCCTTCTCTCCTCCATGCCTGGACAATCAGGCATCAGATGCCATTTCTGTTTATAGCCTCAGCTCTGTAGCCTCCTCCATGAGCTTCGCTTCTAAATCAGAGTGTGATTTCCTCGGGCATCGCCAACGCAGTGGAGCCACAGCACACTATTCTGCCCACAAGCATCCTCATGTTCCCCGTAGCCGCTCTTCTCCCCATGGGGCAGCTGCTGCAGTGGCAGGAGCTCGGGGAGAGGAGGAGGAATATGAGGGCTTCTCTATTATTAGTAGTGAGCCTCTGGGAAGCCACTGTGACTCTTTGCCTTTGCCACCAGGCCACGGCCAGCGCCACAGAGGAGGCCGGGGAATAGGTGGGTCCGGCACAGGAGCCGGAAGAGGCTACACTGTTTCAGTGTCTTCAAGAGGTAGTGTCAGCACTCCCACATCCCCTGTCAAGACATGTCTGGTACCCAGTCCTAACTCACCATTTCAGAAGGTGGGTAAGGTGAGCAGCTCAGACACAGGGGAATCTGACCAGTCCAGCACTGAGACGGACAGCACTGTCAAGTCTCAGGAAGAAAAAACTGTCCCTCTGGATCCTCAGGAGCTGGCCCAGAAGATTCTGGAGGAAACCCAGAGCCATCTAAGGGCAGTGGGTAGTCTTCAGCGGGCTGGGGCAGAAGGTGGGACATCAGGAGGGACCTCTACCCGTAGCAGCGCTTTCCGCTCTTCTGAAACTAGTGCATTTAGTCGTCCGAACAGCAGTGCTAGTGGCCGGGCTCAGTCTTCCCCAAGACCAAAACCCCCCTCTCGTTCCTCTTCCCTACAGAAGATAAGCTCTGGCTACAACAGTCCTGCGGTCTCTGAGTCTTCCCAAAAGGAGGGCAGCCATCCCTCACCTACTCTGGATAGCCACGCACAGTTTAAATTGAAGTACCCGAGTTCCCCGTACAGTGGCCACATCTCCCGTTCCCCCAGTAATGTCTCTCCCAGCTCGGGTCACCAGTCACCTGCTGGCAGCGCTCCATCACCTGCCCTGTCCTACTCCTCCACAGGCTCTGCCTGCTCTACATCAGCTGATGCCCCAGACTTGGACCGGCTACGAAGAGGGGTTATTGATGAAAAAGTTCAAGCAATCCACAATCTTAAGACCTTTTGGGCTAATGCAGCAGCCCAACAACAGCAACATCTAGGTCCTGTCAGAGCTGTCCATAGCACTCCTGGTCCTTTGGCAGCCACAAGTAGGGACGTACTGAGCCTCCTGAACCTCTCCCCACGCCACTGCTCCCCTAGCGACACCCAAGACAGCCTGGAGCTGCGGGAGCTGGGGCTGCAGTCACTGGATGGGGGCAGCAAAACCTCTTCCAATGGACACCATTGCTCCAACCCTAGAAAAGTAGCTCCATCACCTACTATTTCCACTAGCAGTAGCCCTGGTGCTCGATCTATCCGACTACCTGCTGGCAATGGATACAAATTCCTGTCGCCTGGAAGATTTTTTCCTTCTTCAAAATGCTGAGACATTAAAAATGGTCCATATACTTTTATCTATCAGTTACTATCCTGTGTGCTGGAGGATTAGGGCACTTTTTGAGGACCTGTACTGGTCCATCAAGTTTAACTGACTATGACAAGGATTCGATTGGTCAGTGAGAGAGATCCTGCAGAGGCACATGAATGCTTTAGAGTGTCTTTTCTTTGTGCCCATAACACTGTAAATGGCAATGAGAAATACTCAACGACCTGATACTGTGTTTGTGTGTAACTGTGTGTCAGGTAGATGTAAATGCCATTTGGTATTTTCCCCAAAACTTTGCTGTTTCTGTGGGCCAAGATGCAACAACTCTGACTGATTTCCTCCATTATATTTTTTGTTTTAAAATTTAATGGTTATTGTTATTATTGTTTGTTATTGTTATTAATATTATAATAATTATTATGTTTTGTAAATTAATTCCAGTGTTTCACAATCAGTATTAAGCGTTTTTATATTATTAAAAGTGAGAAAACCTGTACCATGTAAAGATGGATAGAGGGGGGAAAAAAAGATTTAATATTTTTTATTGAAATCAAAGGGGCATTTTGCCTGATTTCTTTGTGAATTGAGTGTCTGCTCTGAAGCATGGATTCTCTTGCTATTCAATGTTAAGTACCATGTATGACTTTTTAGCCCATGATTTTTTGAGATTAAACATGAAAGTTTCATGACAACCATCTGTCATTTATCAGTAAACTGTTTCAATAAAAAAAATCATGTTTGATTTCTTGTATTCTTGACTACACTTTATTACCATGAAAAACTATGATGCATTTTGATAAAGTCAGTTACAATTATCAGAGCAAGTCAGAAAAACAGTCATGTTAAACAAATTCAATTAAATTTGGAGAATCTGTAGAATTTCTATTTTTAGCAGTTTTACAGTTTAATACATTACATCTGTATGACAGTGTTTGTAATGTCACAATTTTTCCATCTCCTTCCTGTCCACAGAAAACCATATAACTAGATATGTAAGCTGTTTTCCTGAGCTCATGAGAAATTTTTTGTAGAGACACTGAGAAACTTGGTTCTCACAAGATACATATAAAATATGATTTGCTGTTGCAGCTTAAACATCTTAGAAGTATATTAAGTACATCCAGTGGGCTCAGTCTGAAATATTTGCAGCATTAAAACAACATAAAAATGAATGTAGTAGTAATAAACAAAAAAATCATATTGGCAAATTTCACTGCATAGAAACTACTTGTATTTACCATACTTTTTGCCGGTAATTCTTGGTCGTAGAGTAGGTTCACAGTATGATAGAGGTCTATTTTACTTAAACAAAAGGGTGTCAATACTTATTAAACCACTCAGAAAATGGAACACTATTACTTCATCAGGTTTCTGAATAGTCGTCAAAGTGTGTGATATGGAAATCACTCCAAAATTACTCCACATATTCTCCACCTCCCCGTGGACATTTTAGTTGTTGTCTAAGGGGTAGAGGGAGACTATAGAAGACCCCTAACCAGGGGTGCCATTAGGCAGAGAAAAGTGTTGATTCTAGGGGCCCATGACTGACAGAGGCCCTAGAAAATAGTAGAAGAAAAAGAAGAAAATCCAGTTAGTCCAGCATCACAGATAATGAGGAGAAAGCATACGAAAATTATATGAAAAAAGAGAAAAAGGCCATTTAAATTTACTTCCATCCAAAAAAAAAAAAAACTGTCATTGAAAAAAGTAAAAGATAAATGTTGGACAAAACCATAAAATGTATTGTGAGTAGAATGTTGATCACTGCCTCAGTGTATATTTGTAGTGTTTGCATGGTTTGCAGCATTGAAGAGGTGGGGGCCCAAAGTCATATTTTTTCAGGGGGCTCCAAATCCCCCTAACACAGGTGTTAAGTGTGTTTCTGGACACGTCATTCATCTCAGACCCTAACACTAATCAAAACGAAGGCCAGATCAAACTGTTACATAATGGACTCAGACCACATGGCCATAGACCACAGAGTCCTGATTGATATGTGATGAAATACTACCTGCTGCCATTTCGGTGCAGTTTGACACGTTTCGACGTGCAATAGGCGGGCTAAGATTATCCAGTGAGTCACTTCATTGGTTCATACTAATTAGTAGGTCTGTCCGTGGGAACGTGGGAGGGACCGGGAGCCGCTATAGGCGCTCATGACGTCAGCATCAATCAGCGGTCTCTGGGCAGTGCTAGTATTACCGAAAGGAGCGACCATGGTGTTCATCAAGGAGTAGTAAGTGCGATGTTTCTTCTTAGTGCTTATTCTTAATGATTCGACACTACTGTGTTGTTTAGTAGTGGGTTCCGTTCGTCTGTGTTGTAGTTCCGGTGATTAATAAAAGCTAATGTAAACTTTTTGTCACTCTTGTGTGTGTGTGTGTGTGTCAGACACACGAGGGAAGGGTGGGATTGCTCAAGAGCCGCTCCGGCCTACCGGCTTTGACAGCGGTGTGACAGCTGCTGTTATCCTACCGTGTCTCATATGTTCACATAAAGTAGTTGCCTTCTCAACACCTCAGTCTGGAAGCGCTATGATGATACCGGAAGTCGTTTTCCAGGTTTTTCGACCTACCTTAAAACTTCAGCCAACTTGAGTACGAATTAGCTTGCGATGTGCTAATGTTAGCTTAAGGATATGAAATCAACCTAACGCTACATCATTTAGCGTTAGCGGCTGCTTTTACTGTCTGCACTTGTTAGCAGTAAACATATGGCGGTGCCAGGTAATTTCATCTTAGATAAAACACTTTTTAACGTATGTTTGTCGTTCGCTCATATTACAGTCACCGTTTCGAACAGCTACAGGTAACAAGGCTAGCGCTAACTGTTCCTTATAGCAGGAACGATATCTGTGTTGCTAAGGCTAACGGTTCACTGTGGCTTATTAACTTGTATGATAAGATGTTCAACAGAGTTATGATCAAAATCTGTCAAATCACACCTGTAATCTCACACAGAAACATTTTGAGCACTTTCACCTTAACCTGAGAAAAATGTTCCCTGAAGTGAGGATGTTTGTTTTATCGCTTGAAAGTAAATATATATGTAGATTGAAACTGAACGAATATACATACACTTAAACCTAGTGATGGATCAACAGTAACACATATTATCTATTAGGAATAACAAACATGACAGAGGCTTTTAAACTGATCCCAGATAATATGGTCCAACACTGACATTTCTAATAAATATTCATTACTTTAATTTTTGGATTGGACAAAATATGAAATTCTTGGCCAGTACAGATTTTAAACTACAGTTTGGCCAGAGCTTATGTAATTGTTGGTATACTTATTTTAGCTATTTGATGTTTGGGATGGAGAGAAATAACTACTGTTGTGAAGTCTTTTAGGTTCTCATCATATTGTCTTTAAATGAGCATGACTTCAAATGTAGAAACTGTATCACAGACAAACATTAGAAACTGCCATCAGAGAAATGATCTCCAAACATGATATTTATGATGGACAATGTCTGTCATCAAGGCAATACTGGCAAGTGATGTTGTTCAGAGAGTACAGATTTTGTGAGTTTGCTGTGGTTGGTGCCAGTTTCATAGTTTTACTACAAACCAGCAGCCAGTACATAGTCATATAGCAAATGTATGGAGCATTCATAGTGCAGTTTTTTCCAACTCAAATATACAGTTTTGAACTAAAATAAGCAAAGAAACAAAAAAAGTATAAAAACTCCAACACAAACAAACAAATACAAAAGCATGTGTATATTTTGCTTAGTATCTTGCGCTGCTGAATGTCACTACCATTATATATGTACAGAAATTGTATTTTTTTTTTTGTATGCAGTGCATGTATAGCTTGGCAATCAACCACAAAATCAAATATTGATTTTTTTTTTCAATGTTGCATATAACATTTACATTATATATAATGTGTATATATAATATATGATATATATAATGTTATAACATTTCTAATGTGTTTGAGAAAACAACTGACATAATGATACTGATATATATACATACACACACACACAAAATCTAGGATTATTTCAGTTGTTTTCTGGCTACATGAGCTAGTGATGTCCCAATCTGGATTTTCTTGCTTCTGATGCAATTTTTTTTTTTTTTAGGATTAGTTTTGCCAATATTGATCTGATACCAATCTGATACCGACTTCTTACAATGAAATTTTGATTTAAATTTAGAGTCATTATTTATAGGTTATTATGCTATTATTTTACTTGAGATCACAATTGAGCTGAATGGGGAACCTGAGCTAAAACAAGTATGATACCTTTGACTCGTAATGCCACTGCTGTAGTGCATCTATGGGCAGGTCCACTCAGGGATTATATTGGGGTGCATTCCATGCTATACGTTTGTGATGCGTGGATCAGTGGGTTTTTAGCGGGGCGGGTTGGGGTGGGTCAAAAGAATGTCAGTTTATTTGCGGGGCTGGTTGGGTTGGGTTGGGTCAGATAATTCCACAAAAGCCCCACGGGTTGAAAAAAGCCCACTTGCACATCACTACAGGACCATACAATGAAAGTGAAACTTATAGAGGCTTTACTAATTCCTCTAAGTCTCCCGCTGTTGTGCAGCTAATTTTCCTTTTCCCTACCTTCAGAAACTTGACATACATACTAGTGATGGGTAGATGAGGCGTCATGAAGCATCTCGACACATTGCCAAACTGTATTGATACTGTGTCACTGAATACTGACACCTGCTGGACCTTAAAAATCCCTACAGGCAACTTAGTTGACAGACTCAACTGACAAATTTGATGACCTAGTATATACAATAATATAATTTAAGTCATTGTATTTTATATTGTATTATTTCATATCTTCATTTAAATTTAAAATGTCTTTGATATTTTTAGATGCAGTCAATAAATAATGTGAATGTCTAACGTGAAAATCTAAGTGAACGTGTTGTGAATGAGGATGCTTGTAGACTGGGATTTTTTTTTCTTCAAAATTTTATTAAAAAAACGTTTTTCCAGTGTTTTGAAATTGAATCTGTTACGCTTTTTTGATACAACTTCTCCAGCTGTAGTAAACACCCAGTCACACAGCGCAGATGAGCAGATATGAATAGAAAACTAAGAGTCACTTTGAAATGAATTTGAATTCAGATAGATCAAGTGGAAACTCTGAGAGGAACAGGATGAAACACCAAGGAAATTAAAACAAATACCTTATTTTCCGATATGAGATCAAAATGGTCCCACACGGTGGAAACCTTTCTTTCACGGGGTTTTGCTCTATGAGCTCGAAGCATGCGCCAATGCATTGGTGTTGCCGGACCCATCACTTATACATACATGATTGGAGAAACACAATATAGGTGGGATAGGAGATGTTTTCCTGGAGCATTTTTTACTATATTGCTTAAAATTCCCTTCACGCCCTGATTGCAACCAATTACGTAAATGCTGTAACGCAAAAATAAAAAAATGTAGTTACCTGTGGAAAGGACAGGACTGAAAAAACACCATCCAATCATTTTAACTGGCCCATTGAAATGATTGAATGGTGATGTGTAAATCAAACTCAACTGCCCTTTGTCCCTCCACCCTCCCTTGCATGTACCCCTCATCGTGTACAAATCGTGCCTATACGAGGCGTGGAGCACTTGTATAGGAAACGAAGCCAGAGCTTGGTTAGCTATATTATCTATATTAGGATGTAAAGTTCACCAGCAAGCTGTTTTGTCACTAATGTAAGTCACTAGGGAATGTAACATTAGCCAGGTAGGTATGAACTGGGGCTGTTCTGCCAACAAACATAATGGAGAAATCAGCGTTTCCGCTGGTAAGGTTTTGCCATGGTGCAGCGCCACCACACCATACAGTTCATACATCACCGTCGCATTAGACTTATCATACATATGTATAATATATAATGGGCCAGTACAAATGTCTTGCCCCTTCCAAATGAAAGTCTGTGACGATTCAGGAGCCGGAGATGTAAAGTAATTAGTAACATTTGTTAAGTTTCACTTTCACTCCTGCACCCCCGTTATTATAAGTAGGATGGAAACCGGCCAACCCCCCCCACCCTGGCTGAATTGTGTGTGGGTGGGGGGGCAGGTGAATTGATGGTGCACAGTGCTCATGAATCAAGCATTGCACGTTCTGGAGGCGTGGCTTCGGGGGAAAGTCTGAAGAAAGGGGTTTGGTCTTTTGAATTGTGTATTTTCAAAATGTAGCTTTTCCAGGATCTCCTACCCTACCTTTAAGTATTAATACATGACAAGAAGGAAGCAGGTTGCAATTACAAATTTCTGAATTGTCACCAGATGCATTATCATAATTTTGCAATTAAGGCATTTTGCACAGTTTTGAGAAAGCAACCAATTGAAATAACAGGCAGGTTGTGACTGAGTTTTTTTCTTCCAACTATATCCTACATTACTGGCACTAACGTTCACCTGAACCGAACTGTCAGCAGTCTCAGAATTCGCAAATGTCCCCATGCACTGGGGCGCCGTAAGGGCAGGTAAACATGACAAATTTATGGGGCCCAGCATTTGTGTGTCCAGTGGATAAAGGTTAGAAGTTATGAAAATTTCGTGTAAGATCCGCTGTATAATAGAGGAATAGAACCCGGGAGTCGGATGTTGAAAGCATGTAAAGTTTTACTTTCGTTTCACGCCAGTGTTTGTTATGTTAGTTATGGACTGTACCCCCACATATATAACTGCCACACACACACACACACTCCGATGAACCCCCTCTGGTTTTTTGACAAATCGCACCCTGGTTGTGCCCACACATGCAACGCAATGCTGTTATTGACTGGAGGAACAAACTCACTGTCAAAAGTACACACCCCCTAGAAGTGTCCTAAATAGAGCAAAATGAGAGGAAAATAGAAAATGCAGGCAGGGGGCAGGGACTCGGCAGGTAAACACACCATTGCGCACTGATAAATGGTCAGATGTGATCATTTAGAGGGATTATTATTGTATGAGCTTATGCATTGTATAATATATCATAATATATCACGATTTTTAAAATATTAAATCATGATCTCTATTTTATCACGATTCTTTACACTGATCTTTGAGATAATTTGCACGTTTCTGAACAGTGTAACCAATCGCCCTATGTAAAACATAGCCCTAAAAGAACAAAAATTTAGCCCAAAGAACCTTCCAGAACATTTTTAATTTCATTTGTGCAATGTTGCCAATATATGCCAAGAATATAAACATACTAAAATGTAAATAACAATCTGATTATGTGCACTCTTGAAAATGAAAACTAAACTACACTAGGTTTTTTAGGTAGCTTTCAATAAACATGAAAAAATACAGAACATACTGTTTTGATGCTGTCTCTTCAGCTGATTGAACAGGTTCATGGTGTTGACATACGTTATTCTAAGAGTATAACGCGACGGACCTGTATGTGCAGGTCGTGGAGGACTCATGTTCTGCCCCTTCAGATTAAAGTGTCCGAAGATAGATTAAAGGAAAATTAGCTGTACAACAGCAGGAGGCTTTAAAGGCTCTGACATTCAGACATACTGTGTGCATGTGAGCGGCGCATACTCCATGCGCACTGTCCACACGCACTATCAGTGGATGATGGAGGTTTCAGTGGAGCGTACCAATTTCACATTCAAAAACAGGTTGATGTGCACGGACATCCACAGAGTCAAGTACGGCCGACTCTGTGGGGGCCAAGTCTTAAGTTATGATAGACTTGCCCTACCATTTTAACTTTCGCTGTGCGTACTCATTGCGAGGTTCGTGCGGCATGGAGCACACCCCCATTAAAAAAACAAAACAAAACAATTCCACGATCTCTCCACTTTGTTGGATCATTGATATGTTCTAATCCTTCATGATCTAATATCGTCATGTCACACACCTACATTGTTGGAAAATGCCACATTGCTTTCATACTAGTGTAAAAAATGCAGCAGTTTTTCTTTTGCTTTTTTTTTTTTACACAGAAACTCTTTCTGCTCAGTTTTACTATATCCAAAATGCCATATACACACAGGACCTTGTTGCCTTTTGCGATGGTATAATTGCACAAGCTGGCATTGCAATTACAGTGTGATCAATTGTGCAGCTGTAATGGCAAAGCTTTGGCTGTCATTCAGTCATATTGGAAGTTTTTCTTAATTTATTTGACATGGTTGGTCACAGCTCATCAAAATGACCCTTGGTGTGAAGCAGCACATCAGGAGATGAAGTGTAGCCAAAAAGTCTTTTCCCAAGTGCTGTACCAAGTGTGCTGTGTTAGAGTACAATCTTTGGTTGTTTTTAGATTTTTGCTTATAGGGAACTTCCTCTTCTACCACTCTTTTCCTTTTGCACTGTGGTTTGTGGTCGCTATGTAAAGCTAGTTTTTCACAAGGGTAAATGATGCAATTGCTTGAGGCACAGCTCACCACACCCTGAAGGAGACGTGTGCTGGGTCATAGTGTGCATAAAGTTATTATTTTTATGATAAATATGAATGTAGTTTTACATAACCGCCCTGTAATACCACTTTTTTTTGTAGTGTACAGTTTCCTTTGCTCCTGTTACGTTAATGCCTTTTCATGTTTTAACCATCTCAGCCATAGCAATCCTCAGCTTTCATCAACCCCAACTTTTCCACTTGAATTTAGTGTTGTGTTCCTTTCATTTTGTGAAGTCAGCAGTGTATCAAGTCAAGTAATAATAGTTTTTAGTCAGGAAGACCGACTGCGACTGGCTTCCTGTTCCTCAGTAGCGGGAGGGTTGCTGTGCAATGTGGAGGTCATTTCTGGTCCTATGATGGAGTGTGCAGTTTGTTTTAATTCATAGTATATTGTGTACTGAGAGTGACTTCCTCCTTATTTGAATAAAAGACAATGAGGAATAATAAGTATAAATGCCTGTGCAGACTTGACAGATACACCTATAACTATATGTGTAAATAATAATGCTGCACTTTTTTTTTTTTTTGTATTTCAAGGTACAGCTCTTGAAAAAGTATTTGCCCCCTCACTGAATTTTTACATTTTTGTATATTTCTCACATTTGAATGTCTCAGCTCATCAAACAAATTATTACATTAGACAAGGATGACCCGAGTAAATTCAAAGTGTTTAAGTGATGATTTCATTTATTAAGGGAAAAGATAACCAACCCTACCTGGTCCTATATGAAAAAGTTTTGGCCATCTGAACTTAGTAAGTGGGTGTTGCAATAACTGATAATGAGTCTTTTACATTGCTGTGGTGTGTAGTGGGAAGCAGTACCACCCAAGCTTCATGCACACAGATTCATTAGGTGATACTGTATATGACTTAGTGTTTTTTTCATATTACCTTAAAACAACATAAATCACATTACTTGCTAGTGTTTTGTAGTTTGGCATATATTCTTAACTTAAAACTGATGTATTAACAGTAGTTTTGCTTGTCTTGTCATTGAGAACCAAATGAATGTTACCACATCTTTCTCTGTTTTGCAGCCGTGTGGTTTTACCCTGTAGTGTTGAGGAGGTGAGTAATCACTTTTTATATTACTACTTTATGCAATTTTTGTACTTGTTACAACAAACTTTAAAACTGTTTAAAGAAGACTTAGAGTAGTTTTAGGGATTCACCGATACCAATATTGGGTATCGGTCTGATACTGAGCGTATGTACTAATACTCGTAGTCATAAAAGTGCACCAGTACAAACGCACCGATACCACTTCACAGCAGTGTGATGTTCACCTCATAGTACAGCAGGTACACAGCCGAGGAGTAATGTTAGCAGTGTGGAGATTTTTCAAAATAAACGACGGTAACAAACGGATACAGATGGAATGTATTGTCCATCCTCTGCGTACATTCCATACGTAATTCTGTCCATTTTTTGGGAGCCTGTGGATGCGTACCCAGAGCCATATAAAGATCATCATATTATCTTTTATTTATTTATTTATATATATATATATATTACTGAAAATCTACGGACATATTTATGATAACTATCATTTCAGGCTCAGTCTTTACTTAGTATCCACATTAGTATTACCTCTTCTGTCATCGCCATGTTTGTTATTTTTGACTTTCTTCTCAAAAAACTTGACTCTTCTTTGTGGTATTTGGCAAGTATCGTTAATTAAGAGTGACACCCTTTGGTGGATTGATTGAGAAACACTCATTCCAACACATTAAATGTCAGTAGCATCACTTTGTTAGTCAGACTGATGGCAATGACAATAAAGCCCATTTTCAAAAGTAACTAAGAACTGTAATGGTATTAAGTACTCAGTATCGGCAAGTAATCAAATGTAAGTACTTGTATTTGTAGTCGGTCTGGAAAAAAGTGGTATTGGTGCATCACTAAGTAGTTTTGTTCCTTTTCATCTGACAACAGAAAATATGTCACATATAGTAGTTGGGTTTAGAGCAATGACAACATGCCTCTGTCATGCACCCCTTTATAAAATAATTGTAATGAATAAGAATTGTACTAATTTTGTGTCCTCATTTCTAATGTTTGATTCCTCATAACAGGTCAAAGTAGCCCAATATTGTCAAAAAAAGGCATAATTTGATTGTTTTACAGGAGCAGTCAATTGTTCAGTGTTGTTATAAAGTTTTATGTCATGACTCCAACACTCACTCTTTACCCTTGTTTGGTGACTTGTACCACATTTTAGAGTTCGGTCCAAACAACTAAACAGAAAATAGTTTTGGCTTAAGGATGTTTTAAACTCTTAACAGGAACTCTAGTAGCTAAAATAAAAGTAAGAAAACTACCGTACTTTCACACATTAGTGAAAGTACCATAATTATCATTCACATACACCTTCATTATGCCTTTTTTAATTGTCCAAGAAATGTGTGTTTTTACTGTAACTGGTTTCCTATTCCTTTGACAAATGTTTTCTGGCTATAGTGCAAAGAGTTCATATTCATGTTTTTTTCTTACAGTATCAAGTGGGACAGTTGTTCTCAGTGGCTGAAGCGAGTAAAAATGAAACTGGCGGCGGTGAGGGTATTGAGGTCCTGAAAAATGAACCTTATGAAAAAGATGGCGAGAAAGGACAATACACACACAAAATCTACCACTTAAAGAGGTTCGTGGTGTTACATTTATCCTTTTTATTTATTGTGTAATAGCACTGAGCTACCACCCTGTGGCAGTGTTGCTTTAGCTTTAATATTGGGCTAAATAAGTACAAATGAATTGATTTGATTGGTGGAGTGCTGTGTGTTGCTTGTACCTTTTTCCACTTTGATCCATCATTCCCACCCTCATGTCCACATCCCACAGTAAAGTCCCAGGGTTTGTGAAGCTCCTCGCTCCTGAAGGTTCTCTGGTATTTCATGAAAAAGCCTGGAATGCCTACCCCTACTGCAGAACCAGTGAGTCCCTTCCCATAGGACCTTACCTCTGCTTTACCCTCAAACCCTTTGTCTTCTGTATTGTAAAGTACATAATGCTACTATAGTGTGTTTTCCAATTTATGTGTGTGTATAATAGTAATAGTGTGGTTTCTTTTTTTCTCTCCTCATGCTTAACCTTGATCCAGTCGTGACGGTAGGTTTTTTTCTTATATGTTGTGTCATGAATGATATGGAAATTTATTAATTCAACTAAAACTATTATTCTATAGCCAGCTTTCTAAATATTAATATTCAATAACTTCCTTCTTATGTCTAGAATGAGTATATGAAAGACAATTTCTTCATTAAGATTGAGACATGGCACAAACCAGACCTTGGAACTCAAGAAAATGTAAGTTCTTCCACTTCAAATTGATGTAAACAGTTTGGATTTGGTGCAAGGTTTACCACAATTGTGCTGTTTTTGTGTGTTTGTGTAGGTCCACAAACTAGACAATGCCACGTGGCAGAATGTAACTGTTGTGCCCATTGACATCGCAGACAGAAGTCAAGTGTCGGCTGCTGTAAGTAGAAACTCTGTTCTGGCACATATCCAGTTCATGATGAAAGCACAGTTTGGCGCCTTCATGTGGACAGGCTTGATCATTACCATACTACCTGCCAAATATAATTGTCTTGCATAATCTTCGAACAGGGTGGAGAGTATTATTTTACTTCTGATTACAGTAATCTTCTCGTATCAGTTACGTTTAAGTGTATATTTTTTTCAGGACAATGTCTTTAGAGTCATGTTTACTTTTCTAATATTAGTAGTTGCCATGGAAATTCTGTATGAGGTCATTTTAAAGGTGTGGGTTGCAGTTAACACTTTTATTTTTTAATAAATAAAAAATAGAACCAAATACCAACTGTAGAAATTTAGTTGGTATTTAAGTATTACAAAGAATTAAAAAACATAAACACTAAAGCTCAATTTTTGCTGTTTTTGTGGTTGTTTTTCAACCAAAAAATGACATTGAAGTTAGTTGTGTTTGATTGATTTTATCATTTTATGCATATATGCATTTTATATGAGTAAATGTGTAAAACATTATGAATATTTGGCCTGCTTTTTTACTGATCTGTACTAAAACTGTGTTTTTGAAATCTTTGTTTATGAATCATATGATTAAAGCTTCACTAGGTTGCCTCAGTAATATTTCAATATATAAATTGGATATTTCTAATCCTCTGCTTTGAATCTCTGAAATGTTATTTGAAGAGGTTACACATTATTGCTGTTATTCGACATCACATTGCCTCATTTCACTGTGCCGTTTGTGCATGCACGCGCGTGTGTGTGTGTATTTGGCTGAGACGCATTGCTTCTGTGTGTGTACGTGTTTGTTTGCGGTGGGTAGTTAACGAGGCGGACGTGTTTGCCTTGCTGGCGGAGTGTGTTGTGTCTGAGGGCCCTATCAGCCCTCAGCCTCAGGCATGGCTGCAGGGCCTGGGGCGTACCGCCAGCACAGATGAGTTTGTTAGTGTAATTAAGGCTCACAGTGCTTCGTATGCCGGAACTAGACAAATACACACATGACACAATCACACTCGCTCTCTAACACACACTTTTTACTTGAGGAGTAGCTCCTTTTCGTCTACCACGGCACATCGATTCACAGACCTCATTAGTGCAGCACAGTGTATTGTTATAGTGATGGAGCTCTCGGCATTAAAACAGCCAAATTGTTGTGTGTGTGCTGTGTATGTACGGGTGAGTTTCTGTCTGTTTCCACACGCTTGGCACCCTCCTGTTGGCCGATAGCCCTGAAAAGTAGCTTTTAGCTGGAGGCGCATCATGATTTATTTAAAATTGCTGGGCCCTTGAGCTGTTGATAATTTGAAAGCCATTTCATTTATTTGTATTACTATTTATCTTCCTGTTTTTCTCAAGTCAACTGTGTCATGTTTGTCATGTGCTCAGCATATGTGCACAGGATTGCTCAGTATTTTCTTAGATGTGTTAGAAATGTTTTAGCATTGTGGCTATGACCTTCGATACAGTGACAAATTTGTAGCTAGTATCTAACTAAAAAGGTTTGGTGGGATTGCATGACCCTGAGGATCATTGCTATTATCAAAGCTTTGGTCACAAACAGAAATACTTGTAGGAACAGCAACACTGATACAGCTATTGTAGATACATGCACATTACCAGTATGAGTGGTCACCAGCGTCACCCTAATTAAACACATGTTGCTGGTGGCCTTAGTGGCCCATAGATTGTCTTTTATCTTTTAGCTGCTGAAAGATGAGATGTGCTTTTTGACATTTTCGGGGTGATGGTGGATGAGTGTGGTACTTTTACACCATAAGCAAATGGCATTTTTAGACAAATGATGCACATTTTTGTAACCTGTTCAGTGGCACAGTAAAATAAAAACAATCATTTTGGGGTAAAATGATGACATTGATTCATCAGTTAGATCCATTAATGACCTTAAATTGATTATTTTATAAACTATTGGCTTTGGTAGTGATGAATGACTGTTTGGCCTTAATTCGAATCATTGAATTTGAGGGGGAAACAATAGCTAAAAACTTAAAAAACAAAAAAAACATATGTTCACTTCCAGATGTGGTGGTGGTGGTGGTGTTGTTATTATTATTATTGTTATATGTTAATCTTTTTAGTGTAAGATTTAGCCAGTTTCCAACAATGTTTTATTTTTTCTCTCTGGGAGAAAAGTGTAACTAACATCAATTTCTTGCTTCAAAATATCATTATGATATCAGTTTTTGAAAATCCTAGTTGCTTGGCTCCTAAAATACAGTAATGCAAAAAACTTGTAAATTTCCTTAAACCAATGCATTTATTTATTGCTTAATTTTTCATGCACCATGAGTCATGATTTGTGTCTTAACCATATCATCTTACCACAGCCTGTTGAACATTTTCTGCCAGCTACTTGTTATGCTATGTATTGTTTTAATTATGGAAAATGTTTTTTTCTGTAGGACTACAAGCCAGATGAGGACCCCGCCAAATTCAAGTCAGTCAAGACCGGCAGAGGACCCCTTGGGCCCAACTGGAAGGTACTGCTGGTGTGGGAGTGAGGAGAACTAGATTACTTTCACATGCAAACAGCAATTATGTCACAGGAGACATAAATTCAACCCATGCTTAACCCTTCATACCTGACTTTTTGTGGGCTGTAAACACATTATCATTGTAAATCCCTGAAAACCCAGCAGCACCTGCAGCTTTAAACAATTTATTGATAAAACACTGAATTACTCAAGACCATATAGAATTCAATGCAGTTTATCGTCATTAAAACAGTTGTTGCAATGATTTGTACCCTGGAAGTTCAGCATGACTGGTTTAAACTGAAACTTTCCAAGGCAGTGAATAAAGAAAGGTTGGTCATAATAAAATGGAAAGAATATGGAACATCTGTAAATCTGTCCAGCAAAGGCTATCCTCCCTTCAGACAAAACTATCCCATCTCTGGAGGAGCTACTGGGTTCAGTGGTTGGGATGGGACATGGTGCATACACCAGCAGAAGCACACAAAAAGCCCCCGCTGAAAACAAATCAAATGTGACATTGTGGGTAATGCTGCCAGGGGATATGTGGGAGACTCTAAAATGAAGTCAAAGAAAGTCCAGTGGTGTGAAACCAAAGGTTGAGTTCTTGGTATTTGCTGTTGGGGAACGTCATGCTGAGGGGATGCTTCTCTGTGGCAGGTCTGGGAAGGGTTGTGAGGATAGTGGATAAAATGAAAGTATTAAAATACAAGGAAACCCATGAGGAAGACCTGCTGTAGGCTGCAAGAAAGCTGCTGCTTAGGAGAGGATTTGTTTTCCAGGCTAAGCTACTAAAACAACAATGTTAGTGTATCAGCCTAGTCCTCAAACCAATCAGGATTTAGTTATGGTTTTTATTCACAGTCCCTATACAACCTGATCTTTAAAGAAAAATTGTGGGTGAAACAAAACAAGTGTTGATATGGTTACAGCATATACTGGCTGAAGGTTCTTGTCTCCAGGCAGTGATCCCAGTAAATATTGACAAATGGGGTGAATACTCACACTACAACAGAACTGTGTGAGTATTTTTTTATTTAAGTTAAGTCAAATGGAAGGGAATATTTTACACACAGATATTTATAAATCTTATTCCACACTAGTGCCTCTAAACATTTGAACATGTGACTTAAACTATATCTGCAGAAGTGTAAAGATGAGAAACAAAGTACTTTCTCTTCAGCTGTATTTGGGTGTAAAGTAAAATTCAAGTCACAAGGTCAGGTTTTCTACATTGGTACTTCTTAGCCTGTGAGAGGGGAGGAATGTGATTGTATGTGGACGCTGGTAACTGATTTTAAATTTGACAACTGATGGAAAGTAAAAGGAGGGAAACTTTGTTGGGAGTTGTGTTGCTTCCCCTCTAAACCTGCTGGTACCCTAAAGCCTCTCAAATGGGTCCTGCTGACTCTTGGAGCACTAAGAATTTCTGCTCTGTGGTGGAGCCCTCAAAGTTCACCATGGGAAACTTTCCTCTGCTTCAAATATTTTACAGAATTTCACAGAACAAAGACAGCCAAACAGCTTTTAAAAAGTGTGAATAAAGAAGCACAACTTTTTATTTTGTGTTTTTAATTAGATCACTTTCCCGTCCGCTGTGGACATGGAAAAAGACTGTTTTTGAAAAGGTGAAAAAAAAAGTAGTTATGTGACAACAGAGGCACAATTTCTGCCAGCTTCTCAGAGCAATAAAACTCTTGTCTATCTCTGCATGCACACATGCTTGCATATCGGTACCCTTTGTATTTCTGAAAACTTCTGCTCCTTTGAGTGGGGCACAGAGAGGGAGAGAAGAAATGTCACCGTAAGTGTTTTGATGTAGAATCCGTTTCATGTGAAGTTCTCCTTTAGCGATGACAACTTTTCTAAACCCACTGCAAATTTAGAAATGCTTCTCGTTTCCCCTCTCTCGCTCTCCTCCATGATCGTAGCATCAAACGGCAGTGGGATGAGGGTGATTGAGGCGGGTCTGTGGCATTTTCTCGTAGAATGCCGAGCCAGAATGAAGTGATTAATTAAACAGGTGTTCTCAGAGGGAGAGTGTGTGTGTTCTGAGGGTGAGCAGGTCCTGGGTGTTAATAATGTAACCAGCTTTGCACCGCTACGCCCTTATCGCTTTGCAAGCACCGTTTTATCTGCCTTCCGTGGCCACAAAGGCATGCCTTTCGGGAACGGTGTCACTGTCAGGGCGGAGGCAGAGAAATGGTCCCTTCATCTGGAGTTTATCCACTTTGCTCTGCCCCAGCCCCCCCTCCTCCTTTTCTTCTCTTCTTCAGAGGGAGGCAGAGTGCAAGCAGCGGATGGATTTAGAAAGTGTGTTGTAGATTAGGGCACTTTTATCTGTGCACAGCACATCTTCATATTGATAATTATTTCAGCAAGCCTCATACCCAAAGCATTATGTATTAATAATTTTAAGCTTTGAATGCAGCCAAGATTAGACTAAAATAATATTCTCTCCGCCTTCTGCTGTTTTTTATTCTCTCGCTGCAAAGTTGCTGTCAAGTTATTCTGATACTGCATTTTAAAAAGTGATGAATTGAAAGTCGTGAAAGTCATGTCATTCTTTTGCTGTTCTTCCCCCAACAGAAAGAGCTGCTTACTAAGACCGACTGCCCAAGGATGTGTGCCTACAAACTGGTCACAGTTAAGTTTAAGTGGTGGGGCCTGCAGACCAAAGTGGAGAACTTCATTCATGAGGTTAGAGTGACATATTTACACAGTCATTTGTATGTTGGTTCACAGATTCCATTAAGACCCTCAAAGCAAAACATACTGGATGAGTTTTATTGTGTATTGTCTTTGAGGTCAGTTATTACAGTAATGATAAACTGAACTAGAATCACAATTTGTTATTTTAATTTACTAGGTAAAAATGGTGAAATTCTCATAAAATTCATCAATTTGCTTAACTACACTGAACTCTTGTATTATTTGAAATGTAAATTAATACATTTGTCACAGCTTTATTTATTTATAGCATGTTAATGTAATGTGGTGATTTCAACCACATTGCCCTGCCCTAACAAAGACTACCACTGTCTCAGCAAGAGAAAAGGATCTTCACCAACTTTCACCGCCAGCTCTTCTGCTGGATTGATAAGTGGGTGGAGCTGAGTATGGATGACATAAGGCGGATGGAGGCAGAGACACAGAGGGAGCTAGATGAGGTAGGTGTTCAGTTATTAAATATAATTAAATCTTAATTTAAGGCACACCATCACTGCTGAGCTTTGTGCACAGAACTGTCACCAGGTTTGTAGTGCACAGTCTGCTTTGCTAATATTTGCCTGGGGTGCAGATGAGCCACTGTAGAATCAGACTAGTATTCATTCTGATGAGGCTCTTCTCTTCAGTAACAAAACATTAGATGAGTTATATATGGATGTATGAGGATAATATAGTGTGACAAAACAGGGAACCTGCCAGATATCATTTACCTCCCTTTTGAATTCAGCTAGATTTCTCAAAATCGCCCAGTTTTGTTTTTTTTTTTTTAAACAGATGCATTTCTTAACTTGCTTATTTAACCACAGATTTGTTTGGTCATTAATTATTATTTACTGCATCTTCTTGATTTATTGCTTTAAAATACTGTATTTATTATTACAATGTTAATTGCATAGATTATTCCCAAATAAATGTATTTTGTTTTGCATGAAACAAAGAGAATAGATTACAACTCATCATTTATATAGACTAATTTATATAAATAAGTTGATTGTTTAGAATAATAACTTGGATAACAGTGTTAACTCTACTGTTTCTCAGGCTTCTGATATTTTACTATGCTTTTCATTTTTAATATCTTGCTAGTCTTGAAAATGTGATTCCATTATCCTTTCGTTTTATTTAGACATAAGATTTGTTCTACCTTCACTAAAACATCTTTCTCAACGTGTTTTTTAAAGCATCTTTGTTGTAACTCTGATCTTAACTGCACCAAAAGGCCTTAATATTTCCTCCTGTGCTTCACCGTATTTTTATTTTGTCTAGATGCGTAAGAAAGGTTCTGTGCGAGGCACAAAGGCTGCAGAGGAGTAGCCAGGCCAGGTGTAGTTGAGTGTGGCTGTGTAAGTTCTCACTGGTAGAGCCCAGTGTCTTTTTCTGCTCTCTTTGGGATCTGTGTGTTGCTGCACGCCAAGGCTGCTTTCACTTTTTATTGGTGACATTAAGAGGCTTTTAGTCTACTGTGTGTGTATGTGCACTAATATGTATGCTTCCACTTGCGCTCAACAGCACACTCTGAATTGGTTAATCAATAACAACAGATCACAGAGAAATATGATGTATGTGCCTGGTCGTTAAGTGTTTGCTGACCCAGTGAAAATCTCTGTTTATTCATTAGAGTGTATGTGTATACACACCAGAGTCCACAAGTGCCTGGGCTTCTGAACATACTCATACATCTGTGCAAACTTTTCTCAGAATCACACATGCCGTTAAAATGAAAGCCCGCTTAAGCCTAGTACCTGTAATCCAGAGCTTCTCCTGAGGAATACACTGCAGACAAGAAAAACAGTCCTCTTTTAAATCACAGGCTTTTATTTCTGTGAATCAATTTTCTGTAAAACCTTAGCATTGGTTTGCTCTTGGAATCGCTTTAAATATCAGTCTGAGAGCTTTTGGCCGTACAAGGAGAAAAAGGGAGGAATCCGGACTGGACTGGCCAAAGTGGGCCAGACTCAAACATTCCTGGCTTCCTACCAACATGCAGCATTTTGTGCTTTGCCTCCCCCTCTCACTTCTCGCCCAATTCGGCATGTGTTTCCCATTTTCTCCTGAAGTAAGTAAACAGGCGGGTGCCATCAAAGAGGGCTGTGGTGAGGAACCCAACAAGGCCTGAACCTCTGGGCCTGAGGGTTAGCGAGGTCACAGTCTGACTGTATGCGATGAAGCAGCGCTAAGCCTCCCAAAGACACAGGTTCTCAACATGTCCTCACTGTGGTATGGACCACACTTGTGTAACTGTGCGGGTGTCTGTTGGTAGGGGACTGTTAGTGTAAAAGCAGGAAGCATGAAAGAAACCGGGTAAGAAATGGGGGTGGTTTGAGATGGCTTTTTTTCCCTCATTAACATACAAATGGAATTCTGCTGTTGAGGAGTCGTCTGTGCTGTGATTGAGAAAAGGGAGGGAGGGAGGATGGGGAAAAAAGGATGGAGAAGTGTGAGGTTGAATCCTCGTGCCATTTCATCAGATCTGTCTATTCCTCTGTTTAGATCCACTGTTAGTTTGAACTGTTCCATTAAGGTGTGCAGCTATCAGATTCTAACACTAATTGACTTTCCAAAGCCATCAGCCTCAGGGTGGGAGAATTTGAAAGTGATGCCTTTATCTACCCAGAAGACAAACAAGGCCTTGATTAGGACTGCTGCAGATTGTTTTTAGGTAAAGCTAAGATTTTTAGTGAGCCAAAGGAAAAGCTATAATGTAGTTATATTTTAAGGCTTTGCCTTGCAAATACCAAATGTCATACATGTAGAACAGAAATGAGTCCAAACCAGTTGACAGTAATAATTCCACTGAGGCCTAATCCACATGTACAGTTATGAAGTACAAGATTTTGGCCTTTTGTTCACACACTAATCAAGCTTTAGGTCACAGAAAATAGACCTTACTTAAAGCATCCAAGGTGTAGTTATGACATGGTTTGTGTATGTGTCACTTGAGTGATTGAAAAGTCTGTTTTAGTGTTTTATAATAACGTTACTTTAAAACAGGCACTTTATACCACATTTATTGTGAGTGGCCTGCACTTTTCTGTTCTTAGATTGTATTTGTATTGATATGTATTGGTTTCTGGTGTGTAACCTGCCAAGAGACTACAGATGCAATTTAGCAGTTATGCTAACTCTGTCGTATTTACATTTGTATCCTATAATTTGTTCGTTAATGTAGAATGCACCCTCCAAATAAATAAATAAATGTTTCCACCGGAAGATTTTGGATTATAAAGCCAACACATGAGCATTGCTTCCTTTGCATGTGAACATGACTAACATCACTTTCTACCTGTGTCTTTGTAAATATATTGTTTTTGCTGTTGCTGTGTGCTGCCATTGTTGGTAGCCTTTTGGTTTGGCATACTCCTTTTCTTAACAGTGCTTGTGTGGGATAGGATTAAAAAAATACCCCAGTATGTGAAGACTAGGCCTCAATACAGGCATCCACTAAACCTGCCCTCACATGTTTATCTTGCATAAATCTAATGTGTGTGTGTGTGTTTATTTCCATCACTTTCCACACAGCTACGTAAACAGGGTGATGTACGAGGAACCAGTGCTGCAGACGAATGAAAAGTCTAAGGATGTCAAACAACCATGATGACGGCAGCGACAGAGACTGCTTAAGAGGGCTCTTTTGGTGCCACTTTTTACCTTAACTGATTCAGGCTGTGGAGGAGGCGGCTCTGCTACCTGCAATCAATAGAGCAGATCCCTGACTTGCACCCAATCATAGACATTCTATCCACTGAGGAATTGATTTCTAGAAACCAAACACGATCCTAGATGATAAGACTCTAGATAATTTTGATCTCCTCGGCAAAGAAAGGCCAGCTATCAGCATCATGTTATTGACAATACCAAGCCTTCTGCTTCGATGTAGAGGGCCAACTTGCAATAGACGTGTTTAATGAATAAATGAATTGGCTTGATTCCACAGGGGCAGATGCTGGACCAATTATTTACTATAATGTTTTCGCCATTTTTGATTTCATTTTTTTTTTTTTTTTCTTCCCTGTTCTGTTGATCCCCCAAACATTCCAGTTAAGATGATGCCATCTCTGACCTGTCTTTGCCTCCTCCTTGTTCTTAACTGTACACACTGTGGCTCAGTGGTTTGCATTCCCCAGCATGAGTGTGTCTGTCATACTCATGTTCCTTCCTGCCACAGCCTCCATTAAGAGATTACTAACACCGCTGGCGCCTCAGCCCATTGTAATCCTTCCCCCATCACCCCACCTTACCCAAAGCACTGCATCTTATTAACACTGACAATCATGTCTGGACAGGTATTCACTCTCACTTAGCTTTAATAGGAACCCCTCCACCCCCCCAAACAGACACACACCAACCATATGACATATACATCCCACACGTAAGGATGAATTCATTCTCACACATACTCACAGGTGTGGATGCCTTTGTGGTGACTGATCTCTTAAAAGCTCAAGCTGGGCAGATCCATGCAAGCTTATTCGGGTAAGGATGTTACTTTGAAAGTGTTTACAGCTCTGTCACATCACCCTCCACCCCACCCCACCCTACCCCCCAACTGCACTCCTTATTTTAGAGACATTCACACATAGCATTTGCCACAGCGCTCACCTCCCTAACAGATGTCCCCAGAGAAAAACTGCACTGAAAAACAGCCACAGATGGTGCTACACCCCTCCAGCCTCTGTCACAAGCCAAACTTCACAGCACTGCTCTCCCCACCTCACCCAGCCCACCCCCAGAGGCCCGTCTTACTCATCTGGCTCTCTGATGGTGTATGTTCTCCCACTGGTGAAGCTTGTTGACCAGAGCCAACAGGTAGACGACTCCGTTTCAGCCTAGGTGTGTTTACAGATTCGTTACACCAATGCCCAGTCGACACCAGCACCACACACTGCTTGCCTTAATCTCTTGACCTTTGTACCTTCTGGACCTATTATAGCTATTTTACCTCTGCTGCCAGCTATTGCTCTAGCTACCTCCCTTTTTTTTTTCCTGGCAATTTTCTGCGCACCTAAATGTTGGCACTAGCTATCAGCTGCTACCTGTTAGGAGAAAATAATGGCAGAGCTTTATGAGCAGACTTGTTTATGATGACTCTTTATTTTCGTGAGGGTGCAATATTATGCTCTTCACGTTTCCTGATGTGTCACAGCACCTGAGCAAGTGCAATTGTTTTACCAAGGAAAAATTTCTAAGCTGCAGCTGAACAGCTAGTGCGCTGTTGTATCTGTGTAGGACTGCAGATATCTGTCTGTGCCTCAGACTGGCTGCCTGATGGATATGCCATATTGATGACTCATGACTTGTCTACTCCATAGTGCACTTTCCTTAGGCTTCAGAATCATGTGTCACTGGCCAACAGTGTTGATAACTAGTGTTACAGTGTATACAGTACAAGTGGTTTCCTCCATTAACACTTGTGGTGTTTAAGTTTTGTGTGTTTTTTTTCCATTATGACATTATCTGAAGTTCTGCAACAGGAACGGCACATGTTTTTAGAGAACAATTTTCCTTTCAATACTGATGTAATCAAATTCTCTGGGTTTAAAAGGTTTGTTTTTTTAATTTTTTTTTTTTAATTTTCCAGTAAATCTTATGAGGGAATGTCATTACTTCCTCAGCTATGGGTTATTGGCTTGTCCAAAGAGTGAATGGATTTCAGATGTTGCATGTTTACGTGTATTCAGCTCTTGTTGGCTGGTAACATAGGAAATTGTGGAGGACACTGTCTAAAACAACATTTTAATAACACACAATATACTCAGGTGAACAAAATGATCATTTTGATATTGTTGTCCATTAATTGCCTCAGATAAAACTAACTATACCCTTTCTATGGTGAACATGATGGGAAGCGCTTATAAGAGAGCCTGTTCTGTTTTATTGCTGTAAATGAAGTCATATGAGCTTTGTCATTGTTTTAGGATAATACACTCTCAGAAAACAGTGTTAAACAGTTGATCAGTTGAACGCTTCAGACACTGTTTAATCACATTTCCAACTTTAATTGCGATTACATCATGTTGACTTCTTATAAACATTTGAATATTTTCAGAGAACAAGGATTTTTTTTTTTTTCACCTTCATTCACATTTTAAGTGCATTTTGAATGGATCTTTGTGCAGTGAGACCAGGAAGAAAAAAAACGGAAAACAAAACTTTTTCAAGAGTTGTACAGGGAACCCAACTATTGTTCCAAGTGACCCCCACCCTGTATTGATTCCTGTTTGTCAGGACAGCGATAAGAAAAAGGAAGTTTTCACCAAGCAACTGTAAAAAAAAAAAAAAAAAGTCTTATCTTAATTTATGAAATCTACAACTGTTAAATTTCTGAACTGCTTGCTTTTAAATGTTTCTGATCAGCTTTTGTAATTCAGGGGATATGGTAATGAATGTATGATATTTTGTGCCTCTTCTATCTGTAGATCTCTTGTGTGCCATTAAGTCTACATATTGTATCTACGTATCAAATAAATTTCACTTTGAAAATTCCAAGGCCTGCTTTTTTTGTTGTTTGGCCAGTGTTTAATCTTGTCAAGTGGTTTGTCTTACCACAAACATGTATTTGCTCTTGAATATCCCCCATACAGTGAAAATCTTTGTTTTCTTGTGTAAAATACACATCAGATAGGATACACATCCCAAAATTATATTGGTGACTCAGACTAGTCTCTCTGTGACCTGCAGGTCAGGAGGGTCTCACAATAACAGCGGAATCCGTGCTAAAGAGCAGGAAGAGCTGCCAGTCTGCTGGCTGCGATATCCACCTATTTATTGTTTGCAGAGGAACGGTCACATGCGCCTGCTGCAAGGAAACCAGTCATATCTGCCCCAGAACAAGCAAATGGTGCTGTTTCTAAAAGGGGAGATGGGCAGACTCGCCCACACACCTCCTGTTAAGTGGCAGCTCACAGTAGTCTACAGTAGGCATGAATCCATCCATCCATCCATGTCTCCCATGCAGAGGAGATGAAGGGACAAATCATGAGTGAGCTAAATAGATGAGGCAACAGATGAAGGGAATAAATTAATCGTTAAGGGAGACTTGAGAGTTGACACAGCAGGATATCAAGGCGGGATGCAGGAGACGCCTCGATGAGAGCTAAAGACTGTGATAGCCAGAAACACCAGCTTGTATACTTCAGCTCAGAAACAGATTGATACTATTCTTGAAGGTATCAATATTCCTTTTATTGTCCATATGTCGTAAATTTGTGGATCAGTTTTCCAAGTAACATTCATTTCACTTAACATTCATTTCACACTTATGCTATTATAGGAGAAAAGAGAGTACATGCATCAGGACATGATTACAAAAAACAAGTCCTTAACAGGTTCTAAAATTAGATAAATCTAATCTCCAGAGTAAAACAACACAACAGATTCCACTGTGTCAGCAGTTATTTAACAAAACTGAAGCAGTGAAAGAAACATTATGTAAACATTACATTTGGAGAGTTCTGAATGAAACTATCCCTAGATACTAATTACAAGAGATGAAGCTAATGATCACAGAGAATTATTGTGCCACAGAAAATACCTATAAATATAAAGTTCACTCAATAACTAATATAAATGGGTTTTTTTTAATGTACTGCAGATACAGTTTCATTTTAAGATATAATTGCCAGAAACTTATAAAATACAAAATGGGAATTTTGGGAATATGAAATGGGAAGAAAAAGTGAAGAGGATTATTCCCAAATATAGCCTACATATCATATCACATCATATATATATATATATATATAT
>JAPQRP010000030.1:23134365-23144993 GCA_037367295.1 Apogon hyalosoma
TTTTAAATTTCAGTTGTATTTACTGGTACTGTGAGCCATATTACAGAAAGGTTCCTATTTTATTTATCCCTCTAATCTGTTTTGGCTGTAATGTTGTCCTGCCATGTCTTTATATAATTGTGAACAACATATTACTGTTGTTCTGTACTGTACATACTGTGTTTTACATTTATTTTTTATATATGATGTACATAGTCTTGATATACATATTCTTTAGTGTTTTTATATTTTTGTCCAGCTGAGAACCACTTCTAAGAAAACCTCCATTATGTGCACATAATGACAATAAGCATTGAATTACTTTTGTAATATCAGTATTCTTAGATGTAAAAAGTAGATTGTGTAGGTCTGCACTATATTTAAAAAATACTTCACCAGTCTTTGTTACCTCACTTGGCTTTATTTCCTGCCACAAGAAAACACACTGTGCTTGGAGCTTCTGTCTTTGTTTTTGGAGGAAGGTACACGGTGAGGATTTAACTCACAATTTGATCCACACCACCGTGTTTGTGTATGTGACATCCCCCTGTGGCCAGATTTACTGAAAGGCCCCAGGTTTTCGTGGAGAGGAAAGTTATTTTTGGCCAATATGGGTTGGCAGTGATGTCACGAGTATTTCCTCATCCTCCGGGCTCGGGTCAAGTTTAGCCTCAGAGATTCTCCTGAGTCTTTCCTGTTGTTCTCAGAGAGGTGTGGAGCCAACCAACGAGAAGGAAGGTGAAGTGGGGGAGGGAAGGGTGGTGGTGGGGCTCTGGGTTGCATCCCTCCCTTTAATACAATGGTGCTTCTCTGGATGACAGATGCTGCTTAACCCGTCCTGACCCAGGGAGTTGTGATGGCTCAGCTGAGTGACAGGCCCATAGAGGACACACAGGGGTCTGCTCCACGCTGCAGAACTGCACAGGATGCCCACCCCCAACAAGGGAAGGAACTGTCTCTTTGGGCAGCCCCCACGGTAATATATGTCTATCTGAGGAAAAGCTTAACACCATGAATTAAGGGTAGAGAAGGGCACCCACTTCTGCTATCTTGTCCTGTCGAGTAAAATATTGAGACAAATTGAGAACTAAATCACTGCAGAGAAGAGTGGTATTGTGACAGTACTTGAAAGCCTGTAGACTGTCCATTGTCATGAAGTCGCCTCAGCAGCAGTTCTGAGCTGCATTTATCATCAGTGGGGACTCAGGGGGAGAGAGACCATGCCATCGGTTTGTCATACTTAACTTGTCTGTCTCCATTTCAGAAGACTGTAGACTGAGCTAGTAGCAAATAGGAATCACAAGGGTTTTAGTGTTACAGTCAGATAGAAACAGGGTTCGCTATCTTGTTGTTCTAGTCATTTCTTGTAGTCCTAATGGGGCTTTTTTGATACAACCGGCTGATATTGGTAGAGAAATGAACATGCATGTTGATATTTCCCAGGGGCTTCATAGAACAGTGATGAAAAACAGTATGATATGCACACACTTTAGGGTTTGTCTGAGTAAAACTCTAATGATGCCACATCCAGCCGGCTCATAGATATGGAGGTGGTCCTCCAGCAAGGTGATACAGAGAAAGAAGCCACTGAAAACATTTTTTTTCCCCCTTCTGTTTTTTTAGTAACACAAGCTCAGCAGCCTTCAGGACAGCTCAACATGCTTCTTCTTTCCTTAGCAGACAGGTACTTTACCCCATGTCTCCTTCAAAACACAACCACGTTTTCTCCGGCTTCTCCCTCTGAGCTGCTGTCCTTTTACCTGCATTTGGTACACACACACACACACACACACACACACACACACACACACACACACACACACACACACACACATATAGATAGATAGATACACACTCATTCTAAGCATCTTTCACTGCCTTATCCTGACCTGTTTGCAGCCTCAGCCCTAACACGCAGCCTTCGGGTTGAAGTTTAGGGCTGTGCATCTTCTGCTTGTCATGTTAACAATTTACAATATGGAGCTTTTTACTCACATTGTTGCTGGTTTGTTTTTCAATATCCCGAATCAGCATGTATGAAGACACTAATACACAAATAAAATGTATCTCTGTGGCTGCATATGATTCAGACATACTTGAAAACATGAAGCTGAAATGATTTTTGCTAAATTACACAATGTTTTAATATGAAGAGAAGAAAAGCTTAAATGAAGACAGTGGATAGGCCTGTTACGGAGGGGTAGTGGATTTTCTCTCCAATCCTTAATTTAGGTTCTTACTTTCAACAATGTTAAGACTTGGAAAATGTGTTTGCTTCAGATTTATATCTAGACATAATATTTATATTTATGTACCTGATGATATTTGGATGTCTTTTGTCATATGTTCAATATTTTTCCAATGTTTCGTGAATAAGGCGGTGGAAATATTTAAGGGCCATTTATTACAGCCTCCTGTATGGAAAAAAGCCGCTAGGTGGCACTGTGTCTGTTCGGTAAAAGTCCTCTGGTTCCCTCCAAAGGTGCAGTCTGACACCAAGTTCTGTAAATGCCCACTGTCCACAATGTCGGAGAGGGATAATATGGTGTTCTCAAAAAAAAAAAGATGGTCAGTGAAAATACATTTAGTCCAGCATTCTCATGTGCTTAATAAATTAAATGCATGCTTTATTTCTGACAATATCAGCCCCTTTTTCCTCAGGAAAAAAAAAAAAAGACACCACAACACACACACAACAGTAAATTTACTGGGAACTGAAACACATTTCATTGAAATGGAAATAATTGTGCTCCAGTTTTTAGTTTGGGTGCAAATTCTGTTTACAATTAATAAACTCACTACTAGTAACGAGAAAACAATCAGAAAAACCCTCGATAGTTCGTGGAGATTATTATACAACGTACAACAGACAACACTCTGGGATAAAACATATTAGAAGCAAACAGATAATGTAATAGGCTACTTAAACATACCATTTAGAACCACTGACATCTACTTTTATCTATGGTATTATTTTAGCGGCAAGTTTACCTAAAAATGAGGGTAATAGAGAATAAATAACCCCTTATATTAAGCTTATTTCACCATTTGAACTGACAGATAAGCATATACCATAGTGTGCCTATCTAATTAAGCTATATGGGTCATTATCCTAATTTAAATGTGCCGTTTTATAGACTATAATACTGAGACTGCTATTGATTATCGGAAGTTTGCTCCAATATCATCCACGATTTAGTTCAGATGGTGTTTTAAGGAGGATTTTTCCCGTTGGAATTGGCTCCACAGACACCAGACTGGTGCGGTTGTGGTTGTTTAAGTAACACGCCATAAATGTAAAACCATAACATCCATATGAGCTGAGATATTTAGTCTGTGTTCCTGACAGGGCGTCATTTGTCAGCTGGGACATGCTTTAAATCAAAGAAAACTGATCAAGTTTTGAGCTCAGTATTTGGTGATGATAAATACAAGCTCTGAGGATTAAAGATCAACAAATATTCACCTGCTATTAAAACCTGGATATGGGATTGAATTACAGGTTTCTGATGGTATTAGTACAGTTACACAGCCTGATGCGTTTCTCGTCATCATACACATGTTATTAGTGCTTACAGTGGCTGATATACTTTGTAAAGGTTAGAATCCAGATCTAGTGAAGTGTACTGTAGACACTGTATGGACCAATGAATGAAAAGCTTATTCTAATGCAGGAATGGGCTACAGACAGCAACACAAAAACATCAATGTGCTTAATTGAATTTACACTTAGTACACTGGAGGATATGATAGCGCACATTAGGTCGTTTGAACATCATGGGATCATCTCAGAGTTCACAATCACTGCAAATGTAAAGTGAAAATATAGATAATCCACTCAGCAACCTGGGTTTAAAAGAATCCATTTCCAGATCACTTTTACAGAGAAGAGTTTACAATCTCATTGACTCCACGGACCACCTTAAAAGCATTTATCCCGCCCTCTAAGCTGTCTCCGCTGCCTCTGATTGGCTGAAACCTCATGGATGGAAGTGGCTGCAGAAATGCAAAACTTGTTGCTGGCTCGTCTGGACGCGTTGATCTCACACAGCGCCAAGCGACAGAGCGGAGTGTGAGTGTATTTGTGAATCGCTCCCAAGTGCTTCTCAGACCACACTAGACACGACTCGGTAAACGAAGAGACGCACACATCAGGATCGAGACGCATCCACAAGGACTTACGGTACAGCGCTTAAACTGCGAGGCACATGACCGGCAGAGGGTGAAAGATGCTGTCCAGCCGATGTGCGCTCGTGGAGTGCGGGTAGTGCACGACGCGCAACTCCGGGCACAGGTCGGTTCAACGGACGCTCCGGTTCTCCGGTGCCCGGGTTTGGAGTGCCGTGTTTGTGGACTTTTCATCACATTAGACTTTTGGCCACATGCATCTTCAGCAGTTATCGAGATTTTAAAGGACATTAGTCAAGAAGAATTCATTTAAAGACAGATTTACGCACATCGCCACAGGCTCCGGTTGGACTTTTTTTTTTCTTGTTTCCAGTATGGGACCCTCTACAAAAAGTCGTCCTAGGACATTTGTCATCGGACAGGAATAACGAAACAGAAATTCTCCGATTCCCCTTTTAATCTTTTTTTTTTTTTTTTTTTTTTTTAATAATAATTTTACGCATTTTTCTTACTTTGACAGAGAGATGTTTTTGTGCCATATTCGCCCTGAAGAAATGCGCACAGAAAAAAAAAACTTTGGAATATAATAGGTCTCTCATGCGGTAGGTTAAATTACAATGTTATATGTCGGTTTGTTTAATCAAAGACATAAAGAAGAAAAGACAAGTAATAAACGCATACATACGGGAAGAGGGACACATTTTGCGTATTTGGACACACTCTGTCCCCTCTATCCTCTGCACCCTTGGAGAATTTGTCAAACAAAAACAGTTGTTCCGCAGCAATGAGAACTTATTTGGTGAGTGTTAACATTTAAAGTAGAAAGAGCAGCGTTGTCATCAGTTCGACACAAGCATTTGAATCGTTTTCTTTTTGTTCGTTTTAATTCGCTTTGAAGACAGACGGAATAGCAGACAGTGCGCCGATGTCTGGCAAACTGGCCGTCATGTGGGATTGATTGCAGGGGAGTATGTTTGGGCTGGAGCAGTTTGGTTCGCAGATAAATAGCAGAAACCCTGGCCAGTCAGAGAGAAACATAAACCAACCAAGACTGAACATGGGCTCCCATTATAAAAGCCCCGGTTTTCACGCTGGAGGCCCGCCGGGAGCCGTGGAGCCCGGCATGGGCCCTCTAAGTGAGCCTCAAATGCTCGGGCTCAACATGAACATGAACGGAGAGCAGTACGGGGGCTTTCACCCGCGGGGCCACTCGGACATGCATACAGGCGGCGGACTGCAACAGCAGCAGCAACAGGGACCCATGCATGGATTTTTTAACAACCAGCAACCTCATCAAGGACACCCTCATGGCCATCAACCTCACCCCCACCAACATCACCCACATTTCAGTGGGAATTTTGGAGGCCCAGAGCCAGGGTCATCATGCCTGCACGGTGGCAGGCTAATGGGCTACAACAACAATGGCATGGGACCACAGCAGGGCTTTGGAGAAGGATTTGATCCTCTTGCTGAGGGACAGGCAGGGGATGGTTTTCCCCAGCAGCAACAGCAGCAAAGGACTGGTAATATGCCTGACTTCCAACATCACGGGCCTCCCAGTGGTAGCCATGCTGTCCCTGCCCCCTGTCTACCCCTGGACCAGTCACCTAACAGGGCAGCATCCTTCCACGGTCTCCCATCCTCCTCCTCATCCTCTGAGTCTCACGGCCTAGAGCCTCGGCGGATGCCCAACCAGGGAGCTGTGGAGGGATTAGAATATAACTTTCCTAGTGAGCCTCCATCTGGACACTTTGATGTACCTGTATTTTCTCCATCAGAATCAGATTCTCAGCTGCCCCATTTTGGACCTGGAAGGCCGGTCCCAGGTGGTAATTTCCCTGGTAATCCCGGCATTCCACGGACACCAGGCATGCAGGGCATTTCTAAGGGCCACCAGCCGCCACCACAGCCCCAGCAGTCACAGCACGGAGTGTTTTTTGAGCGTTTTGGGAATGGCCGGAAGGTGCCTGTGGGAATGGAGCCCGGGGTCAATGTGAGACATCCTCTCATGCAGCAGCAGCAACAGGCTGGCTTGATAGCCAGGCAGAACTCATGCCCCCCTGGCCTCCCCCGACCCCCTCAGGCAGAGCCCAACTCTACTAACCCTAACATTCTGGATGGAGGGGTCATGATGCCTGGCCAACACAACCAGTTTGAATATCCCATTCACAGACTGGAAAATAGGGGTCTGCATCCCTATGGGGACCCCATGTTTAATATGCAACAGCCAGCTCCTCCTCCCTCCCAGCAGCCCCCAAATCAGAGGCTGCAACATTTTGACTCTCCTTATATGAACATGGCAAAAAGGCCTAGATTTGACTTTCCTAATACACATGGCAGTGAAGGCTGGTGTGGTGGGATGGACAACCACCTCTCCCCCTCTGCCTACTCTGGCCTGCCTGGGGAGTTCACCCCCCCTGTAAGTGAAGGTTTCCCTCCAGGCCCCTTACAGCATCCCGGGCCTGAACAACAGTCTCTGCAGCAGCGTCAAAATGCAGCCATGATGATAAAACAAATGGCTTCACGCAACCAGCAGCAGAGGATGAGGCAGCCCAGTCTGCAGCAGCTGGGTCACCACGGCGATGTGCCTCCTGGCCCCATGACTCATGGAGGCCCAGTCGGGAGCATGCCCCAGCCCAACTTTGACAGGGAGAATGGTGGCAGAATGCCCAACATTGATGGACAGAATCCTCATGTAACTCAGGAGAACTCCTGGTTCCAAGGGTCCCACCCACCAGGGGAGATGATGTCACGGCGTATGGGTGGAGCAGGTAATGAATCAGGAGCTCATGACATGGGGCTTCAGCAGAACGGGGCTGGAATGATGTTTAGGCCAGGCATGGGTATGCAGGACCCCATGAGAATACCAGGAGATGGTCATGTGCAGGCTCTTCATTCCCCAGGCATGCACTCACAGTTCAGTGGCAACATGGGCAACCTGTCTCAAATGCAGTCTCCAGGAGCAGGCGCAGGGCATCCAAATGCACCAGCAGAGAGGCGGCCAGCTGACTTCCCTGCACCTCCAATGGGAGCACAGCCAACGTTTCCCTATGGAGGGGCTAACCGTCAGGGGCCGGCCCACAGTGCTCCCCAGGGGGTGAGCACCTCACCAGGGAGTTACCCTCCTCAGTCTGAGTTCCCCCCAGGCCAGCGGTCGTCTGTTAGTAAGCTTGGAGCTCTATCCCTCGGGAACTTCAGCAAACCCAGCACTAAAGACAGTGTTTTTGGCCAGAGCTGCCTGGCGGCCCTCTCCACTGCCTGCCAGAACATGATTGCTAGCCTAGGGGCCCCCAATCTCAACGTAACATTCAACAAGAAGAACCAAAATGAGGGCAAGCGAAAACTGAGTCAGACAGAGCAGGACATTAATAGCAGCACATCTAATGGGACTGGCAGTGCTGGTCCTGAATATTTTCAGAGCAGCACTTCCCAGAACAGCCAGATGCCTGGCACTGGGAATAGCAACTCTAAGCCTGCAAGTCAAAGTCAGACGGTGCAGGGGGAAGCCAGTGCCCTCTCCCCAAATTACAACATGGACGCTACCCCGTGCAGTGAGGGGAAGGCAACAACAGGGAGTGGGAGAGGGAGAGGGAGGAGAAAAAGAGACAGTGGACATGTAAGCCCTGGAATTTTTTTTTCCTCTGACAATGGTAACCCTGTTGTAAGTCCAGGCCAGCAGACCCCCTCAGCTGGCGTTGGGGAGAGGGGTGGGGGCACACCCCATGAGAAACACCTCCATTCACCCTCTTGGGGAAAAGGAGGGGACCTAATGTTGGGGGACCAGGCTGATCTGATGTCTTCTCTGGACAGTGGTATTCAAAGTGTTGCAAAGTCCGACAGTAGTTCACCACGAGTGGACTTTTCTGACGATGTCAGCACCCACTATGGCAATGAGGATGAGGTGTCTTCCAGCTCAGATGCAGGAGGGGCCTCAGCCACTAAGCCTAATCGCAGCCCCATGATCACTGGCTCACCCAAAATGCAGAGAGCTGACCATGGGCTGATAAATGGACAGAAGCCCTTGGGCATGGGCATTAACAATCATACTACCTCGACACCTGACAGCTATGGACTGAATGCTGGTGGGGGCACAGGGGCCAGTGGGGTGAGCCACCCGGGCACTCCTGGAGTGGAACAGGTACGCACCCCATCCAGCACCTCTGGTCAAGACGAAATTCATCCTCTAGAGATTCTGCAGGCTCAGATCCAGCTACAGCGGCAGCAGTTCAGTATCTCTGAGGACCAGCCCCTGGCCATGAAAAATGGCAAAAAGAATGGAGACTGTCCCTCACAGAACGGAGACAATGAGCTGGCGAGCTGCAGCCCGGATGCTGGGAAGGGCTCAATGGGCACTATTGACCTTGACACCCTCATGGCAGAGCAGCACGCCACCTGGTACGTGCCCAGTGACAAGGCCATGATGGACGGGTCAGAGGATGACAAGGCCATGGGACCCTGGGAAAAAAACAAGAGCCAAAACACTAAAGAAGGTAAATACAGAATTTAAAATCATTTGGTTTTACTTTACACACTTCAAGTCTCCCTATGCTGTCTCACAATAATCTCCATGTACAAAGTTCTGTTTTAAAATGTGTTTATTTTTCAACAAGGTAAATGTTTGTTTTTTTTTTTTTTTTAATCTAAAATGCAATGCAACACTTCTGAAAAAATAGGAGAAATGTTCTAATATAAAACCTTTACTCCAGGTGCAGGCAGAAGGCAACAGTCTCTGTTTAATTGTGGTCTTTGAATTGTAAAGGGTTGGCCTGTTAAAACATAAAATATTAAATAGTAGAATCATTCAAGAAAAAAAGAAAAAAATATACATATATAAGGGGTAATTTTAAAATAAATTATTTTTACTCAGGAAAATGTGAGACATTATTAGAGCGGAGCATTAACTGCCATCTGAGTGTACACACTAACCCTGTCGCTGGCGTATTTTCCTAAGTTTCTTCATTGTTGAGACACTTCAAAAGAAAAGCTCAAGAAAAGTAAACATTTCCCCTGGTTCTTTATCTCAGTTTTCAGGGTGAACAACTACATTGAGAAGATTAATAGCTTTTTGAGGATATGCGTTTACGCAGCGGGGTTTCCCTCCCCTCGTTACGTGTTTGTTTTTGTTATTACCATGGGATAATACAAAGCCGGTCAACGTGGATATATTTCACATTGGCAAGACAGGATTTACACGTTGGGATGTACTGATTAAATTAATATAGCCATGCAGGCTGAGTTAGATTTGTTTTTTTCGGTTCGAGTGCTTAGGAAAAAAAAACAAAAAAACAACTTCTGGACTTAAATTCTACAATGGCTTAGTATTTCAACAAACTTTTATTCCTGTTTTTTTTCTTTCTTTCTTTCTTTTTAAAATAACATTATATTATAATTATCCAACTTAACAAGTCTCTAAATTATCGGAAGTTGTCAGTTACAAAACTGTTTTTTTCTCAAAGGAAATAGAATTTTGAAAATATTTTTCCTGAAGGCAGGTAAGCAGTTTTTCAACTTGGCAGCGGTTTCATTGCATTTGCAGGTTTGGATTTATGGTCACATCTTAATGTTGTAACGGTGCCTTAAAAACCTATTGCGGATAAAATTTTACCTGATAAATTGTTTAGATGCCGCCAAATTTAATAATAATAATAATAATAATAATAATTAAAAATAAATAAATAAATAATTTATTATTATTGAAAATTGGTTCTATAGTTTTAGGCTGCTGTTTTATTTATTTAATATTTTTAACTAGGCTATTTTTATTTTAAAGCCTTTTAGTAGCGTGTCCTGTATATTGCAATATGTTATATATTAAAGGTGACGGTATAGAATGCTAAGCATATATCTGTTCATTTGTGGAGAGCATCTTCTGCGCCTCTTTGTTCTGATGCGTGCGGGTGCAGAGTGAGGCGGGGGCGCGCGCCGCGCCGAGTCTGGATTCCAGTCGTATTGTTTATGTGAGATGAGCTCACGGTGTTGGGCAGGAACAGTAATGACATTACTTCTGAGCAGCGCTCTTGTTTATCATTTATCTATAGGCTGGGACGGAGCATCACCCGTCACCATAATTAACTGAAAATATCACTGTGGTTGGAGCCTAAATTACAACGCCTTCCAAACCAAGTCAACAATAGGTTTTCTGTTTTACTTTCTTTACTTTCTTTATAATTGGCCCATCTATAACTAGTCATTTAATAGAGAAGTGACTCTGTTAAACAAAGCAGATGTGTGTGCACAGCATCTAAGTGCCAATAAAAAATAAATAATTACTTTAATAAATAAGTGACTATTGATAAATGAGTATTTTGATAAAGCATCTTCACCCTGTTGCTCAGCGTTTAAATTTCTCATGGGGCTCATAGTATATTTAACACACATGAAAAAGGTGTAGGTTTGTAAAGAAAGACTCTCTCCTCTCCTCTCTCCTCTCCTCTCTCCTCTCCTCTCTCCTATCCTCTCCTCTCCTCTCCTCTCCTCTCCTCTCCTCTCCTCTCCTCTCCTCTCCTCTCCTCTCCTCTCCT
>JAPQRP010000030.1:23145093-23156991 GCA_037367295.1 Apogon hyalosoma
TCTCCTCTCCTCTCCTCTCCTCTCCTCTCCTCTCCTCTCCTCTCCTCTCCTCTCCTCTCCTCTCCTCTCCTCCCCTCTCTGAGCTCTGCTGCATGGACACAAGGCATGCAGCTCTGGAGCGATCGATAGCTAGTTAGCACAAATCACGGCTCCTGACAGTTTCTCATTTGAGTGCTTCAGACAGCAAAGATGAAAAAAGGGTGGAGGTGTATTTGGGAGGGGAGGGGGATTTTGAGATTGAATCTGATGCTTAGGCTACACAGAAGGGAGCAAAATAACATAATAATTTAAGATAAGTCTTAGCCCACAGTGTAATTCCATAAGAGCCAACATCCCACAGGCTTTTCACACTGCAAAAAATATCCAGCTCTACCAGCCCCTCAGTCCCCTATGTTGTAAAAAAAAAGTGTTATAATCTCAGTGACATTTATTTGAAATAAAACAGGTTATTTCATTAGCCATTTAACACAAGTTTGATGCCCCTTTATCATTCTAAAAGTGTAATATTTTTATTTGGATGAAGTCACTGTACTTGTTTAATGATAATACAAGATAAATATGATTATAGTAATTAATGTGTGATGACATAAACTTTCTAGATTTTTTTTCTTGCAGCTGAACAAGTCTAAATATTGAAAATGTAGTGTATTTTTTTTTTTTACATTATTTCTTACATGCAGGAATACACTAATGTAATGTTTTCATGATTTTTATTTATTAATTTTTTTTAGCTGCACTTAAGTAACCCTTTTTATACTCACAGTTTCACTGAGTGTCTTATGTTGCTATCAGATGAATATTATTACATCCAATATTTCAAACCGTAATTATTTGAATAAGAAAATTAAAATAACAGAGTTATGCTTGCATTAACAATCATTAAGTGTTTTTTTTAATTATCTCTTTTCAGGTTAGAATTAAATTATGTCTGCAACTAACACTGCAGCACATTCCTTGTGTTTCTCTGACTAGTGTTTATTCTAAAAGCTTGCAACTAATATATCTGTTATATTATTGACTGTTTTATGGCAAATACATGAATTAAAGTGTGTTTACTTTGGTGATACAAAGAGGGCATACTTCTAATGTGGCTTAAAGTTCATTTTAGTGATATAAATGTTTACATCACCCTCTTTTGCTCAAACTAAAATATGAAGTGGTGTAAAGTTCAGAGGCAACTCAATTTTGTTGGTATATCTGTACATTTTATTTTGTATTTCACCTATATAGTTTTTTGGAAAAACAGTGAAGACACAAATCTGCCCATATTTTTACACACTTTGCAGAAATTCCATAATATTCTTTAGGTAATCACCTCAGCATTGTCTGCAGAAAACTAGTCAGTAAAAGTTGAACTATGCTTATTTGTCAAAAGCTGTGCTCTCAGCGCTCGGTGCTGTTACCCCGTGAATCCCTGTGCACCCTGTTGTGGTCTCAGTGTGCCTGTTTAGAGTGATGCGAACAGCAGTAATGGCCTCCTGTGGACCCCATACTTGGCCTCTTCTCTTTGTGACAGAATGTTGTTCAAGTTTTTCACGAAGGCACAAAGATACCTGCCACTGGGAGCTCCCAGCCTGCAGACTCTGGAGTGTTTTACACCATCCAAAGCTCCCATAGAGACAAGGGGTGTGCGGAGAAAGTCATACATTGTATGTTGTATGTTGTCGGTTGATATTATTTCCTCTTTCAAAATGTTTTTTTTTTTACACTCTTCCTCTTCCTTTAGCTTTTGCATATCTTAGCCAGAAGCTGACCGTTCATGTGGAAACTTGTGCATAGTCTTGATAACAGGCAACCACCCGGCGTAGGAAGTGATTTGGTTATTTTTATTTTTACTTCTGTACAGTTTTTGGCACATACACATGTGTAACTTTTTTTTTTTTTCATCACAACACTTAAAACACTTCAGAGTTGACCCGCTGGAATATTTTCACACTTCACACTGAGTAATCAGTTCTTAAACAGCTCTAATAATGATCAAATCATTGTCAGTCTGACTTTGACAGGTTTGACAAAAGGGAACTTGCATCTTATCACAGCTACTAGAAAGCTCTTAAATCCACAGAAGGGGCCGTATTGATATTCCACCACAGAGAATGATCCTGTGAGACTACCTTCCTTTGACATTTCAGCACGACAGTAACCTCACAAATCATACCAGTAATTTCTATTTCCTCTTCTAAAAAAAGAAGAAAGTGATTGGCACATGCTTGACTATGGAAAAAACAGCTTGGGGCAGTCTATGTTCTTTACCTGTCATTACAAGGTGTTTCATATTGACTTTTTCAACAATACACATTCGCAAAGACTCTTGCACACTCCTGTACTGCAGTAATGATAATCATTATGATAATCATAGCAATTAGCCTCAGTAATATTGTTTCCAAAAGTCATAATTCATCCTCAGGCAACCCTGTAAGTTGACTTGGTTATTGACAGTTTGATCAAATTTATAAAGAACTGTTAGTTTGTGTCTGCATGAGCTGATTACAACAACGTTATTACATTATTATTAGTAACAGTGCAACTTTTGGTCCACCTGAAAGAAACTGTCTCTGAGGTGGATAAGGAATTTTTCTATTGTTGCTTTTATCCTGTTCGATTTCTGTTTCCTGCTGTGTGTGTGTGTGTGTGTGTGTGTTTGTGTGTTTGTGTGTGTGCTGTTTTGCACCAGTATGCGACGAGGGGCAGGTTTGTAGACCCTGAAACTTGATAGTGTGGATTAGTCAGCTGTAGACATAAAGTTTGATTTATTTAGACTCAGTGTAAGGCTTACGGCTTCAGCTCTTGATCTCAGGTATCCCGCTTTCTAGAGCACACTCACTTCTTTCTAACATGATGGAAATATTAAACACTATTTATTCAGTTGTAAATTGTGTACGCCTGAAAAATGTCCATCATCCATTTAAGGTGTTCATAATTTTAGACTGTGGTTTTGTGTGCATTTTTATGTACGTTTGGTTAAACTCTATATGTGTCTACACATGCTGTGTATGCTTTCTGTTTCTGGGATTTTGCAAGGTAGTCAAAGGAAGCATGTATACAGCAGCGCACTTGTGGCCGATAAGGGGAGAAAAGACAGACAAAAGTGCCAGAATTAATTCTTGTTGATTTTTCATCTTTCAGAATAGCAGCTCATCCGGTGTTTTGTTTTCTCTTGATAGGCTGTTCGAATAAAATTAAACTTGTCCCAGCATGTGGTAAACATTCACCTCGGATGAGCACTTGGATATGTACAGACTGAGAAACAGTGTGATCCTGCTGGCCTCCAAATGTCCACTGTCTTGTTGAGTGATCACTAGTATGACCCAAAACGAGAAAAAAACATAAAGAAGTCAGTTTAATGCAAACCTCTGAAAGGTTTTCTGGGTTCATGTGACATTTCTTATGAACTGCAGCTTTTAAAATGTGTGTGTGTGTGTGTGTGTGTGTGTGTGTTTTCCTGTTTTCAGGAGGTGTAGATGTTGTCATGCTGCCAGCAGCGGTTATGTTATTTGCCATACAGGTAGTCGTCAGGCGCCTTTAATTTGTATTGAGGAACTGACAAATGAGTTATGACACTGGAGCTGTTCCTCCTGGGAGACAGAAGTGAAGACTGATGGAGTGAAAGAGAAAGTAAGAGAGATAGAAGTTTTTTTGCGGAGAACATCTGTAGTTTTGCTCATGAGGCGAGTGACTGGGTAATAGCTACCATTTGCATTTATGGAAGAAAAGATAATTCAATTCAGAGAAATCGAGACATTTCAGCTCTGTGCGCCACAGCTATTGTTCATCTTCCTCTGTACATGCTGTAGTTTAAAAAGCATATTTGTTTGCCAACATCAATTCATAATATCCTACCCTAGGATATATAATGTCATCAAATCACACATAGCAGCAACATATTAAATGATCAAAATATTTATAAAAAATTATATGCTTCAAATTATTGTAATCTTAGTCTGATGACCTTTTTACAGTTTCATTGATGAGGATGAACCTGAAATTATAATTAACCATATTATAATATCTGTCCAAATAATGTCTCTGTCATGCTCCTAATGGCTAAATTTGCATGCGTGGTTGACCTTTTCAGAAAGGTGAAAACATAGAAAACAAAGTGTGTAACACTGCGCTGAAACCAAATAGAGACAGTGAAGTAGATCAATATGTCACTGACTTGGATGACATGTGGACAGGTCCTGGACATGGTAGTGAGTTATGAAGGAGGCACTAAATCACTTCCCATGTTCTGATTTGTGTCTGGTTTTCTAAGCACTTCTTCCTCCTGAGGGGGAGGTGTGTGTGTGTGTGTGTGTGTGTGTGTGTGCATGTGTGTGTGTCTGTGGTGGGGTGTAGTTTTAGGAGATGGGAATGGGTGTATTGCTGTAGAGAAAGTAACAAATGCTGGGGGCAATGCCTGTCGGGGCAAGTTTTCTTTTTTTTTCTTTATGCTTCAGGCCAGAGAATAGAGAGGAAATTCAAACCAAAATAACCCCTGTGCCCTTTCCTGAGAAATATGCCCCTTGCTCTGTTAGATACCCTCCCTGCTTTGAGGAAAAGGTCACACTACGGCAGTTAGATGGAGTTGAGGGGGTGGGGTTACGTAGAGCCTCCTTTGCCCCCTCACCCATCATGGGGCACTGGATACCTGGGATAATACGTCTGTTGGCCCGTTTACTCATCCTGAGGACTTTCTTGATCGTGGCAGTGATAGTATTTGGCTCTGTGTGTGTCTTAAATACTTCTGCTCATTATTCATGGCAATATGTGGAGAAGTTGTTATATTTCAGTTACCCAGAAACAATGACATTCTCTTAGGCTTTGTAGCCAGCCCTGGTTGAAATCAGAGCTTTTCTCTCCCTTTTTTAAATCAGACGTTTTCTCTGTGGATTGTGTTGGTTGTTTTGTGCTGACAAAGACAGAATCCTCACACAGGCCCGTAGTGGTAGTTGTTATGCTAAAGGAATCTGACCTGATGTCACACACTGTCACAGGAGCGAAGGCCTTTGGGCGTTTTTGTCAGCGAGGGGAGCTTTCTGATTGGGCTGGTTTGTGTTCAGAGAGGATAGGGTCATGCCCTCGGGAGCACAGGGTTAAAGGTGAAGTGTCGTCATGGAAGTAGAGCTTGGGATAGAAAGGGCAGAGGCCTGCCGAATGGGATTCTGGAGCCTGGGAAATCAATGTGACGGCTCTGAGGAACCTGGTACAGAAAGGCGCTTTGTGGATCCGAACATTCACACACACACTTTATTTTATTTTTCTGCTATACTGATTTGATATTAAAGAAATACATTTCATTTAGTTTCTTATCTGTTGCTGTTATTTTACAAATAGCCATAATATCTGTGTCAGCATCATAGTTTATTGTTATTATTTTCAGCTGTGCTTTTAAGATTAATTGAAAAAAAAAAGTCACACTGTAACACTTACTAAATTGTGAGAAAAGGCTGTCTCCAAGCAACAATTGTTTACCTCCCTGTGTTGCTTAGAGCGTGTTGAGTGTGTGTGGTATGACATGTAAACCGTGTCAGGCCGTCAGCTCCCAGACACATTGGTGTCATCCAGAAAACCAGAGCTGTGCGCTGTGCTCCCTGTCTTCATGGCATCCGAAGCTCTACTCATCTCTGTAAATCGTCTCTGGCTGTGTCTGAGACGGCTCCAAAACCCTGCTGCTGCGTGTGTTTGTGTGTATGTGAGCATCTTCACTAGACACTAAATAACAAAGCGCTGCACTTGGGGTGAGAGATATAGCAATATAAGTGCATCACATTAAATTCTGTATTTACTAAATTTCCTTTCTGGCTGTAATGTGGTTAAAGATATTTAGGTGTATGTGTGACTCAGTGTTGCTGCTTGTGCTGTTACTGTTCCTTTTTTATTAGGCATTTTCCCCTTCGTTTGTTGATGCTAAGCACTTGTTCCCTCAGATGAATTGGCTATTATTGAGATATTACCATTGATATGAATTCCACCTTAGTCAATGAACAGCCATAACAAGATAGATCTTATTGGGGGGAAAACCCAGCTTGTAAAATGTCATGGTGATTTGGGATTTAGGCTTGTGTGATGTAAAATTTCACACTGCTGTTTCCATTTATGATACAATTTAATTCACTGTCTTCATATTTTTTTAAGTATAAAAAAATCTCCCGAATGCCCTTTGACTACACTACAATACAGTGTGTTATTTTAATCCTTGTGCTGGTCAAGTGTTTTCTCACTTTCAGAGTGGTGGGTTTTGCATAATTGAAAATTATGTTGTAACAAATAGCACTGGGCTCATCCAGCAGGGCTGCAGGTCATTAACTTAAAGAGATGACTGGAAAATGATTATCTCATAAAAATCTGTTATTCTTTTAACATTCTGTCTTTAATTGTGTTTTCATACCTGAGTCTGAGATTAGGTGTAAATCTACATTAAGTGATGCGTATGTGGGAGAGTGTGTAAGAAAAGACAGTTGTCATGTTTGCAGATTAATCTACAGTATGTGTATTTGTCTGTGCTTTGAGGTTTAGTGTGCCTGACTAGGATTGTGTGTGTGTGTGTGAGCTTCTCAGTGTGCGTCCGTATGTGTGTGTGTGTGTGTGTGTGTGTGTGTGTGTGTGTGTGAGCTTCTCAGTGTGCGTCCGTATGTGTGTGTGTGTGTGTGTGTGTGTGCGTGCACGTGGAGCTGCAGCTTAGGGCTGGTGTGGATATGGCAGCAGCAGCCGCGGCAGTGGTTGGCGTGTTGTGTGTTTTTGGCTGTGTGTGTTGTCAGTTTGCTGTGTGTCAGCTGTGAGCCAGGGGAACGCTTGGCTGCCTATTCAGGCCGGTGCGGACCCTGCTGTGCCCAGCTACCATGAGCTGCTGGCGGGTGCTGGAGTGCACAGCGCTGGAAGAGGGAATGTGAGTGGGTGGATGGGTGAATTGGGGCGGGGTGGGGTGGAAGGGGGTGATACTGGCAGGGGGTGGGGATTCGCCATGCTGAGGTGTATGACTAGACCCTCTGGCAAATGTTAGATCTTGTCACTGCCACCACCAACACTGCTCTAAATCCTCATTTCTCCCTCAGCCCCCACTAACACCACACGTCTAGTCCTTGAGAGGGAGATGGAGTGAGAGAGACGTGGAGAGAAATGTACAGAGAGCGGCAGTCGCAGAGACAAACGAAACGGGGAGCAACGGGAGGCTTGGCTGCCTGACCTTTTACCAAATCCCCCACTTTTCCATTCCAGTGGTTGCACCCCAGACAGGCTGGGGGGCAAGCCTGCCTCACTGCCTACATGTCTGCCTGTCTACCTCTCTTGGTTGTCCTGGCTGCTTGGCCTGGCCTGAGTTAGCTTCCCCGCTTTGGCTGCGTTTTGTTAGCACTGCGTCACCGCTGCCTCTGGGTTTGTGAGAGGAGAGAGGGAGTGAAATGAAAATTGTCAAACAACAAAAAAAAAAAAAAACTGTTTAAGTAGCAGAAAAATATGAGCCAAAGTGGGAGAAATAGGATACTACAGAGGTCAGAGCAGTGTTTTCTGTTTTCTGAGTAGTTGAGTGGAGTGTTGTGATCTGCACCCTCTGTGCCCAGACTGTGTCGTCTATCACAGCTTCTCCCTTTTCTGACACATGTAACTCAGCTTGTCAGAGCTGTTTTCTACCTGTCTCCACACTTTCAGACATCAAGTTGTCCTTAAACCTTAAAGCTTCATGTCTTTGTGTAGCACACTGATCTGTTTCATCCATCCACATGGAGAAAGGCAGCTGTGTATTTTGTGTCGTAAGGAGTTGGGAGAATAATCGGAATGATTTTAGAGAAGGATCCTTAACATCTTCACACACTCTTTTTGCTGCGCTATGGGGGTGCTTGGAGGCTCAACACTGTTCATAGTAGTGCCATGACTCATAGCCTTACCATTACTTCTCTCTTTCTCTCTCTCCTTGTTGCTGTGTTTCTCTTTTCCCAGTTGCATTTTGTGTATCTTCTTTAAAACTTTTTTTTTTTTATTATTATTTCTGTCCATCTACTCCCCCACTATACTGCAGTCTTTATCCTTGCAGGTGAATTTTGACACCTTGTTTTTATGTATAGTTTAGCCTAGCACTTCCTATCCTTGTCAGTCGTTACCAAAGCTTAATTTTTGCTGCACACTGGTTTTTGTGCACACAGTGCATGAAAATATGCCCTTAAGATGTCAGCATTAAGTCTGCAACACAACTTATTTTTTTGAAGCATAATCAAGCTCTGTATGGATTATCTACTTGGTGTTTGACGCACCCATTTAATATGAGGCTACACACCTTGGTGACACAGGGTCGATTCAATGGCATGGCCATTATACCAGTAAATTGGGTCAAGCGGGGTTAAAGGTCACTTATTTCTGTGCCCTTTGACCCTGTAACCAAAGGTCATGCTGAAATGCTGCACATCTGACTGGGAGTGAATGAGTGTGTGTATGTTTGTGTGCATTTTCACATGTGTGTATCAGGCATGCAGAGTAGGAGGAGTACGACAAGAAGAAGCTTTGCTTGCAGTCTCTTTTTCAGGTCATGCTGATGGGGGGGTGGAATAGTGTTGAATTAATTTCACAGAGCAGATTTAGAGTGGGATGTGAAAATGACACTGGTTTAATTAAAAGTGTGTATTTTAAATGGTTCATCTGTATCAGATAATGCCAATTGCTTAGAGTTATTTTTCATTTTTATACAGTCTTAATTAACCTTTTTCTCTTCATGCTTGTTTGCAGAATCAGAGCTGTCCCAGAGTAAGGCTAGCACTGGGGGCCCTGGGGCTGGAGGAGGAGGCAGCGGAGGAGGAGGAGGAGGTGGAAGTGGAAGCAGTGGAGGGAACCACCTGCAGTGCCTGTCCGTCCACTGCACAGACGAGCTGGGGGACAGTAAGGGCAGAGGGGGGCCCGTCTCTTCCTGGCGCTCTCTCCACTCTGATATCTCCAACCGTTTTGGGACATTTGTGGCGGCACTGACTTGAACGAAAAGCCGCCCCAGCAGGAAGACTGAAAGAAGATCACGACATAAGAAGGAAAGCTTCAGAGACATATATTGATGATGATAAGGTGTCGACGAGGCAACTGCAAGCAGCTCTTGCCTGTTCAGGGAGAGAAAGACATTTACACTTATAAATGCAAACATGAACACGCACACACTCATCCACACACATGCAAATATCATGTTCTTTCTGATACATGCAGTCAGACTTAAGGACACATTCTCACATACTGCTGGACAATACAGCCTGGGCTCTCCTCAATGATGCCCAAATCTGGAAAACCTCAAATCAATATTTTTTTCTCTTTTTTTCTTTTCTTTTTTTTGAGGAAAAATAAAGAAACGTCAAAGGGGAATACAAAACCAGAAGAAGGGTGAAAGATATTCAGTTATTATTGGCTTTGATTGTATATCAGTGTTGAGTCTTGTGGTGCGACCATGGTCTCATGACTTTTTTCTCTTATTACAGCTTGTCTGTTCTGACCTCAGTTTTATTTAGAGACGTTATGTGTACGTTATCCCTCTAGTAAAAGCAGCTTTTCTGTTTGCTACCTAAACCCCCCCCAATTTTTTCTGTCTTGTAATGTACACAGAAAATGTTGATTTCTCCTCCCTGCCACACACACTCAAATGAGGCCCGCAGCTTCTTCCGTAGAGGTCTGAATGCTAAGATGAAGAAGTAAAAGAAGATGGGAAGAGGGGGTGAGTATGCATGAATGTAAATCAAAAGAAAAAGAATTACTAAACTCATCTTTTTACCTCTTTGTGAAAGCAGATTTTTAACCTGCTGTTAATGATTTAAGATTTGTCGTAGTTCTGTTACTGTCTTCTCCTACAGTGGATCATAACTAACACTCACCTCTATCAATCGTATAAGCTCAACCACTTGTATACGATTCAGCCAATGGAAACTGGAAATGGAGGTCAAGGGATTGTTTAATAAGGGAAATGAAAAAAAGGTATTGCACATGTATAATAAGAGAAAATTTGCTGTGTGTTAGGCAATCTTGTAATCTTTAAATAAAGCTTCTGTTGAATTTGAATTTCTGGAACAATAGATGGAGGACTGTGACGGCAATTTACAAACTGATTTTTTTTGTTTTTTGTTTTCTTTTTTTAATAATATGTAAAGTGCAGTCGTCTGTTTTCCTGCATATTGTATATATCTGTATATGTTTTATTGAGTAACTAAATAACAATAAATATGACGTTAAAGGTGGCATTTGTGTTTACTTTTTTGTATTTGTATTATTTGTCATACATCTGATGCAAATATTAAATCAAATATATAACTCTAGTGTGTTTTTACACATACAGTTTCAACTTCAGTTCAAGGAATTTACAGCTCTGTGTGTATACCCTGAGGTTCATCAGAGAAATACGGAGGTGCCTACAGTCATTTCAAGTGACAGGTATGACAGGAAAGTTGTGGACTGATGCACACTACCTGACAAGCATGCAGAAACTCATGCCATATTAAAGCCAGCAGCAGTAACATCAGGAAAACAAGAAAATGTGAGTCCCGGTAGATTAAGTAGGCAAGGAGATTAATTCTATGTACACCTGCTCACAACCTGCGCTGCAGTTCGTCTTCCTATCTCTCTAATGTTACTGCACTCCACTCTTGTATTTATATATTTGATAAACTGGAAACAAATGTAAATATTTCTTTTCTAAAGTTAATATGTATAAAGACTATAATTGTGCTCATTAACCCACTTTGAATAACTTGGAATATGTTCTTTTCTTTTAATTCTGCTATTATATACTGTTTTCGTCATTATCTCTGTTCCCTTTAGTTACCCACCACCTCATTACCCCTCCCTCTGCTGCAGTCTCCACACACACACACCCCTCCTCTCTTCCCCAGGCCCTCTTTGGCTCACCTGCTCTTTATTGGCCATCTGCATGGATGCTTAATGCTAATCAATAACTCCCCTGTGTGCCAGCTCTGAGGTGGAGACGTCAATGCTACCTAACAGGGCTAGTGATCAACCTGCATCACTGCTGTCTAGGATACACACACACGCACGCACACACACACGCACACACACAGGAGCTCCCTGTCTGTGTTAGTCAGGTGTGTTTGTGCTTGCTGCTGGAGCCGATCCCTGCTGTGTAGGATTGCAGAGCCTGTTGTGAATGTGATGCACAGAGAGCTGCAGCGTTAGCAAACAGCAGAGACTGGTTATTTGAGAGACTGTCATGTCACATGGGAGGCCCTGTTGAGGGAGGGAGAAAGTGGGAGATGGTACTGCTTACTGTGAACTTATAACTGGATATTATCAGTTAGATTTAGTCACTGAGTCATAAAAAAAGGAATGTTTTAATACTCAAGGTATTTTCTGCCTTTGTGTGTGAATTAGTTTACTGATTTTTTTTAATTTATTTTTGCATTAATCAAGTGTTTAATGACAATACTTGAAAGGCTTACATTACAGAATTAATGCCTTTATCATTCATTGTTCACATAATCTAGACATAATGGGGACACACTGTACAAAGGGACAATAGGTTTACAGTCACTTATGGCACTGGTTTGACTAGTATTTGGTAACACATCCAGAACCACTGATTAGCATATGTTTGACAAATCAGAAGGTATGTCTTTTTTCATGGGTGGGTCAGGTAACCGCTTACAGATTAACAAGGGTTCAAGTGCTTTTCTATTGTTGACTAAACCTTGAGCTGAGCTTTGTGCTTTGTATTTGCTCGTGCCAAGGTGCTAAATTTCTTTTAACCGTCACCGCAGTCTGTGGATGCCAGGATACTCCTGTGGTGACACACTACCTGCCTGTCTGGTTTGGCTGACCTCCTTTATAGAAGGACAAGGGCTTGTCCTTACAGGTTTCTGATGCTCACAAACAAGGTGGTGAATACAAAGTTATTGTTAATGTTTTTATGAATAGTTTTCCCTTGCTACATAGCAAAAACCCAAATTAATT
>JAPQRP010000030.1:23157091-23177091 GCA_037367295.1 Apogon hyalosoma
ATTTTTGAGCCAAGCAGATTAATCATGCTAGAAGTGAAGATAAACATTTTTTTTCAGAATATGTCTGCTGCCTAGCCACAGCCATGTGGGACACAGTGAGAAAGAGGCCTTGGAATATTGGCTCTCGTAAAGATGTATGGTACTGGACCTTTTCCTTCAATGGGCTCCTCTGCATGGCAGCCATATTGGGAGAGAGAGTACTGTGTGGTCGCCTGAGAACTTGTGTGTTTCCCAGCCAACGCGCATCTAAAGAATAACAATTTCACTAGCCATGAAGACCATCCATGGAGCCATGGGGGCCATGGCCAGAAAACTCGGCCAAACACTTTCCTCTCATGCAGCTTTCTATGTACTCCTATAAATACATCTCCTATTTGTATAGAGGCGATATGCATCTTTGGGAAAATACCACAATGTTGACATAAGAGCACCCTCTGCACCCCCACCTCCACCCTTACTGCCCCTCCTCATTCTCTCCAACTCTTTCTACCCCTTGCTGAACCTTTCACTGCTTGAGAGAGTGAGAGAAAGAGAGACAGAGAGAAAGACAGAGAGGAGGAAAGAGAAATGGAGGGAGACTGGGAGTAAAAGAAGTGTCTCTTAGAGGCCTCCACGGTCTTTAAGCCACTATGGTATCCACCAGAGCCCTCACATACACTCGGCCTCTAAAGGGCTTTTGTCCTGTAAAGAGGGGGTTTGGCTAAATTGGGGGTGCTTGTGGATTGGCGGGTGGGATTGGGCTTGTTGTAGTATATTTGGCTCCCACGTCTCCATCACTGGAATGCTGCACTTTTTTAGTTAGGGAATTGAGAGGTGGGGTGTGGAGGGGCAAAGGGGGCTCTGTTTTTTTTTGCGGGGGGAGAGAGGTTTGGAAATCTTCCAAACAGTGCCTTTTTGCTTTCAAAGAAAGCTCCACTTGTGTAAATGTGCTCTTTGTCCCTTAGCCTATTGTTTGAATAGCATTGTGGACTTTTTGTGGGAAGCTCATGGGGGCCTGGGGGTGCTAAGGGGCCAGAGAGGGACCAACGGGGGCTCTGCCTGAATGACTTGGACTCAGGACAACAAGGCACCAAGGTACAATTAAGAAATGTTCACACATAAACACATCCATTCAAAAATCCTTGCGCTTGAATTAATATGAATCAATTCAGGTTTTGCCTGTTGAATGGACAAATATGAAATCTCTCATCACCAATCTAATCTAGTAAATGTTAATGACTTTCTGTGGACTACCCCATTGTAATTCCATAGAAACAACATTAAAACAGCCGGTCTCCATCCCCCTGTAAAGGGATTTCTTGATAGAGCTAAGAGTCTGGAGTCCCTGGCTGCAGCCAATTCATGACTTCCATCTGTCCTCATTCTCAAAAGATGCCGGCAGGTGGAAGAGAAGTACGGCGCATTTGGATCTCAGGGCTGTTTAATTTGCCGTAACAGAGTCTTAATCTAGGGTTTTGTGTTGATTCACAGAGTAGCATTTTAATAAAAAGTAATTTACATTGTAAAAGTAAGTGTCCAGCTACATTTAAAACAAAGAAAGAGAAAGAAGGGGAAGTGCTTTTTTTGTGTAGTAATAACCTTATACATTTTTCCATGTCATTGCGAAACACATTAGTATGCAATTTCACAATCTGGCTGTAATAATACAAAATTGCTGCAACAGGTGCATGTAGTTACACACACCAGAAGCGGACTTAAATTCAAATCCAATGAGGATAATCCAGTGAGGATAAAGTAAGGCCCAGTAAATCCCCCCTTCCATGTCAGGACAGTCTACCTCTCCACTTTCTGTTACTCTGTCTTCTCTGTTTGTCTCCAGTAAATCCCCATTCCAGACGTATGGCCAAAAACTTAAACATTCTCTTTCCTTCCTCAAGTTTGTTAGGTACTTGAGTCTCCTCCTCTAATCTCTCCTCTACTGTCATCACCAGATATCCTGTGACCTCTCTTTTCCTCTGAACCCCTGAGAGCAGCACACAGGCTTTCTGCTGGAAGGTGATTGAGCATGGCACCCTGCTCCAACCCTGTCCTGCTTTGTCTGGGGACGTGTGCCTGTGTCAGGGACCACAATTAGTGGGGCGCGTCCCTACCATTAATCACAGAACAGTCCTGGATCTCAGCGCAGGCTCAGTACCCACATCTCTGCTCCACTGACAACTCGATCAGCATCAGCACCTGCAGTTCCTGCGGTCTCCTCACAAACAGTGTAGACAGAGGAAGCAGCAATGTTTCACATGAAGTCTTGGTCATAGTTTCTGTCATAATATAAGCACTAATTATACTGATATGTAGTTAGTAATTTTATTTAACAGTATAAACCAGCAGAGTGTTAACATCCAGTTCTCTATTTAGTGCATAAAATGCTTTGAAAGATTTTTTTTTTTTAAATTTCATTCAGCATTAAATAAAATGACATAAAATTGCAGGAAAGATCAGCTTCATTTTAATTTTGTTCACTATTAGATGCTCATGGGTTATGAGAACATAGTAGTTTTGCACTATATGGTACCTCTTAAAACTAAAACTAAACTGAAATTAAAAAAAAAAAAAAAAAGAAATACAAAAAAAAAACTCCCAAGAGACTCGATAAAAATAAAAACTACTGACAAAAATAAAAACTATTATAACTCTGAGAAGCACATTGTAATTTCCTTAAATTCCTTGTTTCCCTAGAAAATAAGCAAAGTCTCTTCCTTAAAAACTATTTTTAAGTAAAGATTATACTGTAAATTTGCTCCTACTACCTCTTACTTTTTTGGGAAATAATCTTAAGTGCTAACCACATTTCTTTGCTCATCTAAAACGGACATGAACCTCTTCGTCCGGGCTTCACTTCAAAGCTTCTGTTGAACTTTGTTGCCCATCTGGACACAGCTGTATGATGAAGACATGGAAACAATGTCTGCATTTAGCAAAATGCCCCACAGACTGAGGGCAAATACAAAACTGACCCCGAGAGGAGAAGCCACATCCTTTCCACCTCTTCAGATCAATACCATGGCAGAATGTTAAATATTTGTCATCACACGATCACATACTGATGAAAAAAATCAATGGATGATAGCAGAGAATGAGACATGATGTGTGCTTGCTTACCTAGCTCCTTTGGGATGGAAAGGAAAAAGATATGTATAGAAAGGGAAGGCAGAGGGAGAAAGAGATTTGTGGCTCTCTGGGGCTGAGAATTTCCTCTTGGGGGCTATCTTTTCTTTCTTTCTTTCTTTTTTCTTTTTTGGTTAAGCGAGAGCAACCATGAGGTAAAAGATGATGAAGAGAACCAACCTAAAATTGCAGTGGATACCTGTTTGCCCCATTTTAATCCTTTACCATTATAAAGCACATACCACTCTTATACTGCACAGAAACACAAACATACATTTTCCTACAGACAGTCATACACACACTTTGACACACTGCTTCGTATTCTCCTATTTCTCTCACACTTTATTTAACACATAATGAATTTTGTGCCCGGTTGTTTTCGATCTCTCCCTTTCTCTCTCTCTCTCTCTCTCTCTCTCTCTCTCTGTTCCCCTTGCTTTATAAAAACAGAGGAATGAAAAGCAGCCAGATGGCAGCTCAGCCCTAATATATAATCAATACACTGCCTCCAAGAGAACTGAAGGCAAAAAAAGAAGAGGAGCTGGTGAAAAAAAGAACATTCAGACACCACGAATGCCAAAATAGAGTTCTTTGGTCTCTTTTTTTCTCTCCACCCTCTTTCTCGTTCTCTCTTTTTTCTTTCTCACACAAATATGTATTCTAACACACACACACACGCACACACACACACGCACACACACATAGACGAGCACACACATTACTTCAATGAGCTTCAACCACTCTCTCCGGCTTTGAGTAGACCCAGGCCGCCAAACTTCCCCACCTTCTGCCCCACAATGCATCTCTAAAGGCAAGAAGAGCTGTGAGGGTGTGTGTGTGTTAATGCAACCACACAAGAATGTCAGGACATCTCATTGGGCGGCAAATTGAGAGAGAGGAGGAGGGCAAGGTAGAGATAGCCTTTGAAGGGGGAGAGGACTGAGGGCCATTGAGAAGTCATTAGGGTAATGATAATTGGCGCGGTGAATAAGCAAAGAGAGAAAAGGGGGTGGGGAGTATGTCCAACTGTGTGTGTATATGCGTGTGTGTATGGGGGGTGACTTTACAAGTTAATTTGATTGACAGCCACATGTTAGGTGGTGATATGGGTAATCCTAGATGCACTGGTGAAGTTTTGGAAGAGATCCTGCTCATTTTATAGGTATAGGAAGAAAGAGGTTACAAATGATTGAAAGAGAAAAAGACATAGTGTGTCTATGTGTGAGTGTGTGTCAGCAGCTCCACTATGTGTGTGAGGAGCAGTAAAGACTGTCCCCTGGTGACTAGGCCTGCTTGCTGGGTGACAGATAGCCCAGGGAGAGGGGGGACACCAGGCTGTTTAGCTGATAATTAAGGGGGTTTTATCTTAATTTGAGCTGTTACTCTCTATCCTCTCCTGTGATTTATGAGGCTCTGGCCCAGCCCTGCTCCCTTGCTCTGCCCCTTAGCATCGGGAACAAGACAAAGAAACCTCTTCGCTCTCTACACATATAACACACACACTCACACGTTGCACAGATGCAGGTTTGTCTAGATTATCACTAACAAACTCTGAAGCTCTGACACAAAAACTGATAATTATACAATGCCCAAGGAATAAATATGCATATTAGCTCTCAAAGGACCGCAAAAGCTCAAAGCACATGATATCAGTGAACTGGCTGATTGATATCTGCCCGCAGTGGTGCAGCAGCTCTCACTTATAGCCTTTATTCTCCTCAGCCAGGCTCCAGTGGTAATGAATCATATGAGAAAAGGGGCCGAAGCTTTAACCTCTTGCCGGCTGGCCCAGGAGAGACATAAGCGGCAAAGGATTGGGTTCCTACTAGGTGGAGTGACCGCAGGCAAGAGTTAACTCGATCTTCAGCTGGGTGGGGTCCAGGGTGAAGAGGAGGCTGGTGGAGGGGTGGTGGGGTAGTACAGCCAAACAATACAAGCCACTGTTCTCAACTGTTCATCACCCCCGAGGTCACAGAGGAGAAGACATGCTAGTGCAACCTCATCTCCTCCAGTCGCCTCTCACATAAAGGCCGGGGATTTCTCCTGTGCCCCGGCTCGGATGTTGTTTTTACCCAGATTGTGGGCAGGTCTTTTGGCCAGGCGTGTTTCAAACTGCATGGTAATAATCCCACAGGTATTTGGCTGGAGGGAGGGACCTTCACACCTCTCGCAAAATGGTTGAGGGCATGAAAAGTGTGTGCGTTCTTGCAGGTGTGCGAGTCAAGACGTCATTCTTTCTGGGTTTCATGTTGAGCAGTTTTTTTGTGTGAGCTTATCCTGTTAGTCTGCATTCAAAAGATACTTGTAGGAGGTAGTACAACTCCTGGTCTCTATACAGTTGTCAAAACAAGTTTGAAACCACGATGAGAAATATTATAGCAACATAAATCCTCTGTTAAGGAATTCAAGAACCTTTTTCTTCTGTTTATGTCCTAAAACTTTAATAAATCACAAGGAATGACAGAGGAATTCTTCAGGACATGTGTGCGGCTGTGCATGACACTATGATGTACACTGAGGATGGTATACAGTAGGTGTTCCCTTTTGGAAGTTCTTTCAATGACCCTTGACCCTTATAAGTCAGAAAACTGTTTGTGTTTCCAGAAGGACCCTCCTCCTATGCTCTTATCTCTAGCTAGGTGGGGTAAGGGGGGTCTACAGGGGAAATAGAGTTTTCAGCCAAAGGCACACAATCTTCTCAGAGCATGAAACTTCATCTCTCCCCTCCTCCTCCATCCATCTAGGCTCTTAACTTTCACCCCTGACCCTGTCACACCCTCCTCTGGGCTCCAGCAACAACAAAAGCAGGAGATTAGGGAAATCAACAGGCTGGAGGGGATTACTGTAGCCCTTTTCATCTCGGCCTGCTCTCATAGTTGACACAGTGTGTTAGCAGTTCTTCAACTTAATCTGAGAGCAGTTTACTTTTTAGTTTGTGTACTTATGTTAGTCATGGTTTATACATAGACTTAATAGTGTCAAAATCCACAAAAATAACAAACGCCACCAGTTTCATGCTCCATTGGCATGTACTGCCCATTTGCAACACTTAGATGAATAAACACACGCAACCACATGCAGCACACGTGATTGACTAGTTTAGCCAAAGGAAATGTTGACATGTATTTGTTGCTTCCTGTCAACTTCAACTGTCTCTGTTGAGTGGTGTGCTGTCTCTGCAAAGACTTCAAACAGACAGGAAGTGGAGAGCTTGAATGGGAAGTAAGTAGAATGAGTGACATGTCGGCTAAGAAAATGGCCACCTAGAATCATCACAGATTTTTATGTAGAACAGTATGTTGTGACTTATTTTGCTGAATATGTTTTGTTTACTTGAGTTTAGAGTTTACACGTAAAAATGGTTCTATTGTAAAAAAAAAAACAAAAACAAAAAAAAAAAAAAACAACAAAAACTTCTATTGTGCTTTGGTGCATGTAAACCCACATCTTATCAGATCACTTTGTTAAGCATGTGGGTAGACAGTTAGGTTTGGAATCTCCGACAAGAATGCATTGCAATTTCAGTTGAGGTGAAGGAATATTGTTGGTGCAAGAACTCAAGTAAAACACACAAAAGAATTTTTCTCAGTTGTTGAACTAAACTTTCAATTTATGTGCACCTGTGCCTCTTCATTACAGGCCAGTCCCTTTTCATTTCTTGTCTTCACCTCCTTTTGCTTGCCCCCTGTTCAGACCAATAGCGCACCTTTGAATTTGTTTCCCAGTGTCTGGCAGCAAGTCAAAACTATGTGCTCGACCCTCCAGAAGCACGTCTGCTAACTGTTAAGCCGTTTAGCTCCTAATACCAACAACAAACACTCTTTCTGTGCTGGCCTTGGGCACAGAGCACAGTGAGCTGCCTGTGAGAGAGGTCAGACAACTCTATAATCGGACTCTACCCATCTGCCCTCTGCTCTCCCACACTGAGCAGCAGGTTGGGCTCCTCGGCAGGGGACTAAGTGGGACATGGGGACACAGATGCCCATTGACACCACACCATTCATCGTGTTTAAGCCCTAGCATAGCCACTCAGTGATCTCACAATGAGCAAATCATTAAATGACTTGGAATTTGTGTGCTTTGCCTGTGTGTGTGTGTACTGTATGTGTATGTGTGTGTAACACTTGTGTGTGGGAGTCAATGTGTGGATGTGTGAGAGCTGGTGTTATGAACATGCATAATTGTGTGTGGAGAGGTGTGTGTATGCCTGTATATTTATGAAGTGCTAGTTCAGACATTTAATTTGCCACAGCCTAGTGAATGTGCAGAGAGGCGTCTCAGTAGATGTGTGCTGTCACCACCCTCTCCGCCCCCCTCTGCCTCCCAGCATTCCTTCTCTTCTGCTGTTCTCCCACCCTTCCTTCTCTTCACTGTTCCTCCATGCTCCCTCCTTCATCCCTGCCCCCTCATCCCTATTCCTGCACCTCATGCTGGGGCTAATTTTAGTGCTTCTTCCTTGGATCCCAACATCCAGCTGGAGGTGTCTCCACCCCTGCTTAGCTGAGAAGCATCTCTCATAGATATGCTCCAATGAGTGCTCCAGTGCTCCATCGGGGCATGTAAAGGTACGCTGAATGAGAGGAAAGTTGGAGGACTGGGAATGGTGGGGGTGGTGGGTGAAGAAGGCAGGTTAGCTCAGAGCTTTATGCTCTTTAACCATATGAAGATACCATGGTAACCATGGTTATGTTTTTTCCCCTCTGCCATTCACCCTGTTCACTGACTGCCTTTCTCTGCTCAGGAGTATAAACTCAGAGGTGATTGGCTACGGAGAATCCCTGGTGGTCTATTAGCAGCTAGGAAGTACAACAAATAGTGTAGTTAATGCGGTTACAGGCAGCCTTCTGTCAGACAAGCTACACACACAGATGCATACACTGTGCATGCAACAAACACACACTGTTAAATGTTTCCTAACTGGCATTGTTTCACTGGGTGAAGTATTGTAATTTTTTTCAATAACAGAAAATAAATCTAATGAAATAAAAATTATTACTTTCCACACTCTGCAGTCAGCAGCTGCACATAACACATGTTTATAGTTAGGATTTGCATTAACTTGTTACACTACAGATATTGGTTGAATCACAATATAAGGATCACACATTGGACTGGAGCTCTACTTTTCTTTGATACAATATGTTTGCACCAACTAGCATTTTTTTTTTTTTTTTAACTTTAGAGTTAACTAGAATATAAAAACAATAATATTTTCCTGTGTAGTTGCTGAGTTGTGTTTCTTGTGTTTGGTGAAAGGTCCAGCACCTCAAGAAAAAAAGTAGGATGAGTGATTTTATACTTTCCTCAAAATGTGTTTCTTCTGTACTACCACTGTTGTTCTCTAAGCTGTAATTGAAATTGGAAGTGTTTTACCAGCAGACAACAATGATCTCAATGACCGCCATGCTGCCTATAAAAAGCAGCGGCTAAAAGTTGCAAAACAAACTGGGCAATGTCTCACTTTGTCATCTGTCCGCCTGGATTTGCTTTCTTGTTGTTGTTTTTGTCCTGGCTTTTAGGCCAAATCCTTACATGTAGGCGTTCATTCAACTGCTCTAACAAGCCTACTGGGGCATGAGCTGAGCTATCTGTGGGACATGAATCGGACCTGGCCAAGGGCACAAATCACAGTGAGAGAAGAAGAGAGACCCTGACAGCAGAGGGCTGCGGCTCAGCTTTTTCCCTCCTCCCCTTTGCTCCTTAGTGAATTTTCTACTTTTCCTGCTCTCTGTACTGCCGTTGAGACTTCCAACTTGGCTTGTTAAAATAAATCTCCATACACATAGGGCAGAGGACAGTTGTTTCTCCTGCATGGTCTGCTCTGAGCTGTTCTGAGAACTGGTGGGTCAGCTAGTGTGTGTGTTGTTTTGGATGGAGTGAGGATGTGATTCATCATGTGGTGGTCAGGCGGACTCAACAGGCGTAACCACAGCCAGCCACACCAGGCCATCTGAGACCATGCAGTGCTGAGGCATGGCTGCTCTCTACACACAGCATCACTCTAAACACCCCGGGGAGACAGCAGAGGTGGCGTGTGAAACACACACTAGGGAAGGGCTGCAGGGTGCATGATCTCACACATGTATGTGTGTGTTAATGTGTGGTGTGAAACATGCAAACAGGCATGCTTATGGAAATCAGTGGTTACAATACAGCATTATAGTTATTATTTAGCTAGTTTTACAAATGTATAAATAGTTTTATTTTTACTTTTTTTAAAGAAATCACAACATTTTGTTTATTATATATATATTTTTTAGTTTTAACGCTAGTTGGTCTAAGTGATATGAAGTTAACTTGAATTACAGAAGATGAAAAGAGTAGGATGAAAGAATGCATGACCTGATTTAGAAAAATTTACATCTACCAAAGGCCCCATATGGTGCAAAGCCATGAATATAATGAAAATAAACCAGATTTTACCTACAATTTTCTTTTGGCATAATATGTTGTTATAGGTTTTATTTGCATGTTTGAAAAGTGCCATTTTTTAAAAAAGTTTTTGCTGCTCTGGAAAGTACTATATGTACCTGATCTTCATTAAACTATAGGGTGTTGGCCAAAGATGTGACTTAAACTAAAGAGCAGATCCATAAAAATGGGCTGATTCTAGCTTTATCATTGTTTTTTTTTTTTTTTTCACTTTTTCTACGGGATGCTTTTACACAGCGTACTCAAGTCCATATCCGAGTACGCTGGACCCCAAAGTCTGCTTAATTTTATCCATGTGAGTGCAAATGTTCTGCACTTGAGTACCGTACCCGAGTCCAATTGAGAAGGTAGTCCTGGGTATGGACTGCCCGGACTCCAGTACGGTACATTGCCATGTGAAAGTGATCCATGCCCGAGACCAGAAGTGACCTAATCATCATTCTGACAACGGAAGTGAGTTAATCACCATGAGACCATAGATGGCGGTCCTGTTGTCTCCTGAAAAAGCCTTGGATCCACGCGGCATGGGCTCGCCTTACCGACCAAACCACTCTGTGATATATCAGGGACAACGAAAGTCACTCTCCTTCTTTTTGCCTCAAACAGGCTAACAGATAGGTAAGGGTTTGTCTTCTTCTGACTTCCGCATTTGTTGGATAGCGATAGAAATCCTTCCACACTGCCACCTACTGTTTCGGCCCTGGAACATCTACTCTTGCTTGGGCACGGGCCATAGTACGTGCTTGTGAACTCAACATCTGTGGGAAAGGTGTGAACGTATTCAAATAAGGTACAGACTCGAGTACGCTGTGTGAAAATGCCCAAAGAGATATGGTATTTGATTGGATTACAAGACTTTGGGGTCTTCTAGATACGTCTTTCTTTTCCATGACTTGCCTATGGAGAAAATTTCCGGCCGCGGCAGAGGCCTCAGGTTCCTGAGACAGAGTGTTTAAGGGTTGGGAGAAGGAAGTTGAGGGGGACTGAATTTCTATCCTCTCTTCCTCTTCATCACTCTGCTCCCTCTCGGTCTCTCTTTCTCCCTGTGGATTGAGCCGAAGGACATGTCACCCCAACCGGGCTCTGGATGAGACAGACCCTCATCTCTCCCTCTATTCATCCCCTTTTTGCCTCCCAACATCCCTCCCTTGCCTCCTCCCTTCATGCTCACTTGTTCCTTTTTTGTTTTCATTCTGTCCCTGCAAACACATACACAAACAAACTCAATTAGCTAATGACACTGGCCTGGCCATTGGGTGGTCCTAATTAACGTTTACTGGCTGCCTGATGTCAGCTCTCAGGCAGTGATTAATAACTCACCCCCCACCAATGCACTGACACACAATGTGTAAGCAGCAAGCACAGTGGTGAGGGGTGCTTCTTTTATAATATTATGATCGTACTATACAACTGTTTAAGGCTGCAACAACTTAACATGTGTTGGCTGGCTGCTGACCAAACCTGTTTTTTTTTTTTTTTTCTTTTCTTTTTAAATACTAGACAAGCACTCTTGAGAGGTAGGAGCTGTAATATGATCATTAAATCCTCTGTGCTGTAAAACAGATTAGAGCCTGAAGGGCGCACAGTGGAGTAGTAGAGGCTCAGTCCAAACATACCGGACCCAACAGACAGTGTTTGAACAGGCCCTGTGGAGTACTCCTCAGGAACGGCTGCTGTTTAGCTTGCAAAGGGTTAACATCTGTTGGGCTTGCAGACTGCATGTGACGCACTGTCTCGATGAGGGAAAGTCTAACAGGAAAGGCAGTCTAAAAAAGGTCCCTTTGCAGCAAGGGCCCAAGGTACATTTTCTTTGGCCCTCTCCTCACATTTTTTGCACTTGTTTTTACAATTTGCTTAACTACAGTTCAATGGTTTTCGGATTTGCAGACTGCTGCAGGGATCCTATTTTAATTCCGGTGGTGGAAGCTTCATCTTTTATTGCCATTGTCAAGCTGTTTCTCTTTTTTAAATCTACGTTTTTTGGCAAGAGTCCCACTTGCCTGCTCCTGGCCTCACTCACCCTCTGTCACTCTTGTGTCCCTGTTGTCCGTAAGTTCAACCTATGGATGTACAATCCCTATAAACCACTGAGAGATTTCTGGTGATAAAACAGCATCACACCTGACCCAAAGGCTTCATGTGTTTGCATATATGCATGTGTGTGTTTGTGGTTTGGGTGAATGTGAATGAGGTCATTAGAGAGGGTGGACACGGCAGTGACAAGGCTTCATATGTTAATATGCTGCACATGTGGCTCTGGCACTGGAGGGCTGAGGTGGTCAGAATGACCCCCTACCCATTTCCACCCCATCCCATTCATCCACAGTGAATGTAGCTCTCCATTCACGCTGCTTTCACAGAGGAAGGAGGGAAGGAGGATGGATGAAGAGGAGGAGGAGGAGGGGGGGGTTGGTCTCAGAGGGAGAGGGGTGGTCTTTCTCTTCTCCCTGGCTCAGGGAGAGGGAAAAACAATTCGTGTGCAAATGGTTGCCTCTCCCTTATTCCTGGATGACCCGCCCCCTCCCCATGCTAGAGTCTTTGGATGTTAAGAAAGAGGAGCATAGTTAAGAATGGGGCTATTTGGTGTGCATCTGTGTAAAATTGGAATAAAACGTAGTGAAGGGTGTATCTTGTGGGTGTGTGTTTATTCTACTTGTGCTTATTATGTGTTTGTGTATGTTTATTTGTGTGTATGTATGTGCATGCTTGTCTGTGTTGAAGCCAGCTTGTCAAAGGAGAAAGGCCCCTAGTGTCCTCTGTAATTTTCATAGGTCAGAGCTGACAATGGCCACTTTGATAGAGAAACTGTGGAGATGTAAATCAGCCAATGGAGGGAGACAAAACAACTGTCCTCCCACTGGCCCCCACACCCTTCCAAAAAAGGGGAATTTAAGTTTAAAAGAGTGAGTGAGGGAGCAAAGGAGGAGAGAGAAAGAGCAAGAAAGGAATCCCTTCTTCTATTTTGATGATAGTCTCCTTTTCAGATTCTCAGCGAGGTGGTGGTGGTGGACGCGAAGGAGGAGGGGGACAGCAAATGGTTGCTGTGCTAAATTAAGAATTTTAGTCAGTCCTCTTCATTCCTGGGAAAGTTTGGAGCATCTTCACTACTGCCTAGCACCTGGAGTGGGTCGCTGCGAGGCAGGACAATAGCACTGATGTTGGTGGGTCGTAGGAGCACGGTGCTGCTCGGCTCCAGACGTGGACACGCTCCAGGCCTTCTCTAATCCTATCACTAGAGCAGCCCCGGGGCTGAAAAGACCCTCTGGAGAGGGCGGGAAAGCCTCCAGCAGCAGTCACATTTAGACTATGCCTCTGTAGGGCATGTAAATAAGCCTATATGAGAACTTCTATAAAAAGAGAAAGACTGAGTGTTAGTATGAGTGTTCGTGAGCGAGACAGAGAGATCAGGGGCTTTAAGATTGTTAAGTGCTGTTTGTAACTTGATCATAGAGGAGTAGGAACAAGATAAAGTCGTGAACAACCTTAGAGCAACAAATTAGGGATGAAACGAACATGGTTTCCACTTGATAAAAGCAGATTAAAGTCATAAAGATGCCATAAATAATGGATGTGTGCCCATGTGCCCTGGAGGCCCGAGAACATGGAATCAACCCAATTTCTGTAGAGGTATGACAAATTGCTTATACATGTATGACTCTGGTGGTTCGAGACATGAATGGGCTTGATGGAAGCTCAACAGCAATAGCATGCGGTAGGCTAACGAATCATGCTCACATTCATGTCTTCATACCACACAAAGGTTTCACACTAAAATACATGTGAATATGCGAATGCGTTTGTGTTTCAGTTCACATCAGCCTCCTTTAATCGTTGTGGTTGATGAGTATGGTATGTGTGGAGAGTTTCGGAGTGAGAGCTGCAGGGCTTTACGAACCCTTCTGAGTGTGAATGAGCAGTGAGGCGGTCAGGCAGACAGACAGTGGTCAGAGATAAGCAGATGAAAGCCCTGGGGATGGCTGGTGGGGGAGAGATTGATCCATCAAAGTCTAAGTGACATTTGATGCCAAACTCATGAAAACGGCACAATGATGGTTACGGAAATTATTTATACAGGAAAGATTGGAAAGCAACACTGATAATAAATTCAGTGTTTCTGCAACAGTTCTTTATGTTATTCTGCATAATTTTCTGAAAAAAGACTTAATATGATGTAGACCCCTATAATGGGCATGACACCAGAGGTGAATTCTCACTGGAAATTACATTTTAATACATTATTTTGTTATTTTACTTGAAAAGATCAGCTACTTTTATGTTTGAAATTAAATATTTTATTTAACTGGAATACTAACTTTTGAAGAGGACCTACATAAGGGAAGTCTTTTCTAACTTATCTTTTCTTCTTCTTCTTCTTCTTCTTCTTCTTCTTCTTATTATTATTATTATTATTATCATCATATTTTTTTATTATTAATTTTTTTAAATAATTGTTTTGTTTTCTGGGGACCATGCAACCCTCTTCAGACTCAAATCAGATCACATTTTAAGAAAATCCTTGCAGTACTAATTTATTACTTGTATTATTTCTAGTGGAGATGAAATGATAGATGTGGGTAATTTGGCTTTTGTGTGTGCCTGTATTCATGTTTTACAGTTTTCTGTTTGTTTCTAGTTTGCATGCAGGAATATAGACTGAAACCCACCAATGAAAACTGCTTTTAGATAATGAACTCAGTTCACCTCCAGTAGGTGCCAAACAGCCCGAGGGTTCAGAGCAGTCAAGTAACAACAACTCCTGGGTATACAGTGCAGCTGACAAGTATAGACCATCTTGGAAAAGGGCAACATACCTCATTAAAATGTATATCATGATTGAACAGAGTGATGATTTAGTCTTGGTTCCTTTTTGTAAATGGGACAAATCTGTATAAGGCTGTCATAGCGATATCATTTTGTACTATTGATTCCATTTTTATGAGCAAAAACTTTATGGGCTGCTGTAAAATGTTGATTTCAGCCATTGGGTATTATGACTGACCATTTTGGTTATTTAATGGCTCACATATTCACTCTATGGGACCCTGTGAGGGCGCCTCTAGTCACTCACTCCTGGCTTGTGTCTGTTGTGCAGTGCGGTTTTACTAGGGATATGAGCCTGGCAATGGGGAGCTGTGTGAGAGAGTTTGCTCAGAGCTCCTGTGCTGTGGGAGCGACACATCAAGACACAGAGAGTGCTCTGTTCCAGATATCTGAAGAAGAGGAGCAGGAAAACGATGGCACTGAGGAGTCATGAAAAAGTGTCTTTGTGTCAGAGGGTTGAAAAACAGCCCATTTAGAGTGGTCTGCCTATTAGCTCAACAAAGACAAGGGTCTGTCTCTGAAATCTGCTGCAAAGACTATTTAGTGTGTATACTGTATCAAGGGACAGCAAACAGGATCTTCTTTTTGCACCCGGCTCTGGCCTTCCCCTATCTTCTTAGAAAGGACTCATGCTTTCTCTGCATTCCTCCTCTGGGCCCAAGATCCTTTCTGGCCCCGATCTCTTTTCTCCATTCATCTTCTCATCTAAGCCTCTCTGAAAACACCAGCTTTCCCTGAGCAAAACTGCCGGATAGTTGTGTCTGTACGTTGCACAAGCAAGGAGCCAAATGCAGCTAACCAAAATGTACTGTGTGATCTTCAGTCTGAAATAAACCTTTATGACAGGGCCAGTGGTTGTTATGTCCCCCACTGACCCCTTCACTCAATTTTGTTCCCTAGTTCTCTTTTCCTCTGTCTTCCATCCAGCTTTAAGTCACGTTAGCACTGCTCATGATTCTCCTATCTCCTCCCTTCAGCTTGTAGCCATATATGACACTGCTTTGTCATTTTTTTGACGTAGACATGTTGTCTTTAAGGCCTCTATTCGACAAGATTGTGTGGGACACAGCTGTGGCTCCATGCCTGCTTGTTCACCACAGGGCAGTTTTGTCATGTCGCACATTGTTTATTTGTGCCTATGTGTGAGGCAAAGCAATGTAACTATTCTAACAGGCATGATAGTTATTTTGTGGGCATGTTGGGCGTGTCAAAATTCATTAAGTCACTTTGTTGAGCGCAGTGGGTAAAAGTGTCTCGCTTTTACTGTTGAGGTGAATCCATTAAATATTTAACAAGGTTTTCCATCATTTCCAACCTTGTGTCTAAGAAATCATATTCATTTACTAGAAATGTGTAACTGCATACTACGTGTATTTAAAAAAAAAAAAGAAACTCCATATTACTGTTTATTGAGGAATGGTTGAAAAGTAGAGGATCCTTCAGTAAAAAATGTCATCAAAATCATTTAAACAAAGTCAGCATACTGATTATCTTATTATAATGTCATATTGGTGGCATCCATATTCGAAATATGGAATTGTACTTAATTCAGTTTTATAGTAACAAAGTTTCTCAGAAGCTGGATTACAGAGTCATACATACTAACATTATTCAACTGATATCAGTGTATTTTCACTTGACTGTTTACTGGATGAAAGCCACACCCCCAGTTTCAGCAGAACCAGTCAGACCTCTGGTGACGCACTGTATCTACACTTAACATGCAGTCACATGTACATCCACCCACGTAGTTATGTCCTCATACTTAAACACACACGTGTGAAGGTCAATAACTCCAGCAGGAATTTATTAAACCTAGATAAACACATCTCAGCTTATGGCCTTAATTAGAGTTATCATAAAAGTTTGGGTCTTGTCCCAGTTGTTGCCTAGATTCTGCTCATCATCACTCCACCTACATTTAACATACATAGATTTATAAATCTATATTAATTGTTTATCCAAGTGTCTCTATACACATTTATTTTACTGTCTGTTTGTTCTGGAAGAGGAATCCCTCCCTGGTAGCTTGGCCTGCTTTGTGATATTGAGCATATAAATAAAAATGCATAACAAAACAGTTAGCAATTAAAAAAAAAAAAAAATCACATATTTACATCAGTCTGGGGCAAATCTGCAGTGGGTTTGTTTATGCTAGGCTGATAACAGGGGGGCTTTGTGTGGCCAATGGGGATTTTGACCTCACCTGAAATGTTACTCTTCACCCAACTGACTGACTCACACGCACCTTCATCGCTGATGAACTCTGACCTGTCAGGCACTGAACTGTGGTTTCCACCTCTCATCTTAATCTCACTGTTCATCAGATGACCTCTGGCCTGTGGGTATTTGAGCACAAATGATTCTATTTCCTTCTGATAAGGTAGAATTACACCTTTAGGGTAAAGTGATGGAAATGTCTGTTAAACTAAAACAAGCAGTGAAAATAAGAAATAAATTGAACTGCAATAAATGCCAAACAATTTTCAAAAAGATGGAAACTAAATACATACTACAATGAACTATATAACATGAACTGCAGTAAGGTAGGATTGCAAAAAAAGTCAGCTTTCAGTTTCAGTCAGTTATTGGTTGAGCTGGTGCCTGTGGGCCTTTGACCTCCAGTGCCTCATGCTATCTTTGCTTTTTTATTTATTAATTTACTTTGGTTAATGCTGAATGTTGCAATGCGAGTCAATGAATGGAATGCTTTTACATTCGCAAATAAGACATTTATTCTGCTTAGTTTGCCAGCTGTGTGTGCATCACAGAGGTTTTGATAGAAAGGGCAAGGGCATGAGTCAAAATGAGGCTACCTACTAGCCCACCACACACACAGTGGATACAAATGGTAAAGCAGTGAGGAAGCAAAGTGAAAGGCTAAAAAGGAAAAAGGATTACAGAGATGCTATATTTTTTTAAACAATCAATAGACGATCAGACTTTTTTCTCCAAACATCAGCTTACTGGCGAACAGCCTGAGGAGGATATTGATAGGAAAGAAGAGGGGTGTAACACAACAGCCACCAACAGCTCATTTAACTGAGAACCGGACCAGCATCCAAATGACCCTGAGCACAAATACCTATCTACCCGCAACCGCCCTCAAATCCACTTGAGCCTGACCCAAAATGGACAAAGAGAACAGGTTAGCTATGAATTTAGCATCTCAGTTTATGTAGTCCTTTTCACCAAACTATTTCAGCATTTCAGGCTACAGGCAGCAGGAGGAGGCAGGCGGGGAAGTGAGGAGTTTGTCGTAAACTAAATATTCATTCATTTAACCATGCAACAACCTCTGAAAGGCTAAGCAACAACAACACCAGGGTTCACAGCAGGGCTTTTTCTCTGGTGTGGATGAAGAGAGAAAAGGCTTGTATATGAACACAAACTCTAAGACTAAGCCATAGAGTCCGAATCTAATCATCTTAATGTATTCACTGTCTACATCCTACTGTGCCACATGATTCAGACTGTTCTTCTCTGCAGTGCATTGTGGTTATATAGTGAGTACAATTGGGTGTTTTTTTGGAAACATCATGCTGTTTCATTTCATCTCTATGTTAGGATGTGTGATATGCTGGCAAGCCTGTATGATAGAAATTGTAGGCTGATATAGGTTAACATATGCGGTGCAGGATGAACCTATCACCATGGGCTTTCAGTCTGTGATGACAGAAGTATCTGAATCATAGATTTTCATGTGCTGGTATTGTTGCACAGTAGTTATGTGCTTGATGTATGATAGCAGAAATCTACAGGTGTTGATGTTGTCATTCAGTTTAATCTGTCAGTGAACATCCTTTATAAGCTACAGGTGTTTCCAGCAGCTAGTAGCCTGTGCTGACAACCCATGATTGTAAACCTGGATTGTGCATCTGTGGAGTGAAGAAGGGGGGGAGGGAGGGAGGGAGGTGAGATTTATTGTCCAGGGGCCTCTGGTTTTCCTCATTGCCAGATATGAAAAAACAATAGATCAATTAAGGAAGAAATAGTTTAGCTTTAAATTGATCAGCCAAATCTTATTGACTGACACAGACTTCACAGAGTTTGGTATGGCACTAGCAACTACATTCAGTTCTCAGTGGTAATTAATTAAATTGTTCTATATATTTATTTGTATTTCTATTATTTATGTTTACTTTTCTGTTGGATATGCTACACTGGAGATGCATTCCTGTTTAGCACAGATAGGACTTGTATAAATGACAAAAGAAATGATGCACAACTCCATACTGAAAACAAAAGTATGCAAAAGATCCTGATTAGATAAGAGGAAAGTAAACGTAAGTCATCTTGCCACAATATTTGTGTATTTGTTGTGTGATTGAGGCAGGCAAAATTGGACTTGATGTCATGCATTTTTCATCTTTCTTTTTCAGCTTCTAGAAATCGAGACTTTACCAAAAACTGAACAAAAAAGTAAACTAAAACAAGGCATACCCAAAATATAAAACTAAAAGAATTTGTCAGCTTGTATAAATTACTAAAACTAAACTGAAACCAAAAAACAAACTGTAAAAGTATAACTCAAGTCAAGTGAGTTTGTTAAGTTGGTGTGCTGTATAGTATGTTATTTGTCCTTTTAATCATCTGCTTGTAATACTCCATCCATAAGTGTGATATTTCACTCCTTTGTTTGCACCTCTCACATCTCTAAATAGAGTCATCAACAGTGGCTTATCATTTTTATATAGAGTCCCTGCTTTTAGGTAACACTGCATGTAGTGGAAGTGGTGCAGTGACTCATAAATATGTTCAATGTATTTTCCCTATAATGCCTCAGAGGGAGCCTGCAGTCAGGAAATAATAATCATTAGGTGGCACATAGTATAGAGGATCAATAGCTGTACCTCTGATTGACACACCAATTGAAGCCCCTTGAAAAACATCCCCAGTGCTGACAATTTTTCACAAATTCTGAATGCACTCCTTCACTCCCGCCCCCTCTCTGCCTATATTTGCTTTAAATATTTTTGTCAAAACCATCTTATCGAAGGTTGTGTTATGCTTTTCCGTAGCTCTTAAGCATACAGTACAATGTGTATCTTTTCACAGTCTAATTTTAAATCCTTGGCAAGCATTTCAAGTAGGAGGAACTGGGTAGCCTACTCCCACTCTAAGCACTGAGCTGTTTGGCACAGACTTCCATCTGCTTGAATATGTGTAGGACAGTATGGATCAGTCTAAGGAATGTTGTACCGATGCCATGATCCTTCTCTTAGGGCTTAGGTCTAGACAAAATATCTCAACAGAAATAAAACGCACATATATCTGCTTTAGGACACCTCCTTTGTGTTGAGTGCCGAGACTCATCGTAAAATGTGTCGACGACTATGTTCTACAAGAGAAATATTTAAATAAAATACAAAGCAATCAGCAGGCATCGAAGCCAAAAATCCGATACGGTCCTGCAGATTTCCAGGAGTGAGTTATTTCGCAGAAACAGGATGTGGACATGCATTGCTTTGCTCCCTGCTGTATAATGCACTGTCAGGAGATGTCACAACCTGTGCAGAATAATCCATATGGCCTTTCCCCAGTGTGTCTCCTCTGGTCTTCTCCCTCTTCCTCACCTCCACCTCCTCTTCCCTCTCATGTCTGGATCTATCTCTTCAGCTCCCCACTGTTTGAGGACGGAGGCT
>JAPQRP010000030.1:23178206-23208581 GCA_037367295.1 Apogon hyalosoma
TCCTCTCCTCTCCTCTCCTCTCCTCTCCTCTCTATCTCTGCTCTCTAATCTTTTTGTGTCTGCCTCTCTCATTCCCTCCTTTTTCCCGTCCCCCTCCAGGTCTCTCTATCTTCCCTCTCTGCCTCTAATTCTCCTAGCCTCTCTTGCTCCTCGCTCGCTTCACTCTGCAACAATAAATTACACACAAACTCAATGTACATCTCTTTGTTCTCCCTGCCAGATAATTCAATTCATTTTAGCCAGGCTCTGCATTCTGAATGATGAATGCATTGACTATGCAATTAAACAGGGGTATGCATTAAAGAGCTCCCAGTGAGCTCCCATACATGCGCTGCACATATATAGGACTCTGTTAGATCACTATTCAAATACAGCTGTGTGTTTGCAGAGAAACAAGCAACACTTACACAAACAGCACACAGTTTTCCCCAAGTTCTCACCAATTTATGGCATAACATATGTAATCCAGCTACCAAAATCAGATTAGCACTTGCATGTAGGTCAACATTTGTGGACTAAAAATATCTTTCATATCTATGTAGTAGTCATTCATTCATCTTCTGAACCCACTTTATCCTCACTAGGGTCGTTGGGGGTGCTGGAGCCTATCCCAGATATCAGTGGGCAAAGGTGGGGTAAACTCTGGATGACCTATGTTGTTGTATCAGTGTTAAATTGTTCTACTGCCCATTTACTTTTCAACCATATCTTACATTCCAAATTACACTTGGGGGTATTAATACTTGATACATTACATACAAATATCAGCAAGGATGTGATATTCAATTAGTTGGAATGGACATCAAATTAATCAATCACACTTAATTAAATTAATCAAAAACACTGATAAACCTAGGAGTGAACCACACACGTACTATTTTTTTTCCAAACCCTTTTTTCAGACTTGATACAACATACTTGACACTTAAGACTTGTCCGGTGGAGTAAAATACTGCCATACTTTGCTTCATTTTATTGCTGACTGCTCCACTCTCTTGCTTGAACCACACAGAAAATAATGTGAAGAAACAGTACCATAAACATTAACTCTGCATTTCTATGAAGTAAAAAATCTCCTCCGACCCTGAATAAAAAATTAGTCAACCTGTAGAAAAAGTAGCTTTGACTCACCTAATCGGTTATTTGTGCCATCCTTAAAAATTACTGTATATTTATTAATATTTAAACCAAACCACAATGTTTTATTAATGCTTAGCATCATACTTGTATAGCCTAACCCTGAAAAATTACAACAGTTGGGATGCAAACTCCAGTTTCTGGTGGCCTGGATATTGTACATCCATCATCCACCCTGACCACTTTCTGCTTATTGAGGTATAGACAAAAAAGTAATGGAACCTTCAATGACAAACTATGTTGAGGTAGTTTTCTACAAACCATTGATAAAATAACTTGGAGAAAGGTACAGTAGCCACATTTTTCCTGCATACAATACATGAGCTAATATGTACAATAATAGTGCATTGTGTCACAAGTATGTGAGTTGTATGTCATTGTAAGAGCATGGTTAAAAAATGATGTCTACTTTGGAACACAGAAGACAATGCTGTGGCCTCTGTCCCAGAGTGAGGCAGACAGAAGACTGTCTACACACCATTTGGGGTTTACGGCAGTTTACAGAGAGGTGTCTTTGTAGAGGTGCCCCTGTAGTCCTTGGAGCTACTGGCGGGCAGTTTCTCCTATCCTCCATCTCCGTCTCTGCCTGTGGCTTCCTGTGGTGTGATTAATGTTTGCCCAACAACATCCTGTCTGCATATGCTTACATTTGGCTGTCAAGACATGAGGGCAGTGTCAGTCAGTCAGGACTGAATTAAACAGAGATGGGCTGAGGTGCTGATTGTGGTGTTGGCGGGCCAGACAGACTTGTGCCCAGGTGTGTGGTGTGTGAATGTTTGGTAATCAGAACTCTCTGGGGCCAAGCTAGAGTGATATGTCGAGATACTGATCAAGGCCAAGGGCTGAGTAAAGAAGAGATAATAGAGAAACCTGAGAGGAGAAGGTGACCAGAGGTCTGGGAATCTTCATTTCCTTCCTTAAGAGAAGAAGAAAGAGAGATTTACACTGGCACCTGGGATGTGCATTGTCCCCAGGATGAGCACCCACTTTAAATGCTGTGGGATTGTGGGAAGGCAGAAGGTGATTAATGGGGCGTGTGTAAACAAAGCCCTTGAAACAAAAGCGAGAGTGTAAAGAATAGAGATAAGGCTCGACTCCAGTCAAGTTTGGCATCATCCCTCTTCCACTAACGACCTCTACTGTCGCCCAGTGATGGCAGGGGCAGCAAGGATAGGGAGGACTCAGAATAGAAAGAAAGAGAGTAAAAGAAGCCCTGACATGCACATTCATTCTTTAAATGAAAAGAGATAATTGTGAGAGGAACCGACCTGTCTTCATTCTTTGAATAAATAAAAATGCATGACCTGCCTGAAATATGGACAATGCCATTACTGATTTAATTTGAATAGACCACTTGTTATTGTGCCTTGCTGTGCCTTGCCATGAATGCTAAAATGGTGGACGTGACTTAAAAAACAGCAGAGAGGAAGATAAACCCAGGCTGATTTGTTGAAAAAAAGATCATATGCAAAACAGGTCAGGTAGATATATGTGTCAAACACAGGTGATAGTCTCTTTTGTGGCATTATACAATTGACATTTTGCTCAGGTGTAAAGAGTATTAAATGATTTTACTGAGATGAAAACACTCTTGAAATTCTTTGTAAATTAATTTCCTTGTGTCAAATCAAATTAGATTAGAAGCTAGATTACAATGTTTTTATTAAGAGAAATTTTTGTTGGACAGTTGAGAGAATCCAGTATATTGCATATGGGCAAACTACAATAACAGAGCCGTATACACCAAAAACATTAGATCATTATTATTATGCCCTATATCAAATCATTGTACAGAGGCCTTACATGAGATATTGCACATTGTGTTCAATAATAACTGTAACATGACATCTAGTGATCCAATCTGCCCAAGTAAAACTAAAAAGTAGCTTTTTTGTTTGTTTGTTTTTTTTTAAATTCACTTTCACTAAAAATTGATGATTTAAAAAATGATTTTTTTTTTTTTTTTACTATCATTTGTACTGTTCAACAGCTAACTTCAATCAGGTCTGAGATTAAATAAACGTAGTATTAACATGGGCAGAATGGTAATACCTCTGGTACGGATTCAGCTTATGTTTAAGTAAGAAAAACCATTGAGCTAATGTTTGCTAAACCACCAAGTTTAGACAAAACATTAATGATTTGTTAAACATCCCATGAGCCAACATCAGCAAAGCTACTACTCTATCCATCACATTTCTGGGGCAAACAAGGCTCATTCAGCATAATGAAGGAAACACCCTTCTTGGATTTCAAGTTGAGCTGGTCCCTTTATTGAGGCCAAGAAGTTTCTTCTGATTCTAAAACCAATTCTTGTTCAGGTTGGATCTCAGTCCTATGAGTCCATGCCTTAAAACTAACCGAATGGAGGACTATAAACACCAGTTTACACTCTTTATTTGAGATACAGTATTTCTTTTTTTTTTTCAGCCTCAGAGTTAAGTTAAGGGAAGGGAAACATGTTTAGTAAGCACAATAAATCATAACAACAACCTCCTTGAATCTTAACAGCACCAGCTAAAAGCATGCTCATTTACACTCTACAATATAATGTTCTTATACAGGACTTGAGCTAATATATTTGACAAAAGTGGACCAATTAAACAGATTGATTTCTCAGAATGATGTAATGATCCATGCCTTAATCAAGACAGGCTTGTTCTCTCCAGATTTATGAAATACTGCCCGTCAGCCCATGGCACATCCCTGTGTTTATTTAATGATATAATGGAAAAGAAGGCGTCTATGTCCTCCCTTCCAAATACTTTAGATAAGGCACGTTGGACTCCCCCCTACTCCATCCAAACTCGTATCTGTGGACAGGCTGGCTCATACCACAGAGCATCTTTCACCACAGTCAAGGCACTAAATCACTGGAAACATACAGTATCCCATCATGCCTAAACCCCATGATGCTCTTCTTCACAGGGACTAACGTGTTGAGTTGAGGGGAAGGAATTCTAGGTTAGGAAGAGAGATTGAAATTAGGAGATTGATTGAGTCAAGAGCTGTGGCTTTCTTGTTGACTGAACATAGTCAGGTAGTTGCTTGGCTCTTGCTATATCCCATTCCTCTTGTGTGCTCATGTCAACTATGGCAGGTTCAGCAGTGGGTCAAGGAGAGAGGCAAGCAGCCATCTTATTACCCACAACCATAAAACACCTTCCTACAGGAAAGAAGACCATGCAGGTCTGGGAGCAGAGCTGATCAGCATATTGTATATAATACTTGTGGGATTATTTCACATACATACAGTACAGGTGGAAGTGGTCATTGTGGCACGTGGCATTAGGGAAATATTTCTGTGTTGTGTAAATTCTGAATGAAATTTAGTTGTCAACTTTTCATTTTTTGTTCCATGCAGGCATGTCATCTTCTGTGTGAGTGTTGTATGCCTCTTCCCTTCATGTCTCAGTGTGTTTACATTTAGCTGTATGTTGTCAGTGTGTCTGTATGTGTCAGTGGGCTCCATCTGAGCGAATACACCAGCTATCTGCTCATCCCATCGACCGTACACTGCTTCGCTGTCTCCTAGCAACTCGCCTAGTGCCTGCAGCCGGCTGTTACCTTTCCGTCAGGGCCCGTTATTTCTCCCGGTTGGAGTGAGGTGACTTTCATGTGTGATGTGTATTTGAGAGCCCTCCTCCTCGTCTTTCTCTTTCACTCCCCACCCTTCTCCGCTGGTGCTGTTGGCGTGTAACATGCAGGAGCGACCCCGCTGTCGAAAAGCATTGGTTCAGATTCCTGTTCACACTCCCCCCAACGGCAATGGCTCTTTGAAACAGGGAAGACTTGAAAGAGTAGAATCACAGTGACTGATCACTGGATGTGCAGTAACAAGAGGATATTCTGAGGATCCTGTTGGAAGAGAAAAAACAGAAAAGAGGTAGAGGAGAGAAAGAAACAGAAGCAAAATAAATTGTAGGCAGTGTTTTTGACATACTTTTACAGTTTAGTGGGAGCTCCAAAGATATAGGTGTGGAATGGTGGTTGTCTGAACCAACACACACGTTTTAACACTGGCTTTTGAAGGCCTTGTACAGGAATGTCAGAGTGCTCCACGGCAATGGACATTTTCAACACTTCATTCACACCAAAGAGCCACTTCAATAATTCATCACTCATTCTCTGCACAGCACCTCTCTGCAGCAGGCTAATAGTTTTCAACACCCTTTAAACTCCACTGTACACACATACACACCCATGCAATACGTCGTTCAGCAAAACGGAGAGAGAGGAAATGTATTTGTAAGGAATGAAACACACAAAATCACAAATGGTAAGCTTTATTTCATAAGGAAGCTATTTTTAAACTTTCCACACTACAGTGAACACATCGAAACCAGTTTGATGTAATGCTATTGCTACAACTGAGATACACATTTCATATGCTTGAATTGCAGGGATTGCTGGAATCTAATAGCGGCCCATTCTGACCCTGTAATGACCCTTGATATGGCTACTCAGCAGCACAGTGCTTACAGTCTGAAAGGGAGGCCTTAGAGGGATTTCTGCCTGGCAGTGTTCACCACAGTTTGGGAGAGTGAGGTCATTGGTGGTTTTTTCGTGAGTGTGTAAGAACGTGTGCTGATTTGCCTGTGTGTTTGTGCAAGTGTGTATTTGCGAGTGTGTGGGGTTATATGTACGTGTGGGATTTTTCATTGTGCCAGGGGGATATGGGTTTGGAAAGGCTAATTTGGGTTTAAGGGCATTGGGCCCTCGCCAGTCGCACCAACCAATCTCATATGCCATTCGTTATAGGACAGCCACAGCCTACATGCACACATGTGCAAACATGCATCCACCCCCTGCTGTCTTCCCTGAGCACTGTAATTCTTGAAACACACTGTACGATGAAATCATTTGAAGCTTGTTTTAAAGCAGGTTGTGCTCATAAACAGATTGCTTGTTTCCTCCTCAGACTGTAAAATGCCATTTCTTATTAATTGGCTATTTAGAGCTAACACATTTCCTTTTATGACAAAACTGTGGGGTGCTCCAGATAGTAAACAGGACAGGAAATTTTGGCAGTCCTTGCATTGCAATTCTTTTCTTTCTCAGCAAGGCATAGCCTCTATTTTCCATATTTAAACCAACCCAGCCTGGTCTTTTTCAGGAGGCAGAGGGAATGTTTGGGCTTTGTTTTCTCTGTTTTAAGCGATCAGAGGGCCATTTTTAACTCTCACTGCCCCTCAGTCTTTGTTGTTGAAACAGTTGCTCCTGATTAGAGTTCAGTCAGAAGCCTTGAAAAGGATGAAGGGTTGGTGGAGGGGCTACAGAGGCATCAATGACACAAATAGCTTTTCACTCTTCTTCCCCCTTTTCTCTTTCTTTCCCTCTTACTTAGACTCTGCCGTTTCCACCCCTCTCCATCTGCAGTCTGACCTCTGCTATTCTTCACTATGATTCCTGTGTGTTCAAAGGCGGCAGGATGTCAGTAATTGGAAGGGATGTGATGGAGCGGGGGGCCCCTCCTTGGGGCTGGGAGGCCCCCAGCGCTGGAGAGGTCAGGGAGAGCCTGTCTCATACTGACATGTAGGCTTGGACGGCAGCATCCAGCCACAACAGGCCTCAGGCAGCACGATCAGCAGCAGCTCTGTCAGGAGAGGAGCCAGAGTGTAGGGAAGGGATCTGCTGCTGCTGCTGCTGCTGCTGCTAAGAGTCAACTTTCTTCAAATTTCCCACTGGATGTCTGCTGTACTCTACAGTCCTAGACCCTATTCCAGCTCCATGCCTGGCTTGCACTGCCAATTCGCTGTATTTATTTATTTATTTAAGATATGTGTTTGCCCTTGTACTAAGATCTAATGTTCTCTCTTACCTATTATGTAAACTAATCTGCCCTTTACCTATTTACCTAGTGGGCAATGGGTGCGTCTCTAATCAGTTGTGATCAAATTGCCAGGCTACAGGGATCATTCCAGCTCAACGTGCACACAGACATGGCAGAGCGATTAGTACACCTCTTCACAGTGGCTTAGACCACAGAAGCGTGGAGAGGGAGGCTTAAGAGGCTACTTTAACCACATCAGCTTTAAATAAAGATGTCTGGACTGCATCAACATCAATAAGACCCCCGCCACCATAAGTCTAGGTCCACACATGCGGGCTCTCATACACATGAATGCAATACACTCAAACATGTACTGACAGGCAGGCGGGCAGATGCTTAAGCACAGACACACACCTTCATGAAGACGTGTATATGTTGATGAGGGGAAAAGTGCAGCCGAGCATGTGTGTTTATACGCCTGTGTGAAATGACACAAATTACACATTACAAAAACACACACAGAGTCAGTCTCTGCCTTCAGCATATGTCATCTTCAGCAGTCCGTTGTGGCTGAGGGCTGTCCTGGTGTAGGACGAGGCTGATTTGGGGAAACACCCAGCTGACACATTAGCCCTGGCTAGCCATGACACAGAACTGCCACTGCTTTCTGAAAACACTACCTGAGGCTTTGCCTGTGCCATGTAGGATTATCTCTCAACCAATTTAGGACCATTCTGCCCACCCACAGCCTTCCCAAAAACCACTCCCACCCAAAAGGTCTGGGATTTCTACAAGGACACTGCAATGAGAGGTGTTGAAGCTGATGCCGGTCAGTGTTACCATCATGTTAAACCTATGTGGCTGTGTCTCTGTCTTGCCCTCAGGGTGTGCCATGCTCTGAAATCCCCCCTCCCAATGGATTTGGCATCCTGCTGGGCTCACAGCTCAGCCCTCACCCAATTTTATAACCCCCACCCAATTCTTGAGTATGCCGTCATAATTTACCCAAATCTGTTTGAGTCCTTCCTGTCTGTCTCCTCAAATCTTCTAAAGTCATGAACAACACAGAGTAATGACATTTTCATGTACACAAAGAAATTGTGTCACATTATGTATTTCTTTGGTTTGATGCTGTTGTAATTCTATAGTGTATTTTTCACATTTAATTCTTTAAGTAAAATGTAAATAACACTGTATTTAAAAAAAATAATGTATGTACCAATTAAAAAAAAAAAAAAAAGTACTTCAAAACCCAAATTCTTTTCACACTAACAATAGACATGTTTGCTTTTGATTGTTTTTGTTGCATTTGCATCATACTTAATTTTGTGGATGTGCCAGAAAACAGGTAACAATAAAAAGCCCACAATGCTTTGGTATATATTATTTCATATGTTTTATTTGAGTCCTTTCATAACATAACAGTGGCTGGAAGACCTTAGAGCACTTCTTGAATAGAGACGGATGGAATTTTTGTTTAATGAAACATCACACTGCAAAGAACATGAAAAACAATAGGTACACCTGGATGTTATGTTTCTGTTATTGCTGATTGGAGCTGGAGTACAGAAATAATATTAACTACAGCACCATCATTTGACCTGGGTATGAAAGTCATTCATACCCTTTTACACCAGAGACTGAAGTCAGATGTTAGTGGGCCTTTTGTGAAAGAGGTTATATACACTATGCAGCTGTGATGTACATTACTTATATATTGTGAGATTGTACTGCAAATATACTGGAAATTACTAATATCACTAACCTGTTTGTAAGGTTGTAAGGTAAGTTGTTCTGTGCTAACAAATTAAATCAGCAAGTCTGCAAACCATAAGATAAGTTTTCACCAGTTAGTACTCTAATAGACAGGAGGATGGCTTCAAAACCTCCACTGTCCAATGTCAGAGTAACGTAATGCATCTGGGTTTACTAGCTGACTGGTCGAAACAGTCTAGTGGCAGTATTATAAAGGGATAAACTCCTTAGTTGAGAAGTTTGCAGTGCCAATTCATTGTCCATATCACCATCACCAGCAAATCTGCAGAAACTCATATTGTGTTGGAAATTACCCTCAAAGTTTGTGGGATGTAGTGGCAGGATAAATGCAGAGAAATGATAAAACGGATTTAAGAATAAGGATTTAACACCTGTTAAGCCCTGGGCCATTTGTTTCCAGTGGGAATCATTTCAATGTAACACAAAACACTGGATTAACTGATAGCAGAAGCCTCATTCGTATAAAACCAAGTTATGATCAGAAAACAGAAAGGTAAGACAAAATTTATGATCATCACTTCATAATGTAACCTTCATTTTTGCTCTTCTTTGTCTTGTTCAGTGAGTTTCAGCAGTAGAGGAATAATACTTGGACTGTTGGATTTGCTTAGGCTTAGCTTAGTGCTGCAAAGTTTCTCATTTGTCTTTTGTTTCATACATATGTTGATTTCACACTGTTAGCTTGTTTTAGATATTTGCCCATTTAAGTGCTTGTTGTCTGGATTGTGTTCTTTTGTCTGACAGTTGGTTTTGATGAGCTTTTATCTGATGTTCTTCTGGTCACGTGGATGTATAGAACGTGTGTATTTGCTACAAGCACCGTGTAGCAATACCATGGTCACACAGATAGAAGTGTGGCTGCCTCAGGTACCACAGGCAACATGATCACTGTATCTCTGTTTACTTTACACTTATGGTACATGTTAATGTGTGCAACTTTATAAATTCCATGAGAGTCTCTGACAACCTGCTCTTTTACCATTTCTGAATCTTGCCTCTTTGTGGGGTGGCAGACTTTTCATCCTGCCTTTTGACCATAGCCTATAAACACTTATGATTTCCAGCGTGCTAGGGCAGCATGTCGAAGGAGTCACTTCCTTTTATAGTATAAACTGGCCGAAGACTGCTGTTGAAGTGAGAGTATTTGTGTGAAGTGAGACAGGTTGAGCGGCGTAGTGATGGTTAAATCACTGTACATTTCTACCTGCCAGTGCTGTTGGACGCACACTTGCAGGCGCTACATGTTCTTCTGCTGTCAGCCTTGTTTTCTGGCCAACATACAGCAAAGGTTTTGAGAGACATCAACCAGAACATCACCTGACTGTGAAGCTCTCACCTTACACTGTAATGAACTGCACTGGAAATCAATCTGCTGTCTCCCGTTCAAGCAATATCATCTTGTTTGATCTTGATTGTGCATCAGTGGACCAAAACATACAAGTGAATGAGTAGCTCTGCATCTGTTAGCCATCCCTCTTTGTCATCGTGATGAAGACACCAGGAGTGAATAGTATAGATGACCTGAGCATGGCTAAAGGAAAGGAGACATATTACAGGAGGTGAAACAGGAGGAGAGGGACCCAGGGAATCCAGGATACCTGAGATGGCAACCCGAACCCAAGAGAAAGAGAAAACCTCATCCCAGGGGAGAGTGTTGGGGCTGGAGTCGGCCCTCAGTATGACTCAGGGCGCAGGTATAAGGACGAGCCACGAGCTGCTCAGACAGTAGGATGAGGTTTCACTTCAATGGGATTAATAGGTGAACTGGGCTGGTGGCTCATTCAGATGTACAGTACACCCCATCTCATTAACAGAACAGTCAGTGACATCTCTGTATAGGATTGGTGAGATAAGGTGTGGTGTCCAGTGGTTTCAATTTAAAAAAAAAAAAAAAAAAAATCAGATTTGGAGTCCACACTGCTGTCTGGTATTCAGCGCGTTCCCATTCCTTTGTTATCTCTCCTTAGCTGTAAAGCAGTCAGTGAAGTGGAAGGAATGTGAGGTATTTCCAGAGTCTGACAGGGGAGTGTGTGTGGATGTTTGTGTGTGTGTGTGTAGTGGAAGGTTATGGAGGGTGGTCAGTCAGTGCCCACCCAAATCACTACAGCAGCATGATGCCTGCTAACACACATAAAAGAAGCCTTGTCTGACGCTCTGCCGTCTAACAGACGTCAGGATTCCACAAGCTTTTCTACAATTTCTCCTCTGGTTTGTCTTTTCTGCCTTTACTTTAGTCCTCACAAACACACACATACTGTACATACACACAGCTATACTGGCGAAAATGATAATTATATAAATCTTAATTAGTTTCCGGGGATTAAAAGTGTGCAGATTTGGTGAGTGAAGAAAACACTAACAGCTTGAAACCATGATTATCTCACTGCGTAGGTATAAAATTGGGGTTAATACCTGAGATGAAACAAATGGCTTAAAAGTCCCAAACCTCCCTATGCCTGCCAGGGGATTCTGGCAGAATCATAATGACGGGGATTGAAATACAGTTCTATCACAGAGAAAAAACACAGAATATTCACAATTTATTCAAGAGACATATTTCATCTTACTAGGCTTTATGGGTCTCTGTACATCTTCTAAATAAAAGATGATGAATTGTAGCTGTGTCTCCAACAACAGGAAAAAATCCCAGTGTTCAATGATAGATAAGGTTTTCTTATTTTCTTTCATCCTCCGTCTTGCCGCCTCTCTCCCTCCCTTCCTCCCTCCAGCCGCCCTTTCTCCTCCTGTCTGTGTTAATGCTGTTAATGTACACAGCATTATTGAGAGTGTCTGTGCTTGCAACGGGATTCAGATATTAGGTGGCTCATTTGGTTAGCTCATTGACTGCTATCAGATTTCAGGTCAATGACCTTAATGACCAGACAGCAGCACAGAGCAGGGATGGAAAGTGGAGAAATGAACACCAGTATAGTTAGTCTGTGGGTTGGCTGGCTGGGTGGATGCTTGGATGGATGCATGTAGGAGCAGATGGATAGAACAACACTGACACTACAGCAAGATGTTTGCTCAGATGTTTATTGGTATGGTGCAGAGTAAATAACTTCAGCCTTAACTTGGATATGGAGAAATCTCTACACTGCAATAAGCTTTCAAGATGTTAAAGCCTTTAGAGATGAGCTGTCTTTCTTTCATGTATTCATTTATTTTCCACGATTCTCCATCATAATACAATTTAGAGCGAGCAGTTAGCCTATTAAGATGCATGTCTACGGACTCCTGGAGGAAGCTGCAGAAAACCCATGCAGACACTAGACATGCAACTCCACAAAACAGCTCCATCCAGGAACTTTTTGCCGTGAGGTGACAGTGCACTCTACAGTATTTACCTGTATGAGCATTTATAGTATGAGGTTTGTGCATATTGGTCTTTTACCTTTTTATCGTTTCATTTTTAGGCACATATGTTATTCAGATACACCCTGTTCTGAACTTCTTCAAGATATGTAAGCAAAATTATTTGTCATGGACACTATTTTTTGACAACAAGCAGGAGGTCAGCACCAGTGACACTGCTCTCACATAATACTGATTTAATTTAAATATTTTAAATTTATATTGCGCAATACTTAAAGAAGTATGTCATAATATGTCAGGAAGGGATGCTATATTTTTCCCCCAAGTGTCGACTGTGGTTTCAATTATTCTCAAGGTCCCGGCCACAATGTACAGTGTCACAGTAAGTTATCTGAGCTCTGCTTTAATTACATACTGTAAAGAGTAGGAGTGTGACAAGGTTGTGCCACAGTTTGTTTTTATGTTTGTGCTATTTGTAGATGTGTTGGTTACAGTGATTAAACAGGATTGTAGAGAAAATACAAAATCACTCCAAAGACCTTTATTTCTAAAATTCTGTTATCATGTTAACATCAAGACACACAGTAAACATATATACCTTTAAGTATGTAATTAGGAGGAAATGCATTTATAGGGGGCTTTGCAGAAACTTAGCAGCTAACTAGCTGTAAATCCATTCCAGTAAATCCAACTTTGCATGTTATTCTCTACAATTTGAAATGGACCTCAAACCTCAAAATCACACACAGAGCAAAAATGAACACCCAGGACAAGATTCCCATCACAACTATACATGCTGTTACATTTAAAAGAGGGGGAAAAAAATGTATGAATTCCTTTAATCCAAACATTGGTGATTGATAATCTCTTGAATCCAATCAAAATTAATTGATATATGAAATGCATTTATTCATTACACATACTGAATAAAAGGTTTTGCACTGACACAAAGAAAAAAGATGAGGATGCAAAAAAAAAAATAAATAAATAAATAAGAGCACAGGGATGATGGAGTTTGTGACGTAAATTTTTTCTACCACCCTAGCAGTTATCTGTCTGTTCAGAATTACTTGAGAAAATACATTTATAAGGTTACATTTATCATCGCTTTGGTAGATCATCCAACTAAGAAGGTGGAGTCATAATTGGAACTTTTTTTTATCTTGATGTGCAGCATGTTTAAACGTAACTGATGAAGACCAACAGATATGATGACATCATGTATATAATGCTTTGCTTGTTTGTCAGAGAAGAATTTTTCTGGTTGTCTGACCCTTTCTGTTTTCGTATCTTGCTCATTGTCTTTTTATTTTTCTTTGCTTGCTCCTCTCTCTCCAGCCGCCATCCCTCCACTCTCCCACCTTCTCTCTCTCTTTGGGTCATTAGCATGTTGCTGATGGGGGCCGGTCATCCATTGAGCGGTGTAGGGAGGTTTGGCCAGGGCTGCAGCAGGCCTGTCAGGGCAGGTCATTAAGAAAACGACGGGTCGGGGAATACACAGACAAGGTTGATTGGTTTCCTGCAGCCGTCAGCAGAGCCCTGCAGCATCTCCTGACCCTATGAGCCCCAACTAACCTACACACACATACAATAGGCTACACATGCACACAAATACGCATAAACACGTACGTCTGCACATGACCACACACACAGAATGACATTTGCACAAACATCAACAAAGAGAACAAATAAGCCACACAGAACAAATGCTTATTACATACATACATATAGTGCAAGTGTTCCTGCGTGCATGACAACACACATGCTACCCTATATGTACACCTAACTTATTCCTGACCATGGAGCCACAGTGACATGGTTACCTTGATCCCAATCTGCACTATCTAGCCTGTTGCTAGTTTTTAGATCTGCTAGTAATACACTGCAGCTTGGCACTAATCCACAGAGCATGCCTACTACTCTCAAGAGAGAGTCAGGAGACCTACTGAAAGAAACCTGACTGCATGATTCGACAACGAGTAGTGATGTTGTTGTCTCGCCTTTGGAGTTGGTGTTATGGCAAAAGAAGAAAAAGACCTGAAGTTGACCTCAGTTTTCTTGAAAGGTCATGTGTGGGAATGAATGTGGCTGGGTGGAGGGAGGGGCTCTGTCATGCGTGCATAGATGGAATGCTACCCAGCATCCATCTCTGCTGTCTGTTGTGCTGTGAATGTCAAACCCAGAGCCTGTGGCACCCACTGCCCTTCCACCCCTCCCTCTCTTTACACCCCCTACCCTACCTGACCCTCCAGTCTGAAGCAGCCCTAGCCTACCTGATGAACACAGTCTCCTGCCTGGGGCTTCTGTACTCCAAATGAGCCCTATAATAATGTTACTTCAAATGTCAAAGCCGGGTTATTAGTGCGTGTGTGTGTGTGTTCAGGGGTGTGGTGTGTAGTGTTGGGGGGTAGAGTGTCTTGTGTAGCTGCCACAGCCTTTCATCCATCCCTCAGTGTAATCAAATGCATTAATGTGTAAAAATGCCATTTAGCACAACACATCGGACTGCAGGCTGGTGAATAGACACTGATAGACAGATAGGATTTGACTGACAGTCCCCGGCTGTGGCCTGTCTGTGGGTGTCAATGACACACCAGCCATTCTCAATGCTTAGGCTCAATCATAGAGCCAGCTTGATACTTGTGGAATAGTTACGCAGTGATAACATACTCAGTAAATTGGACACAAGGACACACTAACACACACACATCTAATACAATGCACAAACTGTGGCATTAACCCCCACACAGAGATTGGTAATGCACAATATAATTGCTAATGGGACCTGTCTTAGGGGTGAAGTGGTGTTAACCTATGATCAACCCTAGGTCAACCACTTATGGGCTAGATAGAATTCATTACATTTTACCCACTTCATCATCAGGATCTGACTGACCAATTTCACACTCATGACAATGACAAACATGAATTGCTGGATGAAAGAAGCATTGGATATTTTAAAAATCTTTTTTGTTCTGCTTCAGCATTAGACACATGCCAGAATTGACAGTTGCTGCTCTAGTCAGGCCAACCGATTGCATATTTTCTTGTTTGGGTTTTCATTCAGCCAAAAGCATTCCCTCAGCCACCTAGCCAGCCAGCTTAACAGTCAGCTAGCCTCTAGAACAGGATGTCAGGGAGGCTGTGTTTAACTCACTGTGGCTGCCACAGCAAAACATAGCCGACCAAGCGGCAATTAAGATGTTAATAGATAGCTTCATAAGGACGACAAACCAGAGGGAGGGAGGGGGAGAAGACCCAAACCGCAACAGATTTCCAAGACTTCTAATTAATACCGATGGCAATTAAAGTGTAATTCAGCCCAAGGAAGAAAAACACTACAGAGGGAACTCTGTAGTGTTCTTTCTTCCTTGCCTACAATTGCATTTTCTCACTCACCAAAACCACTGGAGGGTTCTGACACATTCTGTAATGCATCTTGTGATGTTAAATTTCTTCATGTACCCTCTTGTTGGCAGTTTTAATAAAACACTTAAGCTGAACAAGTTGGCAAATTGCTAAATTACTGAGTCATCCCATCTGAGCTAACTCTCCTTTTGAAATATTTGTTGTATAGTTGTGTTTTTTGTGGACACAAGTATCTTTGAATTTATTTGTGCATACAGCTGTGTGCATGTTGTTGCGTATGACAGTAAGGCCAAGCAGCAAGACAGGGGCAGGTGAATGATAGCGACTCTAATTAGCAGGGTGGTGGCTTCTGTGCTGTGCTGCTCAAGAGACGAGTCGTAGGGGACTCCGAAGTGCCAAGCTCAGTGGGGAGGACTCACAAAAACAGCTTTAATTGGTGGGAGTTATTTATAGACAAAGCACCTCTTTCAAGGTTAGTGGGTTAAGTCTGCTCAGTCCTCAGTGGAGACCGTCATGTTTGGTGGCAACAAACAGACTGCTGCCAAAAAACCTGCCCCACCTCCTTAATTCTCAGGAGTCACATAATCATACACACACATAGAAAATCCAATGCAACACACATATATAGCTACATATTGCTGAACTGTATTGTACCTTTGTCAAGCACTTAGACATGCTGTTGACACTCTTGGCTTTGTGTAGAGCAAGAAGAGTGAGAAATAGAAAATAACGGAGAGAGGGAAGAAAGATAGGGAGACGTGGATAGAAAAGAGAAGGTGGGGAGGTTGCTCCTGGGTTGAATCCCTCATTGGAGGCGTCTTCATCTGCCGCCCAATCCTCCCGGGGGCCCCTACTTCTCCATTTCATTAGTTTGTCAGCCTGCACGAAGGATTGTGCATTAGGCCTTTAATTTAGTGGATAGCCAGAGGCTGGCTATGCTGCCTGGTGCGAGTCTCAGCTCCAACAGGCTGGAATCTAACTAGGATCAGCTTAGCTCAACTTAATGCAGCCCCCCCCCCCCCACAAGCAAAGATAAGACACACGAGTAGGGCTATGCAACAAGACGACACCATTCCTCCATCCATTTCTGTAGCTTTACATGCTGGTCTCCTCAGATTCAGGCTTCAGCGTGATTGTGACCAAATGTTTTATAGAAAACGCTTTGAAAAAATAAAACATGCAAATGGAAAAAAAAAAAAGGACAAAAAATGCATTAAGGCACAAAATGTAAACAAGAAACAGATAGAATATTTAGGATTACAGCAACTTTATACGTATATTTGCATGCACAACATTTACCCACTTCAACAAATGGAAATCCCATGGCTCTAAAATGGGAGACGATGTTTTCTACCTGTGTCCTGTTCGGTGACAATAAAAGGCTTTTGATAAACGCTGTCCAAGCGATTCTGTTTGTCAGACACAGGAACACGTTCTTCTGCAGAGACGTTCATTCGTTTCAATGCTCCACGGCAAAAATCCTTTCCAATACCAGTACTTCCTTTAACTATGCGGCCTCAGTTTTGCGTCAAAGGGAACAAACCTGTGCCCAAGTCTGGACCAATTGGCCACCGAAACACTCACCGTGAGCCAGTCTCTTCATTTCTGCAAACCATCGGCAGTGTAGATGTGGCTTTTTTCTTGAGATACTAAAAATGTTTGCATGTTCTGAAAATGTATGTGCATGTAGAAAACTTAGTACTTTTAGATACCATGTGTTATTTTGTTGTTGATTTTTAATATTTGATATAAAGTGTGGGGTTTGTTGAAAAGACAAATTTATATTCAATACAGTATTGTTGATAGTTCCACCCCGTGCAGCAGAGCTGGAACACTCCTTTATTTGGGTCTTGGGATTCGGTGAAATGTTTGTTTGCCTGATTTCTGTTTCTTGGCCAGACTTTGAATTCTGCTGTTGTTTCTACATTAAACATTTTGTATGAAGCAAAGTTCCTTGAAATAAAAAAGAAATGAAACTTTGTCCTCACGTCTCATTGATCGGTCTTAATAAGTTGAGCAGTCGGCATGTTTAACAAATGATTGATTCTGTTCTATTCTCTCTTCAGATTTCTCTCTGGACTTTTCTGCACAGCTTTATTACCATGTTGCATTTAATTAACCTCACATTAACAGACTAATAACAAGATTTAAGGTGATCAAATAGCATCATGTGTGTTAAACTCATTTTAAGTCAGGGGCCACATGCAGCAGTTTGATCTGAAATGGCCAAACCAGTAAAATACATAACCTTTAAATAATAACAGCTCCTAATTTTTATCTTTATGTGTAAAATGCATCTAATACTGTGTGTGCATTTCTTATATATAAAAAAACAAAATATGCATATGGATGTAAAATTCAACTTTGTTCAAACAGGAAACTTGGTCAACTACAGCTTTGTCAGTACTGCATAAATATAATTATTTAAAAGAAAATGTTAGATAATATTAAATGCACCTCTGTGATTTTATGCTTTTTAATATGTAAGGTGGCTTGGATAGCATCTTTAGCTAGGTATAGCCAGCTAGCTAAACCTGCTAACGAGCTAGCTAGGTAAAAAATAATAAGCTCAAAAATGGTGGATAGAAGTGTCACTCATTTCCTTATGAAATTGTCAAATAACTCATATTTGCAAGAGGAACAGCAAATGTGAGCGTTGTGAATTTGTTTTTTGTTACTTTTTCACAAGTCTACAGGTGTTTATCATTAACTGTTAAGTATTAGCATAAAGTTAGCGGAAATGTGCAACAGAAACCAACACGTACGACCAAAATAAAAGCAGGGAACCGTTTCTTTCCGTTTATTAACATAAGGATATTAAATATAAAAGCGTGTCTCCATGTACGCACTTAAATAACGCTGATCTTATTCCTTTTATGGTTTCGTTGGTTAAAATGATCGATTTCAAAGGCGCGTTAATCATAATGGTTTTATTTTGAAGCTCTCAGCAGGATGTAGCTTGAATCTTCGCTAGCTTAGCCGCGGTGAATAAAAGCGAGCGCTCATTAGTTTGTGATGCTACTGAAACCGCGGATTTGTCCACCGAACGATGAGTCAAACACTTGGAAAAATGCATATTTAACATGACATAAATAATATTCAACAGAGCGGGCGACAGAAAACCACCGAGGCTATGTTTCCAGTGAGTAAAGTGCATCTTCTGTGGGTTTATTTGGACATACTTGGATTATACACTATGGAGGTTTCATCTTCACACAGAAACACATGGAGTTTTCAACAGACAGGTGAGTCAGCCTCCTGCAAATAACAACGAAAATGATCTGTTTCACATAGTTTCAGTGTCTAATGTGGAAACTGGTGTTACTAAGCTCCTGTGACATTTATTTCAACAGAGTAATATCATGTATTTCTTCTGATTCACCTCAGAATACTCAGTGCAAAGTAACTCACTGTACGTCAACACAAATTTGTAAACTATTTCCATGATCTACAAGTTTTTCTTCCACTTTACTACATCTCTGAGGTAAATAATGCCCCTTTTACTCCACCTTCTCTGTCTGAAAGCGTGCAAACATGACAATCTTGCAGAATATGATGCAATTCTGAGGATTAAACTGCACAAAATATCTGAAATGAGCTCAACTCTTAACATCTCCAATTGTGACAACTGTAAAATACCAACAGAGATAATCTTCTTGCACTTTTACTTTAATATTTTAAGTACATTTTGTCGACAGTACTTGCATACTTTTACTTAGATAAGCCTTTGATTGCAGAACTATGACTTGTATTGGAGTGTTTTTACAGTGTGAGATTAGAGTACATCCTTTCTGAGTCCTGAATGAAGTGATGAAGTGTTTTGGAGGTGAATTTTTGCAGCAGCACCACTTGTAATACCAGATCCTTCCACTAAGAGCAGCTGTTGCAGTGCTAAACTGTAGAAACAGGATGGCAGGCGGCAGTAAAAACCCCAAACTGAAGTCACAACAGAAGAAGACTGTTCTGTTATGCTGAGAAATGTGCTTTACATCAGTGTGTGTTTTACTCATAAAGACCTAAACAACCACCAGGGACCAAAAGCATCAACTGTTCTATAATGTTTAATACCTGTTGATCCACTAATCCTATCAATCCATGTAAATAATTGGTGTAAAATGCAGTTTGTCATCTTTTCGTGGTCATCAGATATGACCCATGTGGACGTTCAGAGGCTCTGTAGTGAATGTGGAAAAACCGTCATCTTTTATAACATTGATTACCCAATAAAAGCCAAGTCGGAGACTCTTGTTTAATGTTCAGTTAATGATAGCTTGTATCTTGCTGTTAAAGTCACTTTTCTTCAGTTTTGAATTTACTTTGAGCTTTTATGAGAGTCTTCATGATCAGTGAATTGGATAAATGAAAACACCTGATTTACACTGAAAAGTACAAAATGCAGAGGATAATGTTATAACAATTGGTGATAAATCACTTAATAAAGGTTAAATTTAGAGAATGCGGCCGTCAAAGCTTGGGAATGAGCATGTGTGTCAGATTCGTTGGAGTTGGATTTGTGCATTGGTGCATGATGTTAATCTCAATAAACACTCCTCAAAATGCAGGTGAATGTCAGAAGTTGGTTATTCTCCACTCTCTCACCAGCATGTAAATGTAGACGCACAAACCTCTGTCTGTGTGCTGGCTGTGACGCTGATCCGGGTCAGATACAGGTGCAGAAATTTTACTTTTCTTTAAATCGCATCGATGGGACGCCTTGCATCAGTTCATCAGACCCAGTGTTTAATGGTGCAGTGCGTAAACTTTAGTGGCATCTAGTGGTGGAGTTGCAGGTTGCAGCCAAGTGAAAACCCCCATATTCTTCTCTATGCTGGCGGCAACAACCACAAAAGACCTTATTTACAGTCTGTGTGTGGTTTGTCTGTTCTGGGCTTTTTAGTTACAGGGATAACTGTGGATATGACACAGTAAAAAGGACAAGAAGAGGATGTCCGTTTTGAGCTGCTGTTGTAAAAATAAAGTCCACGAACCTCACTTGCTAGAAAAACAATCCCGCTTACATTCACAAATACTCATTAATACTCATTATTTAATTTCTGGAGTTATCAGATTATTCAAGTGATCATGTAAGCAGCATAATATGATATGATTTATATGAGAAATCTGATTAACACACCTACATTTCTTCCCAGTACTCCGGTGTCTTCATGTGTGCGTACAGGCTAATCTGAATTATTTCATTCTTTTACATCTGTGCATCTGTTTAAAAAAAAAAAATGTAGAAAATAGAAGTGATGTAGTCAAACATGAGTGGACGACAATAATTGAAAGTTTGATTCTACCATCACTATGTACGTACGTACTCCGAAAGAAATCTGATAATAGACTGAAATATGTAAACGGGGGTTTTTAGATTATCGCGTTTCTGAAGTGCTTGTAAATATGTCAGATCTGATTATTCGAACCCTGAATACTCCCAAGTTATTAGATTTTTACGGTGACGCATATGGGATCAGTGACAGAACGAGTTACCGTCCGTCCGATGCCTTTCACACATCGTTTATAAAGTTAACTTTACTTGAAATGGAAATTGCCTCGGAAAATGATTACATTACTTTGGCCCAATCCCAATTCACCCCTTGGCCCCTCCCCCTCACCCCTACACGTCCATTTTGCGTGTTCACGTGAAGGGTCTCAATGAGTCTCAGGGGAAGGGCTGAGGGGGAGGGCTGTTTGACCCTCCAACCGGAGATTTTTCTGCATCGCACTACAAGTGGAGGGGTATATGAATGAGAAATTCCCAGATCATTGGCAGTATGGATGTAAACGCAGCAAAAAAAAAAAAAAAAAGTGCAGCAGTGTGATGAAAGAAACACAAATGTACGCATTTTCATCATAAGCAACTTAGTCATTTAATCGACTGTTTAATGCTGTTTCAGTGTGTTACAGATCGCGTTTCTGCAGTTTGCGGTTGATAGCTGCAAAAAGATGGCGGTTTACAGCTGCTGACGGCACGGTGAGATAGATAGATAGATAGATAGATAGGTTGACATTAGGGTTAGTATATATACTCTAAAAGACATTTACTAAGGAACTACTCTAGAAGGGTTTCCTGTACAATGCTGTAAATAAAATAAAGACTTCTGATTGTATTTACACATTTCAGGGCATTGATATCAAATGAAACCGTTATATAAAGTGAAACGGTGATGTACGTGTAAAAACGGGGATTTAAGTGTAACAGTTATGTAAGTGTTCTAGGTGTTTGTTTTGGAAACAAAGCTGTCGCATCTGTTTATAGATTGTCTCATTTCATAGGGGCATGTTCCAACCTCTACCCCTCGCAACGCCGTTTCAAGGGGTAGTGTCAAGCGCAAGGGCCATGGGGTAGGGTTAAAGGGGGAGGGGCCAAGGGGAACTTCCATGCTAAAACAAATGCTACCGGATGTGAGTAGAATGGCTTTTGCACGTTTCTTCACGTCCATCAGCTTCTGTCAGAGACATTTTCCACTAACGCGGACAGTTTGTAAAACATCCAGTCACCGCAGATTAATCGGTCAGACTCTTGCGTTCATGGCCCGTACGACGCGTATCGGCAGGGGAAGGGTGGGGGGCTTTGGTGACAAATGGCAGCCCACCTGACGCTGCATGTTTTTTGTGTTGGTGTAAGAGTTTAATGGGCAGCTGTTGACTGGTCAGTGTGGGACAGGGCCGTACCGCGGCGTCGTACACAGCATGTTAGAACACCGAGGCTCATTACAGAACGAGCAGAGGCATCTCCCCTGAGGGAATTCCTCCTTTTGATGTGTGTCCCGTTATCAGCTCCGTCGTATCTGATGTAATGCGTCGTTTGAACAGTGCACTGCGGGCCGAAAGCTGATCTCCCCTCGCCGCACATCAAAGCGGCGTCCAGCTCGGTGAAAGCCGCTCAGGGCGTCCGTCCAAGCCCACGCTGAGCGACAACCACCAGACAGACGGTAATTAATGTCACTCACCTTTCAGAGCTGTTTGATGCTGCAGCTCTGTGTACGTCTGCCAACTCACTGCGCGTCGACAAATCTGCATCACAAACAAAAAAACGCTCCTAATGAAGCCAAAGATGAACGGGACGGACTTTAACGACGGACCGCTGCGATGTAAATATTAGTGCTAGGCTTTAATACGTTCACATGTTTCTTCTCTCTCATGCACGGTAATGATTAGGGATGAGGATTGGTCAGAATTTAGCCGTTCTGGTTCCATCATTGTTATCATCTATCGTAGAAGTAGACAGATATATTGATTTTTTAAATTTTTTAATTTTTTTTTTTTTCAATGTCAGCCATCGGCCGTAATATTTTTTTGAAATAAATGTTAAACGAGTTCTGTGTGTACGTGTATTAATAATTTCATTTATATTGCTGCGTAGAAATCTAAATTATTGAGTGTTTCAATTGTATTTTACAGTCAGTGTGCTTTAAAAAAAAAAAAAAAATCGGTCTGAAATATCGGCCTTAAAACTCAGCTGTAGATATCAATCATCGGCTAACCAAAATTTTAAAATCGGCCTCAGAAAAACCCATATCGACTCTAATTTATCAATTAGGGAAGAAACTATCGAGAAATGGCTTTGTTTACGTGAACTCTTTAATGTCAAATATGCTCTAACATTTTGCATTTGATTACAAACCTCATAAAGAGTTATAAAGGTTTAGTTGAAGGCGTGTTAGAGCTACCGGCTGCATCTACATTCAATTCTAGTACAAGGAGGTTAATCATAAACAATAGTGAAAGCAGGCTGACAGTGGAATGGTGCTAACAATGACAGTATCAAAAGAAAATGGAGGCGTTCTAGATGGACCCAGACCTCAGGAAATTAAGATGTAAGGTTATGTCGTCCCTGGGTGGACTCGAACCACCAATCTTTCGAATAACAGCCAAACTTGCTAACTGATTACGCCACATACATGCCTTTAATGTGTTTTTAATGTTAGCGGCTGCGACAGTGGACGCCTCGCTGTGCGCTCTGCCTCCAGAGTCACCGCCCCCTTCGCTAAACAACCAATCAGAGACATTCCGTCGACGCAGTTTAATTGCTGTGGTTAAATTTTTCTGTATGTTGGAGATTTTTCCCCATTTCTCTTCATTGAAACTCTGCAACTGTTGCAAATGGCCCTAGTTCCATCTTTACAGGTGAAATACAACCTGACTTTAGGGACTTGTCAATCAAAAAAACCAAAAATGACGCGTTTGGTGTGATGGTGTCGTACAACCGATAAGTGAAATCATCAAGCGGGCAGACTAAGGATTCCAAGGGGCTGAGCTAGGGGGAATTCGATTCCCATCCCTAGTAATGACCCGACATAGTTCATACAGTGTTGAAGGAAATGTTTTAATGAGCGTGAAGTAATCACTCAGTGTTTAATGAAGCATAAACGTGTAGCCGTGCCAACAGCCCACACAGGCCCCAGTGTTCATCAATACACCCAAAATATTAAAACCACCAGCTGCATGAAGCACATCTGTTACATCTACGAGTCATGTAGATGTAGAGGTTAGCTATTCTTTCTGAGTTTGTGTGAGGAATAAATGAAATATAGCTTAAAGTGTCAGCGCGTTGGTCTTTTTTGGCATCATTCAGCAACGACTCCATATTTATATCAGCAAATTAACCCATAAGGACCCAGTGTGGCTTTTGTGGCAACTCCCAAATGGATTTTTCTCTTTATTTAACCTTTCCTAAGTGATTTATCACCATTTATTGTAATATTATCTACTGAATTTTGCATTTTTTTGCAGTGAAAATCATCTTATTTTCCTATGTTTCATTGACCGATCATGAAGATGTTCATAAAAGCTCAGAGTAAGAGAAAAGGTGACTTTTTCTGTAAAATACAGCATTTACTGAACATATACCCAGTGTGTCCATTCACTGTCATTGATCCAACTCTGTGGGTTTTACTGGTGAGTCAATGTTGTAGAAGATGACGGTGTTTCCATGGTAATTACGGCGCCTCTGAACGTCCAAATGGGTCGTATCTGACCATGAAAAGATGACAAACGGCATTTTACACCAGTTATTTCCATGTATTGATCGGATTAGTGGATCAGCAGTTTAGATCAGTAGATACTTTTGGTCGATGGTGGATGTTTGGGTCTTTATGGGTTAAAGATCAAGTTGTCGTAGAGAAAATCCGACTTCTGCACCGTCTCTGGGTTCTTTTTACAGGTGGAAGAGAATTTACAGCAGGATGGAAGATAATGGGGTCCATTTTTTTTGCGTTGGTAGCTTATCACTGGTCTGAGGGTGTCGGATTAAACTAACAATCTCCTTATAGCCTCTGTGCACCAGCTCCGTCATGTACCTCCGATCTCGATAGGGATTGGCAAGTCAGTTTCCGGTTAACTTCCTGTTCCAGTCACAACAGCCGGGAAATGGACGGACAGAAAAACTCGAGCGCTTTAACTGTCAGAAAAAGGAGTAAATCTAATATGAGGGATACTTTAAGTTCCGGAAAATGATTACAGCGGGCTCCTACAGGGGGGATACCCTCACTGTTTACCGTAAAGAACAAAACTGATATGGGTATATGAGCATATTGATGTACGTGTGGACTAAATGCTACTCGAATGTTGGACTCTCCCCCTGCTGTTTGTTTTTTTATTGTATGTATTTGTGTTATATTTTTCTCAAAATAAATAATATATGTAATAAAATATAATAAAAAGTAAATTAAAAAAAAAAACATTCCAGAGAACAGTGGATCAGTGTTTCTGTTGGTAATTGGATTTTCTTTTCAGAAACAAAACAAAAACTAGCGGTTAATTGATTTTCCTTTTAAAATAGAAGAATTAAAATTGAATTTCAAGGCGTTTTTCTTTTTCACTGTCAAAACAGATAAACTAAATTAACAAAATGGATTGATTTTCGTTTTCTCTTTCTACTAACTAGAAATTAGAAATATCTCTTTCTAAAAACAAATCTTTGTGACCGAGCCATTAGCACTCTTTCCTTGAAAACGACAACATCCAGTCTCAGAAAATGAAACAGATTGGTGTTTTTGGTCTGTTTTTCCATTCCTGTCATGTAGTAACTTTCTTTTTTGTTATTAGAAAGAGAAAACGAAAATCAATCCGTTTTTTAAATTTGGTTTATCTGTTTTGACACTGAAGAAGTAAAACGCCTTGAAATTTGATTTTAATTCTTCGATTTTTAAAACAAAAATCAATTAACAACTAGTTTTTCTTTTTTTTTCCTGAAAAGAAAATCCAATTACCAAAACATACTTTGACCGCAGTGGGTAGCTCCGATGAACTTTGCTTTGTGCCACTTTGCACCGGATCGAGTCGCTACATGATCAGTAAATTAATTGTAGGATTTTTTTTCACATAATAAATACAAAATACAGAAGATGATATTACAATAAGTGCCAATAAATCACTTAAGGAAGGTTAAATATAGAGACAGATTCATTTGGGAACTGCCACAAAAGTAACACTGGGCCATTATGGGTTAATTAGGTATAAACGTGTGATATTGAGCAAAGTAATTAAACAGCATTTGTGTTTTCCTGCGCAGTCAGTTCATGTATAAATACCTGAAGTACAAGGTGAAGGTTGGCCTGTATTCTCCGAAGCTCTCATGTGTGAGAGCGCCTTTGTTCGGTGTGAGTATAAACGTAAGGTAAAGGCGTTCTTTCAGTGACCTGTGTCACTGTCGTTTTCCCTCCGTCCTGACGTCAGCGAGCCGGTTTTCCAAACACGTGGCGGGAAACCCCTCACTAAACCCGTTGTATCCTCTCAGCAAAGTCCTGAAGGCTGAACCCTGGCAACATCCAAGAACAACAGCGCACTGGCCGCCGTCTGACAGCCGTCTCTTGTGCTTTATAATATCAGATGACTCGGCTTTGGCACCGACTGTTCTTCAGGAAACGCCGACATCCTAATCAGTTGATCTGAACGTCCACCGCCGCGATTCATGCTCTGAGCTCAGGAATGGTGATTGTGTCATTTTGCCCTTCGTTGCTTTGTTAAGAAAACAAAACAGATGAGTATTAACCCTGACCTCTGGTGACCTCTGATGTCACCGACCACAGTGCCAGGTGGAAATGAAAATGTCACCATCTCATGTGGATTTAGATCCCCCTGAGGATTTCCCGTTGGTGGGGTGAAGTCGTATCGTTTTACTACATAAACACAGTGGCTTGATTAGACTGTGACAGCTCTAGTAGGAAAAAAAAAGTTCATATGTGGAAAACATGGCATAAAGTCTGCAGCCAAACTAACACCAGGCATGTTTCTGTATGGTTTGATCTGTTGATCCATTGTTCTGCTGTTATAGTGTTGTATAGTTTTACTGCTAACCCATCGATGAAAACAGGTGGTGAACGTAGAGATGTTCATTTTGTCATCTTGGGTTGGGAAGTACTGGTTTATTGTAAAAAAAAAAAAAAAAAAAGAGGGAGATTTAGTTCTGCTTAGTAGTTTGTTAGCATGGATACATATCTGGAAAGGGGATTGGACCTATGTTCCCAATGCCCATGTTCCCGGGTACCTATATTCTCCAGTGTCTCTGTTCCCCAGTACTTATGTTCCCCAGTACCTATGTTCCCAGGTACCTGTGTTCCCTGATACCTATATTCTCCTGTACTTCTGTTCCCCAGTACCTATGTTCCCCGGTACCCATGTTCTCTGGTACCTCTGTTCCCCAGTACCCATGTCCCCAGATACTTATGTTCCCAGGTACCTTTGTTCCCTGATACCAATATTCTCCAGTACTTCTTTTTCCCAGTACCTATCTGCCCCGGTACCTCTGTTCCCCAATACCCATGACCCCAGATACCTGTGTTCCCTGGTACCTATGTTCCCCGGTACCTATGTTCCCTTGGGATCACATGGGGCTGAATGTGGCCCCTGACCTAAAATGAGTTTGACACCCTTGGGTTATGTAGTTTATTTACTGCATGTCATAGCACCACAACTAGAACGGTGTCATCACACACCGCAGATGTTCCTCATATCCTGCAGGCGTAGTCTGGACCCACATGGTTAAAATCTGTGCTATAATCATTAAATATATTCATCAACGTTCATCGTACTCGACTGACCTCTGCGCTTCCATCCATAGTCTTACAATATCTATGAGATCTGAGCCTCCCAGATCCTTTAATCACCATCAAACTTGCTTTATCTCCACTTTGTCTTGGATTTCAACATCACATTTCAGCCTGCGCTCAAAGTCTATAATCAAGTTCACCAAATAAGAGGAGACCCTTCCTTTGCTGTGGAGGCACCTTGGATACATTAAACATGAGTGATCTGTATTTAGTGGCGTACCGTCTTACAGTCTTTGAAAGCTGATAGCAGCAGCGGGCCCTTAAGGCTCCTCGTGGCGCTGCTCTCCTGGGGCCCTCGCCTTGATCTCGGAGACTGATGGGTCTGGTGTGGATGTTGAACCTGGCGATGGGGTCCCGGCACCTGAGCGGCGATAAAGCCATGAAAACACGTCTAAACCCGCTGTCGTTCAGCGATAAACTGAGCCGTGTAAAACATGACCAGTTTAGCTTGATGCTTAAGTACAGCCGTCGAAAACAGATCCTAAAACAAAGCCGAAGTTTAATATATGTTGGTTTCTTCATGCTCTGATAAGATTCTGATAATTTTTTTGTGTTTAACCCTTTACAGGTCACTCATTGAAATTCTCTGCAATTCAAAATTTCAGCCTTAGTGTGTTACTGGATATAGTTATCTACCTCCTTGTTGGTTGCCGTGACAACAGTCTCCCTCCTCTTGCCATAAAACATCCGAGCAGCACTTACTAAAAAGTAAACGCATACAATAAAACAACTGTCAAAAGGTCATAAAGTGACAAAAATCAATCGTATGTGTATTTACAGCTTCAGAATTTCGTTAAGATCTCTCTGAATCACTGTCCGATCAAGCGAAAGTGAACAGCAACATGAAAAAGTAAATTTGCACTCATCATTTATCAAGTGGGCTCATTTTTTTAGCTAAAAATCTGTATTTTATGGACCTGTTATCTTTTTAAAATACCACTTGTAGAAAAAAAGTTACAATCGTTTTTATCAGTTGTATTTTTTACAGCATGGCCATGCCTCAGACATAAAAATATAGCTGGAATTTGACGCTAAAAGTTATATCTAAAAAAAAAAGTTGAAAATGTATTCAATCTGTCACATTTAAAAAGACTATCTGTGAACTGTTACAGAGAAATTAAACCTACTTTTTATTTGTAATTTACCTGTATCACTATGGACCACCACAGGCTGTAAATAACACTGTGTTAGTATTAAATACATTAAATAAAACATTGTGATTATATCTGGTTTGTTGTTTTGACAAATAAGTCAACATTGTGGGTGATGCATCCAATGGTAAAGAGTCGTCCACGTGTTACTATGGCAGCCTGTCCATGTCTGACCACATTCTCATGTCAATAAAAAAGAGACTTTTAAATATTTTACTCCAAAATGTATTTTCAGCATAGTTGAACATAATATCTAAAAGGTCGTGTTCTACTTGATATCAATTTCTGTTGAGAACTGCATGTTTTGAATGTTTGCGTAAAGCTTAAAAAAATTGATGTCCGATACAAGTCCAGGTGTTACCGAGCAGTAATTTCACATTTTTCACCTGAAAATTTTATCTCCCCGAATTTTGTTATTGATAATGTTAAAATGCTTATAAATACCTACTCAAATATGTCCAATACATGCATATCAGTCACTCTGCTTACATGACAGAGACTGTTGAACCACTTGATCAGACCCTATAATGTTAGAAAAACCAACATGCCTTTTGACCTCACTGACGCATGGGGATCGGCCCCATATTTAATGTTTGTGGAAATTAAATTGCGTAAAAATAGTCACTTGCTGGATAAAGGGTTGATTTTTATGTAACCTGTTTGGTCCCATTGATATGGAGGGTCTATTTTTCATGGGAGACCTGGCCAAGACAGCAGCGATAGTCACATAATTACTGTTTTACAAATAGTAAAAGCCTTTACAAACTCAAAAAACACATATACAGTCAGTCCAAAGATTCACAGACCAACAGCCGTGATTCCAGAGTTTCAACACTTTTTAAAGTCAGTCAAAGGAATCAGTGATTTTTCATGGAGCTCAGACTGAAGCTTGTTCCAGGCATCAGGAGCTGAAAACCTAAAAGATTTTATTTTTTTTTTATTTTTTTTACTGTGGAATGAACTGCCTTTGCACATTAGGCAGGCTGCCTCCATCTCTGTTTCTAAATCCTGTCTTAAATCATATTTTTTCTCTTTGGCTTTTAACTCTGATTGAGAGGTCGGCTTTTGTTGTTTTATTGTGTTTATTCTTTATATGTTTTATGTATTTTCATGTTTGTGTACAGCACGTTGGCCATCTGTGTTGTTTTTAAAGTGCTTTATAAATAAAGTTAAAAAGTGTGAATATCAGCTTCAACCCTCAGAAAACCAGATATTGAAATAAACAGAACATGAATGTCATTAAGGGTTTTAGTGGATGAAGAAGATGCAGGACATGCCAACACACATAAGCATAGACATAGGGCTGGGCCATAAAACGATAACGATATATTTCGTGCTATAACTTTTCCTTGATAGAAATATGAGACATGCTCGATACAATTTAGACAGAATTAATTTGTCCATGTTTTGACAGACGTAAGAACAGCCAATCATAATTAAGTAGCACCACAACGAACCAATCACGGTAGAGCCCCGTCAAGTTAGGTTGACGCCCGCAGCGCAGAGCAGCCGCAGCACACACGCTAATGTTTGGGCTGCAGCGGGAGGTAATGAGTGTTCCATCGGGAGAAAAACTGACCAAGAACTTGGACGACCGCGTTGCTGAAAAGCAGGGTGCGAACTGTTTTCGGTTCCGGCGTACAACAGAGGCATAAAAGCCAGGAGACAGACGTTCAGAGCATGTTAAGTTTCACTTTCACTTTATGCCAGTTGCGGCGGGATGGTGCTGCGGTCCGTGCCTACCACAAGACTAATACACACAAACCATATGGCCGAAAAGACTGAAAATTAACCTTAAGAC
>JAPQRP010000030.1:23222369-23259938 GCA_037367295.1 Apogon hyalosoma
CCTCTCCTCTCCTCTCCTCTCCTCTCCTCTCCTCTCCTCTCCTCTCCTCTCCTCTCCTGTTGCCTGGTGCACGCCTGTCTACATACTGCAGCACAGAGATTGCATAACCCAAGTGTGTAAAACAGTCTTTTACGGCATTGTAAAGATTTACTATTGGAGTAAATAACGGCGGGAGAACAGGGCTTTTAAATGGAACCCAATCAATATGTCAGAGGAGGCTGCAGTAGAGGACAGCGCTGTGTCTGATGCCACACACAGGTGGATGAGGCAAATCAGAGAGCAGTGCACCAAAGAATGCTTTAAGGACCTCTGAACATCCCACCTCATCATCTGCCAAACAAAACATAACATGGATGATGGTTCTGTATTTATCACAATGGGCTCATACTACTGATACTAAACTAGTACTACACAAGATTAAGCAAGTTAAAAGGGTGTCTGCTCATAATCTTTACAAAAAGGCAAGATTTATTACACTAAACTGTAATTAAAACCTGGAAAACGACACCATCTTGTTTAGAATAATAGGAAACATTGTCAATGATGATTAATACGCATTCATCCTTACATCTACACACACACACACACACACACGCAACACATGTAGAAATAAATTCAACTTTACGTACGTGGACACACACACATGCACTGTTGTACAAAGAAATGCAGACATGCAATAAATTTCCAACCCTGTGAAAGCAGCCTTGGGTTGCATGCACGCATCCATGCACATACACACACATGCGCGCACACGCGCACACACAACCCCTATAGACACTCACACATTCACACAGAGACACCACGGCCTCATGAGCAATAAATCGCACAGCCCATCTAACAAGTTCATTTCCGGAGGCCAGAGAGGATGGGTCCTCTGACTTTGGAGTCAGCAGCCTTGTGAGGATCAATGGCAAGAGACGGAGAGCGAGGGGCAAGGAATCGAGCTGAGATACAAAAATCAATCAGCAATTTAATCGCTTCGGGAGGGGAAGACAGAAAAAAGAGGGCAGGAGAGAATTCCACTGCTTTTTTACTTAAAAAAAGCAGTACTTTGATTTAACCCTTTGACATATAGTATACATCTCTCAGTTTTATTAAAGCTTTTCTCTATGACAGGAGAGGCTCCGATGGGAGCAGATCTATTTTCAGACTCAAGATCACACAACTACTGTTTCTCTCTACAGTCTTAGATAAGACTTGGTTAAGGTGGCTGGAATAGAGAAAGCACAGATAAGAAATTCCATTGAAGAGTTTTAGCTTTTAACTATGTGTATGCTTTTGTCAAGCATGCACACGGTTATTGTGTTTAATATGAGAGGATTTAGTTCAGTAAAAGATGCAGATTTACAAATGTGTATCCCTCTAACTGGAGCTCTGAGGTCAAAGGTTTGTTCTTTGGAAATACTTTGAGGTATCATATGTAGTGCTCAAAGAGGATAATTTCTGCATGGAGTGGTTGATTTGGGGCTGGGTGTTGAGGAGGAACACCTTTCGGTCAATGACCGTTGCTTGGAATTGGCACTATTGAACAAGCAAGCTTTAGACTAATAAAATGACTGACAGCCTCTGGTTGCAGAATCGAAGATATAGATCCTCAGAGGAGAAAAAAAGCAAGCTGGAAAAAGGAGAACATAGAACCACACCTCAGATCAGTCTTGCTGGAGGATTACACTTTATAAAAAGAGAGAGTTAATTGAAAATGTAGCAGTCCTGTGAATGCCCGAGCATCTGAGTATATTCTTGTTTGTTTGTTTTGTTTTTTGTTTCAGTACAAAAACTATACATCAAAAATGCCACTGTATTCTCTAACTCAGAAAGTATTGTGGTATATGTTATGCTACATGTTATACATAACTGTGTGTGTACATGTGCGAGTGGTGGGTTGTAATTGACTGATTCCTCCAGAACTCAGGCTTTACTGAAACTTAGCAACAGGAGCCAGGGGCCTCCCTCCCCAGAGACTAGCTGCCGAGACACATTCATTACCAGCCCAGAATCTTGGGCTGGATTAAAAATTCATGCTGTTTACAACAACAAAAGGCCCCCCGTTAAAGAATATGAGCCCTCTGAACAATGGCTCCACCAAACCGTGAGCAGATCGCTGACATCTCAAAGGAGACCAGCAGTTGTGTGAGTGTGTATTTGAGTTTGTGTGCTAACAGCTACTGTTTTCAGTGTATGTGCACACTCTCATAGGCTATGGTGATATAAATAATAATACTGTTTACTGCAGCAGGCAGTGAAAACAGCCTAAGGGCACTTGAATAAGGACACGATTCCCTCAAAGTCTTGTGCCTTGTCATGCTGTTTACACTCATAATAAAGGAGCATGTATTCTCACTGCACTGCACATGTGTCTGTAGGTGCCAGGGTACTTTCCTCAAAATGAGCTGGATTTTGTGCCGTGTGTGTGACCCTGTCTCTGCTCGGCTCATTGACAAATGCTTGTGTGCTGTGCTGTCGGCTGATTTGTTGGCAAAGGGACCATGCTTATGAGCTCTATTCAGTGTTAATTAGCACACTCCACAGCGATCATTATATCAGGTTCCTGTGGTGACGTCTGATTGCATTGTCCCTGTGGGGGGGTGAAGCTTTACCGATGGGGGAGCACCACACACATACAGTGCACACACGAATCTTTCATAAGACCGTACATAGAAGTACTGTACACATATAAGTAAGACGACATATAAATCCCTCACATGCATATGAAATATATTGTACGTCAGAACACTCAAAAGTCAAATGGCAACATTCATCATTACACCAGGACAGAAGAAGGTAAAGCACATGGGATACACAGCCAGGCTTTCACACAAACAGCTACCCCCATTCCATTAATACCGCGCAGAACAGGTGCAAGGTCAAACCACTATGCCAATAATAGATGCTCCTCATCATTCTCAGAAATAGTTTTCTCATAGCCTCTAAATGTTTCAGTAAGGTTGTGTGCTGTTTGTATTACCATGACGTGAAGGAGGTGAAAGGCCATGTGTGCATAGGTCAGGAAGATTCCCTCAGTGTGTGCCCAGCCTTGACCCTGCCTTCTCCATCGGAGACCTGAAAACAGCAGTTGGGCTGACAGCTCATTGTTGTGCTACATTGGGCTGCTGTTTTTCTGTTATTACTTTCTGAATGTACTGTTGGGTATGTAAAAAGAAAAAAAAAATGAGTATGATAAAATGAACTAGAGTAGCAGCACAGATCCAGGGACTATATTTTATTTTATATAAAATACTGGGGCCTACAGTTTAATTAGGTAGCAACTCGCTGGGTGGACAAGAGTTCATATAGCTGATAAGATGATGTTATTTCATCACACGTCTGTGTTCTAACAACTCATGGCTACTCCTTAGGGGGCTCTGGCTCATGAACATACTGACATTGCATAATGAGGAGGATCTGGAGTGATTGTCACCCTCCAAACCACTGTCAGCAGTGCCTGATACAGGGCACCTGTTTTTTTTCTGTGGGCTGCTCTCATGGAGGCCTAGTTCAGGTTTCAGCATGTTTTTTTTCAGAGTTCACCAACTGCCATCTTCAGCTCTGGCATCCCACTGTAACACTGACTGAGTGACAGGACGCCACCTTTGACTGTCATGTGCTCTACAGCATTGAGCCTTTCTTATCATGAGGCTGTCATCACGGTAGCACATCTACTCGAATACAGGTCTTGGTTAGTGTGTTTCGGTGCATGTGTGGCAGACAAGCATTCATTAGACTTGCTGTTGTTTATTTGTGAAGGCTAAATAAATAGCATAAATTCCATGCTGCACTACAGTACAGCATTACAGTACATTCATTTGTAAACTATACATTTCATGTTGACTTGATTGAAATAGAGGTTCTTTAAAGATTATGCAGTATGTAGTGGTTCAGTTTGATTTAAATGTTTTCATAACCAAAACAGAACACAAACATTGTAAAATTAGTATAAGCTTTAAAGGAACATGTGCAAACCAACACAGGCCATACATCAAAAGTGCTGTCATCTAGGGACTTTTTTCTTATGCCAGTGGTCCAGAATGTTGGTGTTATGACCATAAATGATCAACACAGATTGGTTTGAGTCTTTTTGTTTTTGTCTGTCTGTTTTTTTTTTTTGTATTTGTGCATATTTGTTTTCTTCTTTTGGTGTTCTGTATTTGTGCATATTTGTTTTCTTCTTTTGGTGTTCTGTTTGCCCATTTGATATGTGATTGTTTATGTGGATATGTTTGTGGTGATGCCACCTGGATAAGGTGGGGGGCAACTTCACAACCTTTGTAAGAAATGCTTTAATGATGTCAATGTTGTTAATATAGAAAAATGACAAATAAAGTTGTAAAAATAAAAGTGCTGTCATTTAAACATATATCACGTTTAGATGATGCAATGCTAACTAGTAAAGTACCCTTTTATATTTGCACCTTTTCACATTGTTATGTTTGTATTCCACTTTAAAAAAAAAAAACACCTGCTAAAATAAACCAGACCTCTGTGATCAGTAATTAGGTTTGCCAATAAATGCATTGTCTCATAAAAGTGTTCCCCAACCTTGAAAAGGCCATTGTTTTAAATTACCTCATCTGAACATGTGAAATCGTGTTGCTTACAACGAATGAGTCTCTGTTAGACACGGGCCTCAGGCAAAAGCAAAGAATTCATTTAAGTCCTTGAAAGTCACTACATAAGTGAAGACTTAATTGAAGCCCTGGGTTGGTGTTAGAGTGAATGAGAGAAAATAGTGAAAAGCAGTACAAATTCATTTAGCAAAGTAATGTATGTTTGTGTTAATCCAATTTATGGCTGAAGAATGGCCAGAAGAAAAAAAAAAAATGAAAAGCTTGTCTGTACTCCCGGCCACCCGATCCACTGCGCTGTGCTGGGAACCATCGTGTGGCTATGGCTCTCCTCTCACCAGATGTAGCGTTCCCCAGACGGCAGCTACAGCACCCTGAATACTCATCCTCATTCAAAGCCCCAGTCTTCAAGAGGAACAAGAGAGGCCACTTGATAGCAGTGACTGAATAAAACCAGAGGAATATGATCCTGATGCTAAACAGGTAAATGCAAAGGAATGAGCTGGCCTCTTTGTCACCTAGGAAAGAGCAAGTGGCTTTTGTATTTGTGAATGAAGCTGAGATCATTCTATGAATACCCTTCCTCGCTCGCCTCTCTATGGGATTGAAATGCCAACTATCTCTCCATTCCACCCCTCAGTGCACTCAGCCCTTCCCCATAGCTCCCTAAATGCAAGACCCTAACTTACACAACTTCAAAGGGAGAAAGAGAAAGACAACACACAATTTTACACTTCTGTGCACACAAACAAATAAGACAGTATTGATTGGAGCTATGGCTGCGTTCACACTGATGCTCCTCTCAATAGATCAGTCATGCTTTTGCAGCTTGCCCTGCTGCAGCCCTGCAGTTTAACACCACTAGCCTGCTCCAAAGGACACATTCAATCCACCTGACACCTAAAGAGCTACACTAACCACACTTACATGCACAATGTGCCCTACAGAGCATGAACAAGCCTCTGAAAGTATAAATGTGATTGTTTACATAAATAATGGTAATTTCAGTACAATGACAAATCTCCACTGATTCCTCTGGGGACTGTTTATTTACTCATTAGGTGGAAGCAGAGGGGAAATCCCAGAAGTTACAGATAATAATATAACACAAATGGCAAATATTGAAAGATTACAATATATTAAAGGTTCAGTGTGTGATGTAAAATGACAGCATGTTGTTCAGTTGCAGAGGGCAACTAAAATTGTTGAAGTCCCTCATCAATCGGTATTTAGTTTGTCTATTCTGGGCTTTTTAATTTGGGCAATATTAACTTTCATCCACGCTCAGCTATTGCAAATGATAGTAATGCACCTTAATGGATATCTGCAATAAAAAAAGAATAGAAAGAGGTGGTGTGTTTGTGTTTGTGATTATTGTAGAAACATTTCAGACTCCATGAATGACAGTCTGTTCTCAGTGTAAATATAAAAAGCTCATTGTAAAGTAAAAAAAAAAAAAGCACAGGGATTCTCATTTTTGTGTGATTATACACAAATGAAATTTCCATTTCTGCAGTCTTGCACACTGGACCTCTAAATTTACAGATGAATATTCCTTTGTTTTTACTATATTACTTGTGTTACATCATCTGATCTCTTTACCGTTTAGATGCAGTGGTGCTCAGTTTTCCTTCTGGAAATGTATTGGTGTCGTTACATGTTGGGCATGAATTAAATGTTCAGAGCTTAAGCTTTAATAGTCGCACCTACTTGAAATCCAGACACATTTACAGTCTTAAAAGTGTGGGAGTTGCAACAGTTCTGATTCACACTGCCACCAACCCACAGATTGGCTGACACCTCAGAAGGAGTGAAAGCTGAATCATAATGTGGCTTTATTTGCTACAAAAGGGCCAAGAGCATTCTCTCTCTGCCTGTCCTGAGGGTGGGGTTGATTTGGAGAATGTCAATCAGAAATGGCATTTCACACATGTACTGCATGTTTCATGCTTTGAGAAATTTACAGTGATAAGCTTGCACGATTCTGAGACACAGATACATGCATGTAAACATGTGTGATACAAGCGGGGAAAAAAGTGACACGCAATTTCAACTTGACCTTTTCAGATCACCGTCCGTACTGTGTTTGTGTGTAAGCTGGCTGTTTTCTCCCCATAGAAAATCTGCAGATCAAACGTAAAACCAGGTTCTTAATTTTTCCATTATTCACAAAGCAGCCAACATCTTTTAGGCCCCAGCCTTTCCCTCCCACCTGTGCAATTCTCAGAGAAGTTGTGGGTGCATCTGTTGCCTGCGTGGCTCATCTGTGGATTAATGACCTCATTAAGTAGGCTAGTGGCCTGTTCAGGGCCGCCTTATATACACACACATACATATTCAAAGAAAAATAAGTGTGTTCTTCATTGTAACCTGATGGTTGTTTTTTCATATATTATCTATACATATGCTGCCATGTTCACATGTGCATGTATGTATACTTGTGGATATAAACCATCTGGTGATTTTCTCTGTTATCTATGGAAACTTGTTCTTGCTTAAGAAGGAAGTCATGTAATTACACCCCCTGGCAGCAAACAGAACTGCATAATGTATATTTAGTGTTTTGGTAGTAATTTGAAATATCTGGGATGAGGCTTAAAGAGAGTCATGTTTTGCAGAGGTTTTGCTTGATTGATGAGTGTCTCAGCCCTTCACAAGCAGATGTAGCAGTTGCCACTTGCCACTTTCACCTCTGTTCCACAAAACTTCCTCCCCTTAAACCAAATTTGGATTTTGTGGCTCTTGTGGGGTTCTGCCAAGATGACAGCAGTAGGCAGTAAACCTAAATCAAAGCGTTAGAAACATCCTGGAAAACCTATGAGTGATGGCAGACATGATACATTTAAATTATTCTACAGTCTTAGATCTGTGCCCACAGTTATGTCCAAACTGCTCCCTGTAATTGTGTAAGACGGTGGTGTTGGTATCCTTTCTGAGGGATTTTGATTCCTTTAGAACAGGAAGCGAGCCTAATGATTTAATATTCTGAGGTTATACAGTAAATCACATCAATCACCACTTGGCTCACCCTACTTCATCAACTGACAAAATGATGTAGGGTGGAGAGTAATGATGTGATTGGATGACCACAAACTACCAGAAGACCAGAAGAAATCGGGTTTGCTATGAATGAAATAAAACAACCACTTGATTTACAGTTCAGCAGAGCCAAGGAAAGTGGCAATTGAAAGTAAATACCACGCTTGGAAGTACTTTTTAAATTCTACTAAAGACCAGTTATTTTTTTTTCTGTTGACAGATATAAATATAAACCTATGTTATGTACAATGAAACATTTATTTTCCTAAAAGCTAGCCACTCCTTTCTCTTGGAATGCAACCACAAGAATGCACACATTGTCATAAGTATGCTAGCACCTGAACATGCACATACACATACATACAGAAAACCTCCTGCATTAGACCTTCACTGTATCACCAGGGTGTTTACAGGAAACACCATCCCAGTTGCTCTTGTGTTTGCCTGTTCAGGCCCCACGGGGATAGAGGCCACCTCACCATCGAGCAGCTCTGAATGTGTCTGCTCATGTAGGACATGCCCCGTACATACATGCACAGCCAGCATCTCATGCCTGAATGAGTCTGCTGGCAGGCCTGGGCTGGGGGGGGGCTGCTGAGAGCAGCCTGTACGGACAGGAAAGGGTTAAAAGTGCCACATTCCTGAGGTCACGTCTAGGAGTTTGCATCTGGACGAATCAGTGTATGCCTCCCCCTTTGACAAACGCACACACACTCAAACTAGCTTTCTAATACTGGGACACACACATTCAGATGCACAAAAGAAAACACACGCACACACACACACCTGCATGCACTCCCTCTACTCCTCACCTGTGTTCACTTGGCTGCTTCTCACTCTGTTTTTATCAGCAAGGTTAGTAGTGAGATGTTTTCACTTTCATGCACAATGAACATTTTGGAAATATGCACCAGAATATTGTCAGTATTATTTTCACTATTATTTGATTTATTTGTATTTTTATGTTAGTTGGAAATACATTTTGCATCTCCTAATTTTATTCAGGTTTTTCTTCCTGTCAGGCAGATACGAAGAACCTTACTTTAATAGCTAAGACTAAAAGAACAAGGCCACTTGGCATTTCAACCTTTTTCACTTTATATTTGTGCAAATAACAGATATGCAAAATCTGAACCAAAAAAAGTCATATCAGCATTTTTATTTTTTTGTTAATTTAACCTTTATTTTACCAGGTTGGTACCACTGAGATGGGGGATCTCTTTCTAGGGAGACCTGACCAAGATGACAGCAATACAGTCACATCATTACTGTGTTACAATAATTAAAGCATTTGCAAACAGAAAAAAAAACTATACAATCAATCAAAGCATTTACAGACCAACATTCTTGATTCCTGAGTTTTAACACTCTCTTTAAAATCAGTCAAAGGAATCAGTGTTTGTAGATGGAGCTCAGACTGAAGTTTGTTCCAGGCATCAGGAGCTGGAAACCTCAAACATTTTCTTTTTCTAATTTAGTCCTTATCTTTATTACATTTATATTTGTAGTACATTTTGTTGATACATTTATATCAATATTAGTGTTTTAACTAGCCCAGTGGACAGGAGGTGTTTAGGGTGGATGCAGGATAAACAAAATCCAGGACTGGAATATGCATCCTGGCACAATGTACACAATAACAACACTTTGGTTAGGGTTAGGAAAAGAGAAATATTTGTTTAAACTATTACTACTACTATAGTATTACTCAAGTACCTAAGCATTTAAATAACTGAACACATGATTAGGCATTTCTTCTATTCTTTCTTTGTTGTTGAAATGTCCTGAAACAAGAGGCCTACATGCTTGTACCGCATCTTCCAGCAGATCTCGTGATGTTAGTGCGTTAGCTGCACATGCTTTTTTTGTGTGACTCGGAACCTTCTCCATAAATATCCCACTCTTGCCTGTGGTGTCTGAAATTGCTATTTGCATAGCTCTTAACATAGTATTGGTGTAGTGTGAGCTGTGCCTTGAATGGCAGAGGGGAAGAGGAGCAGGGTTAACAAGTGCATGGCAACAGCCCACAGTGCAAAGCTTGTCACTCACAGAAATGGAACCCCAGATTGTTCAGTAGCCTGCTGAAGTGTCAGGACAATGTGGAATGTGACTTTTAGGTTTAAGGATCTCTGAAGACCACACGTTTAGCATCTCTCAACTCCTACCCTGCGTGGCACATTCCTCTGGTGTGGTGGAGTTGTTGCACACATACACACACGGGATTGTATCTGGATTTCATCACCATTGAACAATCCTGCTCCCAATTAACTCTCACAGAGAGAGGCAAGTGAGGCAAGAGCTCTTTAAAGTGAGTGCTGTCGCAATCAGTGTTTAAATACTGATCTTTAAAGGTAATGACAAGGGTTGCGGTACATCAAAACCACCAAGACTTTCTTAAAATGAAAGCTCGAGTCACTGGTTTATCTCTCATTCATTACTCAGCTGTTTTATGGTTGATGGCGATTTGTACATACATTCAGTATTTAAGGATCATGTGACTACTGGGACCATGGCATCTGCTCACTTGTTAACAGACCTTGACCAGACATAATCCTGTTCGGTGCACACCATCCTGCACTTTAAAATAAACTACACCTTGCTTTGAATCATTTTTCCTCTCTTGTAACATTTGGTAATTAAATACGCATACAGTGAATGCTAATTGGAATGGGGAAACACTGCCAAAAGCTATTGTTGCTGTTCAACATCATAGCAGCCAGATTTAAAGTGACTGAAATTTGCAGCTGACAAACAGGTTTTCAGTTGCCTCTTTCTGAGCCGATTTCAATAGTAAACAATGGGATAATAACTAAAAGACAAAAATATTGACAAATATGCCCAGCAATGTATGATTATGGAGCTCAATTCGTTTATTGCCTCAGCCTGCTCCCCTCACCCCCACCTCAATCCCCCACATTACAGCCATTTACCTAATTGGATAAAACGACTCCTGGATGTAAGCCAAAGGGGTTTTATAGTCCGTGTTTGCGATTTGGATGTTTGATTATAAGCTCTCTTTGATAATTACTCCCAGTTTGCTACCAGCCATCCGGGCCCACTCTCTTTATCGCTTCCTCACCATGCTGTGAGCAGCAGTTGTATGTACCCAAAATCAGCCACCGGGCTGTAAAAGGTACCACAGTATGCCTTCTGGGCCCAACATCATAGGCGTGTTTCGTGCCCAGTTTACCGAGGCTAATTATCCTTAATTCGAGGTAATGGCGTGATCAAGTGTGCACTATTATCACAGATCCCCACTCACCCGCCTCTTTCATACTGCGAGTCCTTCAAAGGTTAGCATTCGTAGCTTTGTTGTCTTTCTGCTGATTGGTCTCCTGTTTCCACTTCCTCTACACTAACACATTCCATCCTCATCCCCATCTGTTCCTTTTAGCTCGGACCAGTCTACACTCACATGCATCTGAAACACAGTTAATGCATCAAGGATTCATGATTGTAAGTGAGAGAGATAGCTAGCCTCACCTGTACCGGCCCTGAGGGGGTCCTTGAAGCTGATGTGGTTATCAGTGCACTAAGAGGGAAGGAGACATAATCCATTCTGTGGCTCATGGGGGTCTTTCATCGACCTTCCCTGTTCTGAAAGAGTCTTTCCTGCAGGTCTTACCCTGGGCTGCGATATGACCAGTCCTTACTCTCCCTCCAGCCCTGCTGATATGGCCCAGCTCTATTAGGTCTTGTCTGCATGCTTGAGCTCATGTCAGTTATGGAGCTTCTCTACCCAGAGGGCATTAGTTGGCAACTCTGGAAGGTAAAGACCCCAAGGCCATACTGAAAAGTTGGAAATTATTATAACTTAGTCTACTTTCTTGGTATAGGCAATCTCAGAAGCAATTCTTTCCCAATTATATAGAGTTTTCTGTGCTTTTTCTTTGCTCCAACACTGGCAGGTTATGTACACAATTAATCCTTCATGTTTCACATTATTTGAGGTTAAAAATGAGGATCTAATGTACAATTTGAGTAATTTTTCGAATTAGAGAAAATACTGCATGTTAAATTTGTTTTGAGACAAAAGACGGGTTCATTCCGGATTTTAATTACACCTACATTCTTCTCCTCTCGCTCACTCCTTAAAAGATGAATTCATATCAAATGCCTTTTTCTGTACTTCACTTTTGTCATCCTTGCATGCAGGCACATAAAAACACACACATGCACACAGCATCAGTGATTACCATTGTTCTAATCCTTTTATTTTATGTCCCTCCCCATCGTTGCCTGCTCTTTGGCAGCCTGCATGCAAATGTGGTGGGTAATGAGCAGAAAAAGGCACTGAGGAAGAGGGGGTAGGAGAGAGAGTGAGAGACAGAGAGAGATAATTTCTATGCCTCTGAACAATCAAAAGAGCAGCACACCCCCATTCTTTGTACTTTCCTTTGGCTTGTGATTGTGTCTATGAGTGTGTGTGTGTGCGGTGTGTTGGTGGGTGGGACGGGANNNGGACGGGAGGGGTGGTGGTGGGTTGGGGGTGGTGGTGGTGGGGGTTGTTGCTGTCATGTGTCTGACAGATCTTGAAGATAATTGTCCGCTTTCTTCGTCGTGCTTGTGTAATTCCACTGCTGCTGCAGCTTGAACAACACTCACCTGGGCAGAAGAGGAGGGTAAGGTGGATGCGAAAGGGAGTTGTGCTGAGTGGGGGTTGGTTGTGTTTGGTAAGAGCAAGAGGAGTACTCTTGCTACTGCTGTTAGTGAAATATATTTTATAGAGTGGATTCTTCTGGGTTTTTGCCCACTTCAGGTTGTTTTACCGTACAGAAATGGAAGACGAATTCTGCGCTAAAATATAGTTATGTGTAGGGGTCTGCAGGTTTGCTTAGTCTATGGGTCCTTCAGTGTGTCTCCCTATGGTACTGCAGGAGGAAAGCACACATCGAAGTCATGGAGACCCAAGTTGCAGAACAGGTGTCTCATTGGGTGGAATACATTTGAATGATAAAAACCCAGGAGAGGATTATTCAGGCATCTCCAGTCCTGGATGGAGGGCATCTACTATTAATGAGATGTAGGGATTCAGATTTCCAGACCAGCTCCTGGCTACACATGGGAGCACTGCACTGTTAAAATATTGACTCTGGGGGACAAAAGGATTCAGGTGGGCTCGTGTCCTGGAAGTTCCTCAGTGTTACTTATGATGAACTGTTCCCACTGAACACTCTCAAACATTTTACCTCAGTGCATTACACCTCCAGTACTTTGAAGAGTAGAGCAGGTAGGCTGTCTTTAGAAACAGGCCAAAAATAGCATGTGTTGTGAATGCTTTTTATAGTATCAGTGACATCAAAGATATGTGGATGACAGATGAACATAAATCAGAGAATTAAATCTAAATCTAAAACTACATTGTAACACATTTCCTGTAGAATTTACAGTAAATACCAGGCAAAAAAGTTGCCAATAAAGTGCTGTAGAATTGTTTGCTAATTACTGTAAAAATAATTACAGTATACTACTGGATGTGTTTTACAGGTTTTTGCTGTATATAAATTACAGCGATGTATCATTGTTTTATATTAGAAACAACCACTAATTGTATTTTAGTTTCTTCTTAGTTTTGACTGCTCCAGTTTGACTGTAGCTGTGCTAACGGAGGCATTTCCGAATGGGGCTAATGTGTCAGCTAGCATTAGCTTAACTTAACCAGTTTTTCATTAACTAACATTTGCAAAAATGGTGCATGCTGAATCCCACACCCCATATATCCCATATGAAACATGACTGAGGTAAAAAAAACAAAATAATGTGAAATACCATCACTCACACAAATAAAGAAACATTATTCTTACTAAAATGCTGGTTATGACATGTCTTTACACACCAAGTTAAAGTGGACGTCTACACGTTCAAATTATATTGCATGAAGTTACTACTTGAATCACATTTTACTTTTGTGGGCTAATAATGTCTTACGAATGCTTTATGGAGTGGATGGATGTGGGGTTCGCTCCCTTGTGTCTGCCTTCATGTCCTGTTTTGCGCCTTCTAATGTGTAATTGTAATTTGTATTGTTTACAGTCAGGACCAAGTGAAAATACAACCATCCTGTAATTTTACAATGTGATACTATGAAGTCATCATAAATATTTCTCATCTATAATGCCTTGCAATGTACACTTACACCTTGTAAACTGTTAGGACTAGAAGCTACTGTAATTTTTTTACTATAGAAATTACAGAAATTTGTTACAGTGAAGATCTGATTCACAACTGATCTTGCTGCTGTTTAAATTACATAGTAAAGTTATTTATATGTAATTATAATATATTCATTGTTAAATAATCAATAAAAGGTGACACACTGCACATAAAATGGATGCTAACGTAAGAACAAGTCAAATGTTTTGTTTTAATGCACAAAATAGTGACAATAACATAAATGTTGCCTTAATTATAGATACATTTCATATTCTTAATTATTATTTTGATATGGTGTACCAGTATAATTAAACAAATTTAGAATTGAAAAAATAGAAAGAAACAGAACTTGAACTCAGCCTCTGCATCTGTTGTTTTTTCCTAAGTTCTAGGAAGGCTGGGGAATGGGAAGAAGGCCGACTGTAACCCACTTCTCCTCCTCCTTTCAGCCCAGACTTCTTCACTGCTTCCACTGACCCCTCCTCTTTTAGGCAATGCTGAAAACACTGAAATATGCAGCCAAATCAAACAATGGTGGGTCCCATTGCTAAGCAGTGTCTAGAAGGACTGGGCCAGTCTCCAAGCCTGTGGTCACTGGAAACACTGGTGAATGCTGGGATAATACTAGGCTTTAACAGAAGCAGCACTCTTCCCCCCACCTCCACCCACATGTACACACTGACAGATTGCACACTCACAGACACACACACAGACACACACACACACACGCACACACACACACACACACACACACACACACACAACGCAGGGATAGACTACTCAAGCATGTGCAAATCAGATTTTGGCCTTGTTGCTTGTAAAAAGATTAATTCTATCTTACTGAATTCTGATGCAAGTCAGGCTTATTTGTTTATCAAACTCAACACTTGGCCTCATCAAACCATGTTTTTGTGCATTTCCCTTGACAATATACTATATTCACAGTGCAGAGGTGAAGTCATGTGTCCCGGTGGAGGTCAGTCTGTGACTCTGGTACTGTATGAGGTGGCCCTGGTGTCTGTCCAGGACTCCATTCAATCAATGGGCTGCAAGTTCATCCTCTAATTACTGCAGTGGGCGCCCCTCGCCTCCTCTCAGCAACTTATCAATAACACACTTCCACTTCTTCCCCGGGAGCCATAAATCTTTGGTGCTGAGCCTCCTTCAGTCTCCCAGTAAACGGCCTAGAGGAAGCCTGGACACATGTGTTAACAACTGCTGACAGGTCTGCCCCCCCCAGTAAAGGCCGTTAGAGAGGGAACGTGTTTACGTTTTCTTGTTACTCCACTGACTAAACAGCGTTGCTATTTGTCTCCATATTCTTGTTTCTCTCTATATCTCTACCTCTCCTTAGGTTCCCTCCCACTGTGCTCTCTCTCTCTCCCTCTCCGTGTCTCCCCTCTGTCTCTCTTTGTTGTTGTCTCTATGTTTCTGTCTCTATATGTTTTTTCTCGTCTTTCCTGCTCTCTTGCTGTGTCTCTCGTTCTCTGCCAAAGGGGCCAGGATTATGTCTAGAGTAGGGAGAGATAACCTGTAGGCCATGGATGAAGGGATTTGGAAGATGGAAAAGTTTTTTTCTCTGAATTAAGGTAGGAGGAAAGGCCGAGCAATGCCGTGTAGCACAGTGCTGTTGGATTTATCATCCTACTGTATGTAAGGTGGGATATCAGAAAGGAAAAGACGCATGGTTAAAAAGAAGAAAACCCACCCAGAGCATATGTTCATCATTTGAATACACACTTGATACTAACAAAATAAGCATCTTATGATATTCATTATAGCCTCAACAACAAGAGGAATTACAGTCTCCTGCTCTAAAGGCATAATTCTCAAGGTCCTTCAACGCTGCTGGGAAACTGAAAATTTTGCAATGACAACCTGTGTTGTGTAGATAGTGAAAACTAAGGAGAAAAGGGGGAGTAATAGGTAATGTGAAGGATTAGAGAGCTGGCTGAAAAAAGCAATGAGGCTCTTCTCGTCTCTTTTATCTTGAAGGTGCAGATTCTTAGAGTTGACACAGGAAAAAAGGACCATGTCATGACACCACTGTACCTTTGTGTGTGCAATTGTTCACACATGCCAGCAGGAACATAAACCCACACACACATATACACACAGCTTTTTGGAGTTTCTTTCAATGTACCTTTTTTTCCTGTCTCCCCTATACGTAAATTGAAAGAGCACTGAACAATGAGCTTGTGCAGGCTGAGCGATTCCAGCATCCAGGTGATGCTCCCCAGACACATCCCAGAGCGCTGTCCTACAGCTGAGAGCTCCTGTGGCTTTGAACCTAAACAGGGTGTGGCAATCCCATTACCTGCTTGTCCTCTGCTGTCTCCTCGCTGTAGCATGGTGGAAGAGCAAGGCTGTAAATGGACAGGTTGTGCTATAGGCAAGGTGACATGCAGAGGTAACCTGTACATTGCTGTGTAACCACTTACCTTTGGAATTACAGCAGTGTGGTTAGATTTCACTGTACAGGTAGAGGTGCCGTCAGTAGGATAATAGAGGTCATACATGATGCATTATGCACCACTAGCATACTTATTGTACAATTCTTAGAGGAACAAATTCAGAAAAGTGACACTTAAATCAATTTGCCATGAAACTGATTTCTTTAAATTAAGAAATAAATAATGCATTTATAAGATCCATGCACTGGGATAACATTTCTCAAAATACAAAGTGTTTCAAAAGAGGGAAAATGCTTTTTTCCCATCTTTTACAGGAATAAAATCAAGATCTTCTGTTTGAATTTAGAGAAAATATCTGTCCAGACTACTCTCTAATATTTTCCAGTAACTTACCCAATAAAAATATATTTTTTTCCCTTGTAAGATGATACTCTTCTAAGCTAGGTTGTTTTGTAGATTGTGTCGTACTGTTGTAGCAACCCTGGTGTGTCTATTTTGGAGAAAAAGAAAAAAATGCTTAAACAAACATGTGTAGCTGTTTGTATGAGTTTGTGTAGTGTCTTTATGTGTTACAGTATGTGCGTGTGCTAGGATACAGTACATATGTGTTGCATGCTCCAGCAATGTGCAACGCATTAAGTCCTGGCAGTACTTCCATATACATAAGTTTGATTCATATGTACAGTAGTGCTCCAAAAGACTGGTTTTCTTTCCAGGAGTTGCCAAAGATGACTCATTTTAGCACTCAGGATACTCTGTTGAAGGGAGTCTGAATGCTCTTTTCAGGCCAGGAGGACAAATAGAAGAACCAGTGGTCAGTGACAGCAGATACAGCTTTGACAGTGAGCTTCAGCTGGGCTTTAAATACAGTTTCCTGCCTTGTTTGTGCTGGATCACAAAGCAGAGCGCATTGAGAATTTGCCCAGAATTTGCTTTCGCTCTTTTATTTCTCATGGTGTTGTGGTTGATGGTTGTGCCTGGATGTGTGTGGGAGAGAAGAGGTGAGTGCAGACTTGGCACGTGGCCTGACTTCACACTGTTCAGAAAGTATCATGCCAAGGTTCTTTTAATTAGGCTGATCAAGTGTTTTGTGGGAACTGGACCCACGCTCCATGCCATTAACACATCCTCAGTCTCGACTCCCACTCCCCCTCTCCATCCCTTTATTTTTCACACATTTCCTCTGGGGTTTTTATCTTCTTTCATCATCACATTAGAGCCGCTTGCTACATTTTTTTCTTCATTATGCCAACCATGTTTTAGGTGTAGGTATTGACATATCACTGTAATACTGATGTTGCAGCCTTGATGTATACTGTATAATACATGCTCGTAAAATGCATATCTATTTATCTCTATATTCCTTCAATGTTTGCCTTGATAAGTATAAGCCATCTAAATGTCCAAAGGCAGTGTAAAAATAATTTCAACACAACACATCTAAGCAACTAAAGTCATAGTGGCTACCTCTAAAAATGAACCATTTAGTAAGCAAATTTTCTTTGTATTTAAAACATTAGCACATTCAGATTTTTTTTTTCTTCTCTTTCTTAATGTTTTGAAAGAAAATAGCACCTGTGCACCGGCCTCCTGGAGTGTGCTGTCCATCAGCGGGATGTTGTGTGCGGCTGTTGTTCAAGGTTGCCACGGTAACTGTCCTCTTTATTTCTTAGGGGGCCCAGAGGCTTTTGGGTTGCATATTTTATGCGTGGAATGTAAGTCCTAAAAAACGGGAGGTGTGTGTGTCGGGGGGTGTGGAGGTAGCAAAGTACAAGTGGAGCAGCTGATCCCAGAGTATAAATGTATAGACCAATGCGTCTTTTCTCTCTGGTTCATGCATATCTACTTAATAAACATGATAAACAAACTACTGAAGTTTGGACTAAGATACAACTCTCCTGCGCAAACTAATTAAGGAGAAAATGGGTGGAGTGGAGTGGAGTGGAGTGGTATGGTGGTGCCACCTTTCTTTCTCTGATATGTTTGTCTGCTCTCTACTGACTCCTACAGCAATTCCGTCCTCTGTGTCCTCTCTGTGACCAAGGCAAGGGAATTAAGTGAAGCTATTACTGGTGCATTGATCAATATTTATACACTGACTGAAACACTGAGCCGTAATTACAAAAATATGTAAGATAAGTACACATTCTTGCCAAGTCACTATTTGATGCCATTTCCCTAATTAACCTGCACAGAAAACATCATTCAGCATAAAAAGTCCCAAAAGAGAGTTGAAATATGGATTAGTTTATTGTTCCAGTGGCGTCATAGCAATTAGGAAACACATACTGGGTGATTTTTTTTTTTTTTTTTTATCAACAGTGTTAAATAGCCTGGCTCTGAGAACCCCCACTAGTGGTTCACCTACCCCAACCCCCACCAACCGATATAATACGTTAAAGTCTCTCATTACAAGCTCAGGCTAAGCATCTCCTGGGAGTCATGGAGATGAGATCCTGAGCGGTAACATCCCAAATGCCCTTCTCCCTCAACCACACCATCCACCGCCTGTCCCGCCATGAAATAGAAGCCTTCAGAGGTCACAGTGATTGACCTCTGTCGTAAAACACCAAGTGTGATGCATGCTCAGACATGGCCTGTTCACTGATTCAGAGCTACTTGTGTACAGTGTAGCCATGTGGGGCTTTGCAGAGTATGTTTGTGATTGTTTCTGAACTTGTTTGATATTCTTTGGTGAGTGGATCCATCCAAATGGTAATATTTACTCTCTAGCACATGTGTGTCAAATATTTCAGGAGATTATGAAACAGGATCTTCAAGCATGTATTTTTCTTCTTTAAAAAGTCTTTTTCAACACTTGTTCCCCTGTGTGGTTAAGATGGATGATTTTTGTGTGGACAGATTTTAATGTAAGCATGCCACCAAGTTGGTTTCTCTCTTGCAGAGCTCACATTGAATATCCTTTTTATCCATCCTGTATTGCAGGGATAATGCAAAAGGAAAAGAGCACAACTGCACAACAGTGCAGTTTCTATATAAAGCATAAAATATTTGAGTGGGTCAAAAATATGTTATACTGTCCTCATCTGTCACCAGTTTTGTCCCTTGTGTGTCTGGCCCGGGTGTATGTAGTCCAATAACACTGGACTGTGTCTGAGCATCATCTAAAGACCAGCACTGGCTCTGTACATAAACACAAAGTAGGAAATGATTTCCAGACTCTGTTTTTTTTCTGCATCCACCAAACTTGTTTAGTCTTTCCCTTGTTTAGCACATTTTTCTTATCAGGAGCTGCATCATACTTTACATAAAAGACCTCAGCCTAAATGCTGCAATATACAGTAGAATAGCTATGCATACACCTGCCCCTTCATTTCATGTTCCACGCCTGCTGTCAAGGTGGACGGTATAGTCGCTAGAGTGAATGTTGGATCTGAATGCAAGATCAGCATGGTCATCATTGCAGGCATACAGAGGAGTGGAAGGAAGGACAATAGAGGTGAGCTATCCTCAGGGGGAATTTCACAGGGGTAAATGAAGACGAGCTGTGTTGCTTTAGTTGAGAGGTCAGTGCTTAGCATGCAGGTGAACTCTTTGTGGAAACATGTGGAAAGCCTAAGCATATCAAGGCAACTTAGAGTTTATCTGAGAGTCAGCATTAGACAGAGCATCTTGTTTAGAGCCACTGATATAGAATGATAACAAGCACATACTCACCCTGTTATGTTCATCAATGAAAATTCAGTGGAGGGCTTGTAACAGTGAAAAACCAAGCAATGTCCTCAGTAAAGATGGTGTGTGCGTGGGTATAGGTGTGTGTGTGTGTGTGTGTGTGTGCGTGTGTGTGTGTGTGTGTGTGTGTGTGAAAGGGAGTGTGTGTGTCTTAATGAAATTCAGTATTGATCTGGGCAAAATAGACTTTATACATCATTCATGCTCTCTATCAATCACACCCTGCTAAGTTTTCCAAAGCTGTTTGTTTTAGAGGAGTGGAAGAAAAACAAAACTCCAAGCAGAGCAATAATTACTTTGAAGAGATTGTTTTAAAGTCTTTCCTTTAGCCTTTTCTCAAGGTGTAACAAGCTTATCTGTCAAAGACAATGTCCATTGAATAGACTGCTTAATTTGAAATTGATTGAGGTTCTTTTTGGTTTAGGTGGGGAAAAAACTCTTTTCCGCAGACCTGATAGAGACTTGGGAATTTAAAGCAATGCCAGAGGACAGGTCAGTCTAAGCCCAGGCAGAATCCTTCACGGTGACATACACCCCTGTAGAGATAAAGATGCATTCGTCACTCTGGAACCTCCTCCCAATAGTTCAGATAGTGCCATCCTCTCTTTTGTACGGTTTGGTTGATGTTAGAAAAATCCTATAGGGTGGATACAGACAAAAAGCAAAAGAAAATAAACACAGGACGTGGTAACCTGACACAGGAAACCCAGTGAATGCTGGGAGTGAGCAGTGAACCGCACTTCCTGTAGGACAGCACAATGGTAAGCGGTGGCCCCAGATTCCTAAAAGAGGCTGTAGTTGCAGGGACAAGGAAGGGCAGCCCCTGTCCTCCGGTCCAAGGCTGATAAGAGCATAGATAGAAATGGCATTTATGTCCCTCTCTCTAGTTTCAGAACACAAAACATCCCATGGTTGCCTTGGTTACCCATTTGATTAAACATTAAAGAGCAAACATCAAGTGAAAGCATCATTCAGAGCTATGTCACATATCCAAGAATCCAAATACAGTCTTGTTTTTCCAACACCTTCATTGGGTGAGAAAATATCCTATATTATCCACATATCAAGTGGAAAGAAAACCAACTCAATATTAAGTTGGTTTTCAACTTCTTCAGAGTTTTCTCCAACTTGTGAACACTTGGCATCTCTGATTTTTTTCCCCTCCAAGTTCTGTCATTCCTTTCACTTGTTTCGCCTCCTCGGTCAAAGACATCTTTTAGGACTTTATGGAAGTTTGCTGCTTTTGGGACTGGTGATTTCTCAGTTGTTCCGCCACCTGCCTTTTTGAGTACTATGAGACAATCTGCTTCCTTTAAGTCAATGCATTCACAGCATATTGAAAGAGAAGAAGAATAGTAGAACATCTTGGTACAAAATCTTGGATGGGCACATGTGCAAACAACAATGTGAACTGAAACCATGCAAACACAAAAATGCATCCTATATACCTGCAATTAGGCATATTTGCATTAACTACATAAATATGTGATTAATTCGGAATGAATCAAACTGTAATTTACTCTGAAACCTGGATGCAGGTGGGAGACTCATTTACATTAGTAAATAATGGCATTATTTAGCCAAGATCAACACAAAGGGAATATATTTTCTGAGCTATGATGCCAATGAGCTTTTTATAGTCAATACATTGATGTGATTTTCTTGTTGGCAGGTTATATTTATTGTCCAGCATAAGTTATCTTTCTGCTACGGCACCATACCAACAAATAATGAATACATTTATGTAGAGAGAAAAACAACAATCACACTTAAAGTGTAACCTAACTGTTATCAGCAACTGGTGCACAGTGAGTTTATCAGTTGTTTTGAAAAGAACATTAATTTACTGTCCACATGTGACACAAATTATTGTTTGGCTGCAAAACGATAAGTACAAAATCTGTTGCCAACACCAGAGCCCTACAGCTCTATGAATTACTCTGAGGACCATTGAGAAACACAGTATAATTATGTAAGCTGGCTGCTAATAAATAAAATACAGCAATGAAGTCAGTATGTGATAATCTTAAGATGTTATTCTTAATGTACACGAGTGATCCGCCCTTCCTCTTCCTCCCTGATTCTCTCTGTGTTCTCCAAAATACTGTTAAACATTTTTTTTATTTTGTGGCTGAATGGATTTATTAAGGCATCAGTTTTCCAAGTGACTGTGAATAATTTCCTTTTGATACACTTTTTTTTTTAAGTTATCTAAATTGTTCCACTAAATGTAAATGGGTCTATGTTCAGCCTACATATGGTCTTTGTGACTCACCAGTCTTGACATGTTTAAGGCCATTTGTGTGTAGAAGAGAGAGAAACTGGTACTAGCCAGCTATGAATATTACATCTCCGTTACACCATGCACCTCTCTCCCTGTCATTCTCCACACACTCTGTAATAGCATGAGATGCCTGTTCCTTTTTTCTGAATGCCATGTCTGGTGTTTTTTTCAGAATACCCACACAAACCAACTATAAAATGGAAGTGGGATGCCTGTGCTTCTTATCTAGCTGTTTTGTTTTGTTGTCAACCCCGTTGCGTGAGTGTGTATTCACATCCAGTTCCTGCTGGCCCTCCCTGTCAAACTAGGCATGCGTGTTAGCTCGCCCACACCTATCTGCAGCATTGTCCATTCAATATGATTATCACTGACCCACACCGCCTCCTGTCTCCGGGGCTCACATGAACCAGTACTTCCTCCAAGGAAGGAAATGTTCGTTACCCGCAGGCTACTGTCACATGACTACACTGTACAGACCCAAAAAGGCAAGTTTGGTGAGAAAAATCCTCAGCAAGTTGGTCTTTGGTGCTGTCCTCCTGAATATGAGCTCTCTCAGCAAGAAGTGTAAATAATTCTGTGTACTTTTGTAATCCACTTCGGCGACATGCTGCGATCACAAAGTTAAACTGTCTCTCTCTTGATATTGTTTACCTTGATTCCCTTCCTTTTCTCTCCCTCCTCTTGAACACACACATACACACTGAGACATACACAAACAGTTGGGCAGTGGGACTATGGGGGAGAGGAGGATCATTTGTCTCAATCTGCAGTGATGATAGTTTATCAGAGGCTGGAGGAGTGGAGTGGGAGCAGGTGGTGGAAGCCGGCTTTGTAAAGAGACCACAGTAATCAGATCTGCAGCTCAACTCAGGGTAGGGGGAGTCCAGAACTGACCTACCAACCTACCAAACAATTGTACAGGGTTAACTTCAACCACATGAAACTGTGGTTGGCCAATTAAAATTGTGGACATGGGGCCAAAGAAGCAAGACCTAAAGTCAGGCTCTGCAGCTTGGAGCCTCCAGAAGGTGGAGCTCCTACATTCCACCTTCTAAAAGTGACTAATTTAAGTAAACTTACTGCACATTAAAGTCATCTTTCATGTGAAAATGTTATTGTACTAACACCTTTTCTTCTTATAAACTGCACATGGAATTCATTTAATGGCATTTAATGTATCACCCATTTAACGCTGAGTCGCTTCTCTTCATGTCATATTCTCATAGTCTTTCTTTTTCTCTCTGACCCATCCACTTGTGGCAACAATGGATGGTCTTTCTCTCATTCATACAGTGTACTGTATAGTAATACTGTCGTGGTTGCTATAGCAACTCGCTAGTCAGACGATCTCATTACTGGCCCTTAGACATTTTTTTCTCACTCCCTCTCTAAGGAATTACCACTTTTCATTATGATTTTCCTCCCCTCTATCCCAGCTACCCCTCCTTCTTTATCTCTGTCTCCCCTCTCTCCCTCATCCTCCCCCCTCAAAGGTCAGATGTCCTCCATGGTGGGAGAGAGGAAATCTGTAAAAGCGTTAAGGTCTATTCAGTAAACCCCATCTCCCCCCCGATTGCACCCCACAATCATTCTGTTCCTTTCTATAGCTGTAAAGAAAGGAGCCAGAAAAGAAGGGAGGGAAGAGAGGAGCCTTGAGTCTGCTTTTCTTTAGAGCACATTTTAAAATCTGTTTCTTTTTTCTACCCTTCTCTTTTCTCTCCTCAAAGCTTTCTTTTGTGTGGAAAATAGCTCCTTGAACTGATGGCGGAGTAGTGGTCTGTGTTGACTTTTTTAAAATGTTCCTGTCCACAATCAATAGTCTCCAAATTCACACACACACACACGCTTTTTGCAGGTGTCTATTCACATATTACTCCCAACTTTTAATCTTGACAAATATACATATACTCTTAATATAATAATACAGTTTATACAAATTATCATTCAGTATTTTTGTAAAAAGAAGTAAAAAGGTATTGAATGATCCACAGAAAAAACTGTCATGTTAAATAAGTGAATGAATGGTTTGTGTGTGTTTTACATGCATTTACAGTACATACAATCCTTAGTGTTAAGTGGCTGGGTTCTACTTTAACATGAATTGCTAAGTTTATTACAAGATAAAACACTGGTGTAAATGTATTTTAACACTTCATTTTTACATGAGCAGTAGAAGCACAGCTGTAAACACAGTTAAGCTAGGAACTACAACCTCTCCTGTGGTCACCCATAAACATAAAGAATGACAATATAAGAAAAATCCTAATTATAATAAAAAGACTCTATAAGTCATATATAGTATGGATTTCTGCATACATCTACATCATGTGCTGTAAATCTGCCACATAAGGGGACTATAAGTAAAGTGTTGTCACATTTTTCTTTTCAGGGTTAATTTATTATTGTATGCTACCTGAACTGAAACAGTGGTCAATTGAGAGTAGGCAAGTAGGTGTAGACTGCCATAGGATCTAACTTTGTAAAAAATATGAACAGCAGCCAATGATGAGAGACAAATGATTTTTGAACACAATTTTACATCTAAAGAAAGTCACAGTTTTGGATAAAGACAGTGAAGTAACAAGTTTTAATGTGAAGTAGGTTAGTAGACTACATGTCTCTTCGCACATAAGACTCATTATCAAAATAGCTGTTACTTTGGCATAGTTCACCTCGTTCTTTGAGAGGAAAGTGAAAAAATATTAAAATAAGTGAAAATCACTACAAGTTTAGTCATGCTGAGATCTGCAGAGACATCTTCTGCAGCTCTGAATGAATTGCAACCTCCATGACTTTAGATGGCGTAGTCTCTGTAATAATTATATTTTCAGTCACTTCGATTTTACCACAAGCTGGGACTTTCTGAAATTGTAAAGCTTTCAATGAAACTGTGTAAATGACAGCATAATATCAAACAGGAACTCTTTTTTTCCCTTTCCAAAACATGTACTTATGGAGTACAACTAGAAGAAGCACCTCTCTATGTACAACTCTAAAGCAGCATCACCAGTTCTTATAAAAAGATGTTGTGAATGGTACATACCGCACACATGAATGGTTAATACTCAGTCATGTTGCATGTTATTTTCCCCATGCTCCCACCTGTTTTGTTGACAAAGATGGCAGAGCCTGTCCCAGTCTTGATTTCTTCAGTATCTCTGAAACATCGTAACTTCCACTCTCTTCATTCTCCATCTACTACAAAGGGACAGTGGGCAGCGGGCAGATCCATAATGCCTATTGCTCCATCACACATCGATCCATATGGGGCTCTATTCAACTGCATTGGTCACACAATTGATCCCGGAGTCTCTGCTGCGGTAAACATTTTACTCGGCTTGCCTCCATCCTGATCAATAGCCTTCTTTTAATAATGTATCTCATTGATTAGTTTGGCCCCTGAGTAAATTGATCAATTATTTTAATCTTTTTTTTTTTGGGTGTAGTGTCAAATGAGGGGCAAACTGTTACGGGTTAAATATTTGTCCTGTTGCTTTTTGTGTTATAATGAATTGCCAAATAATCTACCCTTTTAGTAGTAGGCTGGTTAATTTCACTTAAATTTGGTGTCAGTGCAAAATAAGCATCTCAGAACAAGAGTGCTTTGCATTTTATTGTATTGTTCATTCTAATCATAACAATAAAGAAATGTAACTTATAATTTCTTTTTATTACTTAACCCTTAAAGACCCAAACAGTCACTGGCAACCAAAATCACCTAGTGGTCTAAAATGTTTGATAATTTCTGATCCACTAATCCTATCAATACATGTAAATAATTGGTGTAAAATACAGTTTGTCATCTTTTCATGGTCATCAGNNNNTGAACGTGGAAACACCGTCATCTTCTACAACATTGATTCACCGGTAAAACCCATGGAGTTTGATAAATGACAGTGGATGGAGACACTTGGTTTATGTTCAGTTATTGATATATTGGCTGAAAAAGTCCCTTTTTCTTCAGTTTTTGCTGTTTCTGAAAAACATCCTCAACTTTAATCTGAGCTTTTCTGAACATCTACATGATCAGTGAATTAAACATAGGAAGATACATGATTTTCACTGAAAACACTGCAAAATACAGAGCACACTATTATTATGAATAGTGATAAACTACATAAGAAAGGTTAAATAGAAAGAAAAATGAATTTGTGAACAGCCATAAACATAGCACTGGGTCTTTATGGGTTAATGCAAAGAAAATAAAACAGGCAGCTTCATCTGAATCATCTGAATGTTATGTTGTATGTAAGGTTGCTGTGTATGGTTGAATGTGTGCTGATCAGGCTGTATCTCTTTCTACCTTCGTCCCTTTGACTTCAAGGGCACTGGTCATCAGCATTGGCGAGGTAAATGCACTCCACCCACCACATCTCATTACTAGTCCTAATTATCTTGACAAGTCACCAATGGCTTGTGTGTGTGTGTGTGTGCGTGTGTGTGTGTGCGTGTGTGTGTGTGCGCACGCTTCTCTTCTTTCTACTGCAACAAACAAATCTCTCAGAGCACAAAGGAGACTATAGACACACACATTCACCTGCACACATACTGTATTTATTCTTGGCACAGACACAAACATACACTGAATGCACAGACATAAAACAGCGAAGCAACGGATCAATAGCTAGCTTGTGTCCCTGACTTCATGGAAGGCAGCAGAAAAGGTATTTGAAATCCAAAGAGTTATCAGAGGAAGAAAAAAGCAAGGAGGTGAAGTCTTTGTAAGTTTGACCTTGGTGAAATATATCTTGTGCAGCGGTTCTTATACTAACTGATTGGCCAGCTAAGATTAGAACAAAAGACAAACAGCCAATACTGGGCAATTACATCTTTATAAAGCTAATGGTAACAAGCATATATATGGATCCCTCACCTATTCTGTTTGATCTGGCCATGATTCTATAAAGACATGCTTGTCTCTGCTTTCTCACTGTGTGTGTTTTATGAATACAATTCCCATGGTGATCCGTAGTTGATCAGGAATAGTGCATATATTCAAGGTTATGCTACCTTATTAGAGTCTTATCTTCATAGCCATTCAGCATCACCTATCTGAGATTTTGTGACACAGTCCGTTGCACCCCCCTCCGTCTCCCCCTTTCATCTTCATTCCGTACAAGCCACGCCAAAATGCTCTGATGATCACTTGTCATGGGTGTACGATGCTCTACTGCTACTTGTTCACTCTTCCAGAACACAGGCATGGAGTGTATCAGAGTGTAGCACAAGTTTCCCTACATTACAACACTTGATTTTTTACACTACTGTCATGCATCATCATGGTGTACTTTATTTCCCACATCATGCTAAATGCTCAACAGCTTGTACAGGTAACAAACACATGAAACCAGAGACAGGAAAGGGAGCCTGAATGTTACTAGACATTGCATAATCTAACTAAAGACAGCAAAAACTAAGTGGATGTACTGTGACATTTCTCATTCATTTGTAGAGGACTGGTTGCATTTTAGTCATCACCATCGTGGCTTTTTACAACAAGAAGTGACCATAATTTGACATATGAGACGGGATGGAGTGCTAGATAAGCAAGTTATAACTTATAGCAGCATATGACTTTCATTACAATTTTTTTTTTTGAATTTGTAAAACCAGAGTGATAGCCTAGTTATCACAAATCCATTAGTCTTTCCGTGCTTATGCGCGTAAATCACTTCCCTCACGGTGAACACGGTCCACCAGTGTTGTTTTAAAGAATGAGTCTAGTCGGTGGATGGAGGTAAAGGCCACACTTGAGTTCGGCACTCATGAAGAGACAGCAAAATTTCTGCTGTGTGGAATTCCCATTCCCACAAGGCATTTTGCAACAAAATTTCTGAACAGGCCCAATTGACATATTGGTTTGTTATGTAAATAAGTGGACTGTGTTTATGATGGAGTCATGTTTGAAGTTGTTCACCATGAGGGAAGTGATTCGGGTGTGTATGCATAGAAAGACTAATGGGTTAGTGATAATTAGGCTATCACTGGGGTTTTACAGTTCTGAAAAAAAAATTGTGATGAAAGTAATGTGCTGCTTTAATGACATGATAAATTGATAAACTTTCTTAATTAGTGTAACCTATTATCCACAAGTAGAATATAGCTGTTGATCAGGGTACAGTATGTTTTATTCAATAAACAAAACGCAACAGTTGGACTTGACACTTGTTAACCAAGTCTCACATGGCATATATAGAAGCCTTCCAGTAGGCCTATTTCTCCTAAATATAGTAATGATTTATGACGGGACCACCAGGGGGTCCAAATAAAAATGTAAGACCATATTACTTTGTTAAATATATATTTACTCTTTACTTCTGGAGACATACTCGATAGAGGTCAGACGTCTGGCAGCATGTAGCGGCTGTTGGTGGTATCACACTTTATGATATCTCTGCATATAGGAGCAAATTGTGGTAATTTCCTCTTGAATCTGTTTATCTCATTTAATAATTACAATAAAACTAATCAAACCTATTTTTCTACTTACATACTTATAATTATGGGGCTATTAAACCTGTATGCCCTGCTTTTACATAGTTGACATTTATGTCTATGCACAAGTATGAGGGAATATGTCTGTGTGTGTTGGCAGTACTGGTGAGAGCCATTGTGTGTCTTTAGAAAGAGCGCTAATTGTAAAGGATGTGGCAGGTTAAGATAAGGTTATCTAGACGCAGTGAAACGTCTGAGAGAAGACCAGAGCTTACAGACGGAATTAGATTGATTAGAGGAGCCATATTTGAGCCACAGTGCTATTTCCAGATAGCCCTTGGTGAGTCTCATCCCGTTTGCCTGGCATGGCTCCGCATTCATCCTTACCCTCACCCCAACTCTTTCTCCCTGACACTCCTGCTGTGCAGCCGGACAGCTGATAGTGCCACAGCCTGTCACTCACATGCTAACTGACTGGCCACTGCAGGGCCGAGATAGTCCAAAAAAGTCCCCTTGTGACATCCTCAGTGGGTAAAAAAATAAAATGCAACAATCTGTTGGCGGCTTCAAGAGACAGTTCCTCTCTGGGTGCAAAAGTGTCCTCTCTTTAGTTTTTGTAGTTGAATTTTTGTAGATTGTAGTTCTGTGTAAAGGTTTTCATTTCCATTCCTCCCCCTTACTTATTCTTAACACCTGGAGGTAAACTGATCCTTACCGAAACTTTGTGGTTTATTGAGAAATATTCTCATCTTAAAACCTCCATTTTAAGAATGTGGCAAAGGAGTCAATCCCAAAAAATCCAGCACTCAATTCTTGCCACCAGGATCCTCCATTAGCCAAGCATTAGAAACAAATTAACTCTTCTCAGTTGAATGGCTTGTCAGAGGAAGTGTGGGAAAATCCTCTATTAGGCAGGAGTTAAGTGCCTATTGGAAAGCTGGAGATGGAATCCTGCCTAATAAAGGAATAGTCAACCACTGGAACGCCAGCTGAATGGAGGAAAAGAAGTGCTAATTAAGAGAACAAAGTGTCGTCTTACAGGCGAGTATATTAATGTGAGTTTTAGGGCTCATCTCACTGGCACCCAGTGATTTCCTGAATATGACGAGGTTGTGTTTGCTTGCATGTGCTCTCTGTGTATGAAAAAGAGTGATAAAATGTGTTTATTTTGGTATTGGTGACAGTGTGTAAACAGATAAATAATGAATCTTCACTGCTCCCAGAGGCCACACTTTTTTAGACTAGCCTCATATCTGAATTTGACATGTCGTAAGCCATGCAATGAACACGCTGCTCTGAAACTATTTGGGGCGTTATGTCTCAGATGAGTCGAGCCAACTCAAACCGCAGCTCCAGTCTCCTCTGCTTCACAAATGCTGAGCATTTTCCAATTTTCAAGCTGTGAAAAGTGAGAGGGATGGCGAAACAGCGTCATGGACTGAACCGGGCGGAGACTCAAAATAAACTCACGCAGGCTTGGCTGAATATGGGCTCCATCTCTGTTTATCTTAGTGAGAGTGTGCATGGGAGCCCAGTGATGAAATCAAAAAAAGGAGGAAAAAATTAAACAGAGTCGAACAGGCCAGTGTATGTGGTTGGGGTTGCCATGGTGACAGAGTGCATGGATGCAGATAAACAGCACGTTGAGTACTCGGGGAGGAATGCAGCCCTTCTGCCTGCGGTTTGGAGAGGAGGTTAACACTTCTCTTTCTCAACAGCTTCACCACTCAAGAACATATGGGATTGAGGTGGGGAGCAGGAGAGGAGATTGCACTTTAATTGCGCACATCCAGGGATGAAAGGGAATGTGCAGAAATATTTGGAAAAATGCTATGAAAAAAAGAGAGATATGTAATGGCCGATTGCATATCGTGGCGCAAGTTGTTTCAGCGTTTTCACTGACAAAATAATATTCCAGAAAGAGAAAAGTAGTACATTTTTAAAATAACATGCAGCAGAAAGACTTTGGAAGATTACTTAAATTACTGAACAGCAGTTTTCTCTTTATACAGCCCTGACTCTGAATGGTCTTCTCGGGTACAGCAGATTTCACTTTGGGAAACCTGTGAATTAAGTGAAGTAACCTGTCATCATTGCAAATACAATTCAACGATCTGTACAAATGGAAAAAAGGCTACCTCTGGTTTTCTCAGTTATATTAAAGTTACAAGGGTGGATAGGAGTTATAGATAAGCTGGTGGGAATGGTGGCAAATAGAAAAAGAGAGAGAAAAAAGGGGGGAGGTGGTAAGGAGAAGCCATATTGGGGAGGAATGGTGGCTGTGGCTTGCTGATAAGAGGCTCTCCTTCTAAGCTACACCTGACAGAAAAGGGAGGCCTTGTCTGTCGCCCCATTAGCAGCCATACCTACAAGGCCCTGCCTTTTCTACATGGCCAACCTTCAACAGGGGGCAGTAATGGAAATGGCTACTTAAGCAATGATTACCCAATTGAAAGGTACCTGGCATGGGAGGGATGGGAGTCAAGAGAATAAAAGGAACTTGTGGGGGAGGATAGGAATGAGTGATTTCAGCCCTGTCTCTGCAGTAAGATGAACGTGTTACTGTGAGATTAAACCGGGAGTGTGTGTTTATTAAAGTCATGTAGTGAGGGGGTGGGGGGTTGAGACATGGGGAAGAGAATCACAGTTAGAACTAGGGGGTGGGCAGTGAAAGAAGCAAAAGCTTTGAGCACAGCATGAACATGAAAAGAAACACTCCTGCTTCTTAACTCCTTTGGATAACTTCCTGCACCCCACTTGTTTTCCTAGTATTTTATTTATGTACGATATTCAGGTAGTTTGTTAGTGTTTCATGCAGAGCTGCTTGAGAAGTCCACAAATCATTCCAGTGAATAGATATGCCATGTGTAGCTTCAGTCCCTCATCAGAAAAAAACAAAAAAACAAAAAAAAAACCAATTCTCCTGGTATTACTGTTAATCAGAGTGCTGCTCCATCACTGCAGAGCATTCACCTGTAGTTTCTTTTCTAGCATAATGGCTGCTTTTATTTTCGTCTCTAATTGCTTGTCGTATCTGTCCCCCTGGCTCTTTGTTTTCACAAGTCACCCTTATCACCTCGCAGTGCTGCCATCCACCAGTGTCACACAAACCACAACACTTCCAGCCAGATCTTGTGAGGGATGCCCTAAGCCTCGGCATTTTTAATGGTCCCCATAGGCCTGGCCCACGGTGCCATATGAGTGGGTTTATGGAGGCTATTATTAGTGTTTACTCACTGGCACTCGCAGGGTCGACAAGCGTCCTGTGTTTCTTCATGTGCAGTGAGGCACTGCAACCCTGACTTCTGATTTTAATGTTATGGGTAATGTTATGGCTCTGTCTCTTTGCTCAATCGTTAACTCTGTGACCATTTTATGGGGTATTAATTGAGTTGTAATTTTGACTCAATGAAACCATGTAAGAATTTAATGCCATTTTAACTTGGATTCTAATTGAAAACAGGCACAATGTTCTCACGCTTGACATAGTGTCCAGTATGATGGAAATTTGCTTTTTTTTGGTTATCTAAGAGCTGCTTCTTATTAATCCTTATACTTCAGTTGCTAGATGTGAATAAAGTATTACTTGAAGTAACAAGAAAACTTTGTTTTTTGCTGTTAAAGTAACAATTTCACACATGTATGTTCTTGACAACACTAATGTAAAACATAAATTCACAAAGTACACACACAGTTTGCACACACATGTACCAAGGGAGAGTGTAACAGAACGGTTTGGATGGTGCTCTGGACTGATCACATTACCTCATCTCACATGTATTTCAGAGGCCTGAAACCTGATATGCATGCAATTGTTATTTTAAATCACCGTCTGGGAAAGCTGCACCCAAGGTCTACGGAGTCACTAAAGCAGGGGGTTTAGACACACAAACGGAGGTGGGCGGGTGGGGGGCATTGACAGGATAAGCCAACGGGGAAGGTGGTGCATTATGAAGTGATAGGTTTAGGTGTACAGTTTCAATGAAGCATGACAATGTCTTAATAAAAGTAGAAAGAAGAAAATGATTACCTGTACTTTTGGTCCATGGCATCACACAAATTGTGTAACTATGAGATGACACAAAGAGTGTAGCGTTTTTGTTAATGCTTTGATTACATTGCTGGTTGTTGTGTGCAGTAATAGTATAATTCATTTTCCCTTTTCCTCTCTATCCAACTTGTTTGTCTTTCACCTTATTGCTTGTATCCCTTTAGCTATCTGTCCTAATCTTTGTCCGTGTTCACACCTGCAAGGTTAATGTGTGTGTGACGGGAGAATATTGCATGCCGCTGACTCCAGATCCATAAGAATATATTTCACTTCTCAGTGCTGGACAGGCACCATGCCAGAGGCCACAGGATAACTGCTTCTTTCCTCCTATCTGGAACCCAGGTTAATTAAAGTTCCTCTTCCCCCCTCAAAGTATGCTTTTAAACAGAGTGCTATGTGTCATTGGATTGTATTTTAGTCCTTTTAATGATAGATTCATTGTGTGTGTATGTTAAAATGTGTCTAAATGGGCATTCTTTCATCAATTTGTGTACACATGCAAGACATACATACCTGTTGTCATGTTTGCAGTCAGTCAAATACAGCTGACTCACAAAAGTTTTGCCTTGATATTGTTGACAACGTGCATGTGTATTTACAGCAGTAGCTCTGTATAAAATTCAACATGTAAGGGAAATCATTACTATCAGTCAGCCCACACATAAAGATGCAGTTGATCAATGTAGTTCTTGCATCACTTGCGTAATGAATTCAACAGAAACTTGCTACTGATTTGGTTTTAAGTAACTTTACACCAGAACCCGACTGAGAAATACTGCGAAAGGAGAGACTAGGGATAAATACAGGAGCTGGACTTGTGGATCACTCTTTTGAACAAGCCACCAAGCCACAGGCCCTCACATTCCTCTATAATGATGTGTAATGCTTTGAATCCACAAGGTTAAGTACAAGTAGAGTGGGCTGCCTGCCGGCAGACTCAGATATGGGAATTTCACTCTCACTAAAGCAACTTTAGCTCACAACTATCGGTGTAAAGTGTTAATGAGCAAGATGAGCAATCACCTGGGGGAGAGTCATGGATAGACACACATACACACAACACACACACATATATGATCAAAGTGCACATATATACATGAAGACATATCGTATTGACCACAGATAAAAGCAACACAAACATGTAGTATAATAACCAATGTATCAATTAGGGCAGATCAAGAAACTGACCCTGAGATTCTCTCTTTGTAAAGTTGTATTTCTTTTGCCTTAATTCCTCCTTCCTCTTAAATTCAGTTGACTGTTTTCAGACTACTGAGCTGTAGCAACTTTCAGCACTGTACTTACAGTAGAATCCATATATAAAATCCATTAGCATTAAACTTTATTTCATTATTTACTTTATTGCAGTCGTTGGGACAAGCTCTATATGTGACCTGCAGACCAAACAGCTTTTGTGATGCTTCTGAAGATTCTTTAAGTCCTCTCCTCTCCTTTCTCTCCTTGTCTATGTTGCTTTTTTCTTTATTACCGACTTTTTTCTTTCTTTTTTTTTTTTTTACTTCTTTTTCCTCTCTCCCTTTCTCTTCTCTCCTACTGTGATTTATTGGATGATGATGCCTTCTTTTCCTCTAAGGGTGAGTGTGTGCTTTGGGCATCCAGCCAATGGGACCTGCTTTAATTGATGTCAGTAATCTGGTCACCTTGAGAGATATTAAAAGGGCAAATCTCTATTAGCTTTAGTTTATGGCGGGCAAATTAACACTTGCACACACACACACACACACACACACGCACACACACACACACACACACACACACACAAGCATGCAGTTTCCAAAGGAAATGTGTGGAAAGCTGCATAGGACAGAAAATGTATGTGAATGTTATACATACTGCAGATATTAGTGACAATTCTCTGAACACTAATCTCAACCTCTGCTGTTTGCTGTGAGTAAACATGAAGGTGTAGTCTCTCTGCCGAAACCCTGTTCGCTTAAATGCTGTAAGAAATACATTACGACTAGTGCAGAGGCAAGATAAGTTATTTCTGGTTGGATAAGCACAAGGGGATGTATCTGAGGGAGCCAAAAGAATCTACATTAAGGAGAGATATCTGTTAATTAAATCTGTCCCTGCCTGATCTCTATCTGTAACACGTAAGTTACACCACCGCCACTGCTGTTGCTGCTGGATGAACACACACACACACACACACACACGCACACGCACACACGCACACACACACACACACACACACACACACACGCACAGACATACTTACACATGCACGTATACATAAAACTTAAAATCCCAGACTTCTCTCTCTATCATATCATCATCCACTGCAGACAGGAAAAGAAACAGATTTCCTCACACACTGTACAAGCAGTACTGGATAGTACAATATATGTTCACATAAATGATTGTCAGTTCTTTACAGTCATAATACTTTTTGCTACAACACAATAGTCAATACCATAGCCTTTTTGCCCTTATTATCGTCCACATGCTGCATAGAGAATCAGGCCTTTTAGACACTTTCAGACAGTGTTCTCTATAAAATGAAGAGTTCACTCTTAATGGTAAAGGTCAAAGCAAGTCATTAAATATGATAATATAATTACTTGTTTATTTAAAGCAGAGGTGGCAAAAGTTCACATATTTTTTTTACTCAAGTAGAAGTACACATACTTTTTACTCTGGTAAAAGGAGAAGCAGCGATTCAGCTTCTTTACTCAAGTAAAACAAAAGCATGATCTCTGAAATGCACCCAAAGAAAGTATGAGTAAAACACATAATCTACTGAACCTCGCCTTATCCATGTCAGTATTCGTATCCCCCTAATGGACAGCATCTTTTGTCCAGCTCTATCTCCCTGTCCTGTCTGTTTTGTCTTGTGATGCCTTTTACATCACTCTGCCTGTCATTCATGATATGTAGTGATCTATTCACCACTGGATCATCATTTCTATGTGTTATTGTTCCATCCATGCAGGTCTTGAAGTTGGAAAAGTGTGCAATGTTGTAAAATAATATTGTAATAATTGTTACTTACCCTACAAATGCATTAACAATAAAGTAAGAGGCCTGCTTGAAAATACAAAGAGTAGATGGTTTGTGTTAAATGTAATGAACAATTAGAACATTAAGTACAAGTAAAATACATATACCTGAAAAATGTGGAAAAGAATGATAAAGTACACGTTACCACTGCTACACAAAAGAGGCAATGCAAATCATTTAATTTATAGTGTGTGGTCAGCTGAAATTTCAGCCCACCTTCCCTGCAGGTTTTTTGTGGGTTAACTTAAACACATGTACATGTTATTCATTCACTTCAGCATGTTTGGACATGAGCTTTACAATTATACCAAGACAGCATAAAGCTTTGTGTGGCTTCATTTTAATCGTTTCTTTTGTTGTGTGTTCAGTTTATTCTCATCCCCCCATCCTCTTCATCTTTTTGTTTTCCTGTTCTTTTACATCTTCTTGTTCTTCAGCCACTCAAATGTCTTGGGAATATGTCTGGTAATTCCCGAGAAGGACTAGGGGTTTGGAGGTGACTGGGGAATGAAGACTTGGGGTGTATGCGGACCAGATGTCTGGGCTTTCATGAGGCTGGGGAGGGGCAGCAGGAGAGGACGGCAGAGAAGTGGGGGGACATTGCTGTTCTCAATTACCCTGATCAATGGACGGGAAGGGAGGTGGTGGGGGAATTAGGGTGAGCAGGGGTATAGGGATGGAAGGGGGAACCATACACCACTATAGAAAAAGTACAAAGATCGGGAAAAAAAAGGATTTTACATGACAACTTTAACTTTCAGACCAACTAAAACTACATTACACTGATCCTAGCAACAGCATTTCCTATATATAGGGAAGTGGTTATGACAAATGGACAGTTAACTAAATTTTCTGCAGCACTTAAGACATTTAAAAAAATAATATAACTAGTCTACAGATTTTACATAAACACAGAACTTGTAATTAAACATAAAATGTAAATGTTTGCTTTGAATGTCACTCATGCTGTAAATAGGAGTTGGCATAAAGTAAAGGTATTCATTAGAGCTCTGCAGGACAGCAATAATGAACGCTTGATTTGCTTCTTTAGACTGTGACCATTATTTCATTAGAGTGACATCAACAACAATAAAAGACCCTAAACTTGGAGATGGTTGAGCCAAAGCTGAGGCCCCCTTAGATCAAGTGGTAGCTCTGTTCTGTGTTTTAATTAGGATTATATGTCCTCTTTAAAGGATCTTTTCTCTGAAGCCTTTCCCATTTAGAGCCCTATAGAGTTACACAAGATTAAAAGCACTTTCCATCTTTACTCTCTGATACATCTTTGAAATTGTACTTCGTTCTCTGTCTCTGGAACATTTTATCTCCCCTTGAGAGGGACTGAGGGGTGAGAGGAGGGGTAAAGCGAGGTTTGGCTGCCATGCCAGCCTTTTCTCTTTTCTTTTTCTTTTCTTTTTTTTTGCCTCATTTGCTTTGTATTTACTTACATATTTAGTGACTACAAGGTAGATGTTTGGCTATGGAATTTTCATTTATTATATCACTTTGATCAGGCTCAGGGGAGTGTCACATTACGCTCCATAGCTTTACTGCGTTCTAGACTTTGATACAACAGGCCTGTGTCCAATCACAAGGATCTTCCCCCATGACCTCTGACCTTTATTCCTGTGAGCTGAGTGAGAGAAAGGCATTGGTTTCAGCAGAGGGAGGGGCTGATGCTGGCTGTCTGTAGCCACACACTGCTCAGTTTTTTTTCTTCATCCTTTTTTTTTTTTTTTTGCCTGCTCTTGAAACCAACTTTATTCTAAACACTTGAAAATCCTCCACATGTGTAAGCAATTAGGTTTCACGACTCACTTTGGATGAGAAAGACCCACTGACATGCACACACATACACACAAACACACTATCTCTCATTCGAACACAAAAATACACATTGAATATATGTGAATA
>JAPQRP010000030.1:23259985-23273403 GCA_037367295.1 Apogon hyalosoma
AGAAAAATAAAACACAAAGAATGAATTACATCAAATCATTTTTCAGAAATATTCCGAATGTAACCACAGAACATCTTCATTTTCTCGCTCTCTTCATTGAAATATGATACGTTTATCTTTGTCCAAATTCATAAATACAAATAGTCCTCTTGTATGAGCAGTAAACGTTTGGTTTTGTACACAGCATGCCCTTTAGCAAAGATGTGTTTGCATCAAAAAGCTTTAATGTCAGACAATATATCCAGTGAAATAAGGCAATACAGAGGAAAACAATTGTAGACTAAACATTACTGTTCTCTGTTAGTTCCAGTCAAAAAATGTCCCATAGGTTTCAACTGCCACAAAAAAGGCAAAAACACTGTGTCTTGTGATCGTCTACGGAAGTATGGCAATACTGTTTGTTTGTTTCTCAGATCATAGGTGCGAAAAGCAAAAGGCCATCATTGCTCCCATTAGTAAACACAGATATCCCTTTGAGTAGTAAATTATTCTTTTTATGTGCATCCATGTTATTTTATTTTTACTCAGCTACCTGGCAGTGTGTCAGTGCAGTCTAGGTTTAACTTAAGTTTAGATCAAGTCTGCATTCTGAAAACAGTCAGTGGGCCATTATGATATAAGTAAGAACACAGCAGGACTCCAAGCCAATGTTTTTTTGCCTACCTGTGCCAAAAAACTCATTCATTACTAGTAGCATTAGCATAAACCACTATATATCCCAGGAGTTTAACTGATGAATCATACACCACAAACTGTCAACAAATAATATAGTGGAAAAAAAACCCCAAACAAACAAACTTTCCCTCTCTGTGCATTTGTCACAACTTGCCTATGATTCCACTTAACTATCAGTGAAACAGTTGTAGTAATAGTGTTTAAGATAAGCTACTTTTTTGCATTTCAGTAATCCCAGTGTGTGGAAAAAAACAACATAGTTTGTACCCGCCGACAATTGTTAATGTTCCACTTTTGTTGTTTACAAAATAATATTACAGGCACATCAGAATATTATAGTACGTCCTTAATCTCTTTCTGCCGAAGTCACAGATCTGCAGCTAATGAGCAAGAGATGAGATAAAATGTGCAATGGGAAATAGCCTGTAAATGACGAGTAGTGCAATTGTGAAAATGATTCTGGAGGAGAACTGTACTTTGCATTTAGTATAACCAAGTAGAAGAAAGATAAATATCTGTAAATGATCAAAAGGTAGTTTTAGAAAACAGCAAACTTCTTCATACCACTTACTGACAATGGCAATTTGATCTGAAACATGTTTTTCATCTACAACACCTACTCATCTACATAGATTAGAAATGATAAAGGAGTGTTTTCAAGCTGACAAACAGGCCCATACCTGTTTGGCCATTAGAAAGAGTTAGCTTTGTACGTCCTCCCATTAACAACAATTTAGTTAATTAGCTAACAGTGATTTGTATACCATGGGCTAATTCCTTAAGTGGCTGTCAGACAGACATGTGGTGGCTTTGGTCTAATTGATTATATGTATTTTTACCTCCTTGTGGTTGCAGCGTGCTGCTGTGTATTGTTGTGCTATGCAGATATAACCATCAAATAACCAGCGTGTGGATGAGGTGGCACTGACAAACACAATGACCACCGTTTGTTTTATTAATCACATTTTATTATCAATTTTTTGACAGGATTTCTAAATGTTTTTGCATGAACAGATTATATCTGTGCTCAATGATGAGTGTGACATGTCACTTTTATCAGGACTAAATGGCTGAAGATTCACTGAGGTAACATTGGTGTGATGTGGATAATCATTACATTAGTGACACACGCTCACATGCAGTGTAATTTAAAAGCAATTATGGGATCAGTAACCTTTTTAATCCAATCACCACCCAGAGTAGGTGCTACGTGTCATACTGTATCACCTGAACTGGTGGCAAATGGAAACATTAATAAAATGTTAATCAATCACAGAGAAGGGGGCTAAGCTGGCAGGTAGGTCAGATAGAGTTAACGTATCGATGGAGGCGTTAACTTTCTGGACAGAAATGGTGGTCCAGAGCAGATTTTGAAAAGAAATTACACCATGTTGTGCATGTTTGTCCAGAATGCGTGCAGACAGATTTTCCGACTAGTCTAATTCAATATAGTAGCTTACACTGTATTTTCCAAAAAGCACCATACACCATACATAAATAGTAACACAGACACACACACACGCACACATGCATGCACACTCAAACACAGGCCTCCAGTTTTGCCACAGGATGCTTTTTTCCAGCTGTTTAAACCATGGCTCAAATTAGCTGCTCAGCCATTGGAAGGAAAGGCAGGCAGGATACCAGTAATTACTGTCTGATTGGTAGAATGGCTGCAATTAGCAAGTTTGAGTCTTGAAGATTTACATACATATAAAAAGCTCTGGGAAACAAGGTGTGGTTATTATTGTATACATCATTATAACATACCGGAGTACTATAGGAAAACTAAGCTAAACACAAGGTGACGTAACTGGACATCAGTGACCAACCAAATGAGAAGAAATCCTCAGTTAACTAGATACTTTGCATTATTGGCTTACAAAATATTTACCATCCATTAAAATCAGTGTAGAGGAATCTATTTGCTCTGTGTACAATATCTGCTTGCTTCATCCCCAGCAGCACTGAGGAGACTCTCAGCAGTGGTCCTCCCTTATCACAGCACATTTAACAGGGGGCTAATCCAATCAGGTGGAATAACAGGGTTGCTCTCTGTGAGTGGAGGAGGATCAGGCAAGTGCTCCTCTGCTTCCCATTAGTGTGTGTCTCTCCAGCCGGGCCTATCCTAATCCCATTTCCCCATCTAAAGCCTTAACCCAAACAAGCACACAGGACAATAATCTCTAGTCACACTCCTGTCGGCTGCCCCGGGCCTCCTGATGCTGCTAATGGAGGGCTAGTCAGCTAGATGCCAGGGGACTGCAAGGAGACTAGATCTGGCTTGTTCAACCACAGCATCCACAGCCTTTTCTTTGTTTACATCTCCTCTCTTGTTTTTCTCTTTTTGTCTTTACTAGTATTGTGTATCTGTTGCTGATTTGTGTTTCCTCTGCACCACCAAATACATGTAACCACAGGGAAAATCTGGAGTTTGTAGAGGTCTTTTTTCACTTGAGTGTGTCATCAGTATTGTTTCATAAACACATCTGATTATAGGTAATTTTATTGTACACACATTGCCACGAGAATTGGCTAGAAACTATGGTGCTTTGAGAAAGAAGAATAGGTACAGATTTGCAGTATGATTGGTAAAGTCGTTCGATTTTCTCCGACAAAGGAGAAAAAGAGTTTGAGAGGGAATTTTTGGCTCTGGATCCCCAAATTTCTGTCCCTGTTGACGGCACATGTGCCCCAGATGCAGGGTCCTGATCCAAACCCAGGCTCATCCAGACGCCACCCTGTGTGTCTCAGATCACTTACACACTCTCCAAGGGCCTTGGAAAAAACAGCCTCATCCACATTTCTCATTTCTCTTGGTTTCCGTAAGAAAAATGTAGCCCCAATTTCCTAATGAATTCCAACTGAAATATGGTTGGTGCAACAGCATGTACTGCACCTCAAACAAGGCTTTTCAGTTCAGCGTTTTGTTCCATATGGAAGATATTAGTTTCTTCTTATGCTTTAGGACAAATTTGATCATTGAATCTTATTTTTCAGGGACAGGGTGGCAAAACAAACCATAAGTTGAAGTTGTTTTTTGGTAATTTGATTGACTTCTTGGCCTGAAATAAGACTTAACATCACCTTCTTTACCCATTTCTTTTAACCTTCCTCCTCCTCAGCATCTTAAAGTTGAATAAATGGCTGAGTGGTAAAGGTGCACTCAGTGTATTTCCACAGCTGCTAGCAGAGTTAAATCACAGCTAAATCAAGATTGTTCAGAACATACTATATAAAAGTGCAAGAGGGTTGTTTCTGTTACTAAGAGGATTGTTGGGACTGATAAAAGTATTTAAAAAAAAAAGTGTTGATTTCATTTTGTTTGGAAGAGCGATTTTTTTGCATACATATTGATAGTAACATGTTTAAAATACAACTTGCACAGTTTGTATATTGCTTAAATAAAAATGTCAAAAACATGTGTTTTCAATTTTCATCTAATTTTTATCTACCACCAGTATAAAAAAGGGTTTGGTTCATGATTAATACATATTTCAATATTATCTCTGTGAAAACAAGCTTAATGTACCAATACATAGCAGGTCCAGTGAAACAGAAGGGATCAACACTATAAATGTATGAATCCTCAGTCAGGTTTTTCCAATTAAAAAAACGCTTTGTCGTAGCTGTATCTATGAACCTCCCTTTTGAGGTACGTCTTCCAAGCTCATCTACTTTGTCTAATTTCATTCTGCACCGCTGAACTAACTTCATAGCTTACAATTACAGCTGGTCATGTATTAATTGGATATTGGGTGCTGGTAAGAGCTGCTGGTCAACTATGTATGATGGGGGTTAGAGGCAATGACCTGGAAGTGGTTAAAGGCTGCAAAACATCAACACACCAGGGACTGGTTCTCTGTAGAATCAGCACTGGCAGCTCTTGATTTTAATGTATCCAAAACTATTGCTCAATGGAGCTTTAATCACACATAAGAATGTTGGAGAATTTTCTTTTTGATAATTGTTAGAAAGCTTATGGTTCCAATTCACATATCTCTTTGAATTTCCCCCAAATCTTCTCATGTCAAGTAGAGATGTCTGCTGTTGTTAATTTACATAGAATCAGTGACTGCAAAGGATTGCTGTCTCGTGCTAAGTAGCACAAGCCATCTTGAGAAAAAAGAATCCCTAAAGATCCTCTAAATTGTTCCAAAATTGTTGACAGCTTTTACACAGTATGAGAAAAGTTTTAGCCAATTTAGTTATCAACTGCTCTGAGGTCTATGTGTTATAAAAACACCCAAAAAACATCTTTATAAACTTAACATGTTACCTTAATATCTATAGAAGTCGCCTGATTGTTCAACACGCAGAGCCACCAGTTTTTTCCCCACATAATTATCTATTTTGTTCTGTAATGCATTTGCATTGGGCATTTTTTCCTGAAGTGGCAAAAACAGTTATTACTCTGTCCACCCACATGTACAGCTGAATAAGAGCTGTGTACAGCCCACATGAACTCCACCATTCAAATGGAAACACTTTACAGTTAATGTTGTGTATTGGTCTGCAATAGAATCTGCCAGTTTATATGGAAGGCGTTTTGTACTAATCTATAAAACAATGATGTCCAAGAACCCCCCACCCCCCGTTTGTATTTATAGATGGGTATAGGGAGGCAGTCGTAAAGAGCACAGTGAACTACAATTTACTCCCCATGGGTGACTCAAGTTTATTTTACTCTTCATACATAACTCCTGATTACTTTTCACTGCTCTGAATTTGTTGTTCAAATTGCAAAACGAGTGGTCAGCTTGTTTTACATATGCACCAAAGGCTGTGCAGTAATGAATTTAGATCTTACACAAATTAACCTGTGGACACCTTGCCGTTTCTGGCACATATCTCAGTTGCTGCATATATTTGCTGACTGACAAGTCTTTGATAACTGTGTTTATTATCCTGCTTCTCTGCCACAGCTGGATGTTCAACTTGGCAAGTGACCTCAGGGAAAACATTAGTCATATCAATAGTGAGTTATCTTTCAAATGTTGGAGATACACATATCAAATTCAGCTTTCAGTGAACAACCCTGGATCATCTGTTCTCATCATGAAAATCTTGTCTTGGCTGAACATCAGGTAGACAGCTAGCCATCACTGCAGGAGAAATGACCAGCAACCACAGAAGCAATGCTATGTATTAGTGGAATAATGTCTCTGCTCTGCTGTCTTGGGTTTGTGCTGACATTTGCAAAGCCTCTGAAACTAATTACTTGCATGATGGCTTGGAAAGATGACCACTCTTATCCTACTTTCCACCTCCATTTATGTAGTTTCTGATCTTGGAACAGGTGCTGATTGTACAAAATACTGAAGTAGTGTACTGGCTCAAAAGTAATTAATAGTTTGTTGTCAATGTCATCCGGCTGACATTTTAGAAACATACAAGGTTGATCCAACAGTAGCCTCTTCAGCCTGCTTAGCCCAGTCTGTGCTACAGTGTGTTTCTACATCCACATAACCAGAATACTATTCAGAAAACTATCTGTCAGACAACAGAGCACAATCTATACAACAAGCACTTAAATGGGCAAAAATCTAAAACAAGTGAACAGTCCAAAACTATATGTCTTGAATAATTTAAGAAAACCACAGACCAATGAGAGACACTTTATAGCTCTAAGCTAATACCAAGGAGATTATTTCTCTACCGTTAAAATGCAAAAGTAAAGTTTGTATTACGATACAAAAATTATTATTTTTTCTTATCTTTGTTGTTTTCTGACCACAACTTGATTTTATATAAATGAAGCTTCTGCTATCGCCTCTCCATTGTTTTTTGTTACTTGGGAATTAATCTGACTAGAAACAAATGGCAAAGGGCTTGAGAGACGTAGTTATTTTTTATGTGTTTTGTTTTCTTTTTTTAACTCATGCAAACACTTGTTCATGAGCAAATAAAAGTTGAAAATTGGTCAAATGGATAGTAAAAGTTCCCTTAATTCCATTGGAATCCTCTTAAGTGTTTAGGTAAGTAATTAAAACACTTAGGAAAAACTTGAGTTGTTTTTTTGTTTTTGTTTTTTTCATCACATCTTTGTGACCTTACTCTGTATTAAACCAACCTCTGGAGTCTCTGACAGTCCAAATGTTTTTAGTGCTTAAATATTTCATTAATGCTGTTGTCAAAACCTGATATTGTAAAATTAATTGGCTAATATTTTAGTGTTATTAAAAAAAACTATCTGAAGAATATAATTATATGATGACTTTGCCACTTTGAAATTTAATTAATTAACAACATTTAATTATTTTGTTCAAATTAAAACCTGTTGAGGACGGCATCATGTTAAAAACAAATATATTTCTATTTATTATTTAGTTTGATGTGAACGTCACAATCCTGATAGACAGGACTGGAAAATGTGTTCAAAGTTGAAGCTTCTTATCAGCAGTTCAGTAAAATGATAATGAGGTAGTTTATACACTGCAGTAATATATTCTGATGGTAAACGTAAGGCCTTTTCACTTATCAAACATTTGCTGAAATTATTGTGTAAAGGAAATATAATGTTTGGCATTTCATGGTTGGGAATCCTCATCATCTCCAACTGTTGAGGAATTGCTTTTACCCACAGACCAGTGTGGGGCCTGTGGATCAATTTCCTGATGCTCCCCTTTCAAAATATACACAGAGGTCTCAGTGGAGGCAGCGCAGTATGCATGAGGGCAGAGAAAGTGATGCAGGGAGGGGGTTGACAGAGGAGGACAGTTTGGCCCTGGAAGTCTCCACCTGGTGGGGTGGTTGAGGGCCAGCAAGGAGCCCCCACAGTACACAAAGCTCGCCTTGTGTGAGATAAGCGACGGGCACCAGGAGGGCCCTACGGCACTATTTTCACAATCAGGGCCAGTTTGTTTTCTTTAGGCCTCAGAGCCTGAGCCTGTCAGGAGAGCAGCATGCTGGCAGCGCTGGAGGTTGTGTTGGGTAGCACCGTTAAAGGAGAAAGGGGGTCTCCTACAGGGTGGGCTGGGTTTCAGGGGCTCCCAAACATTTTCCTCTTCTATTGCAATGTTTGTTTACTTAACTAAAGCCTCACAAGCGCTGTTTTAAACCTGAACATTCCTGTGCATCCTTTGGTTAAATGTGTCACAAAAGAACACTACAAAAGAAAAGACACATTTAAACAAAATCCCCCTACATTTTTCAACTGACTTTTTCACTTGAGTTAATTTACATTCAAATCTAAGAGCAAGAAATGTGTATTGATGAACCAAGTCTTAAAAAAAAGTACCGTACCAAAAGTTTTGCTATTTAAGAACACTATTTACTTCATGTTTGCTACAAATAATATTTTATTGCTTTTCTAACTAAAACAGCTTTACTTCTGCAGTGTTAAGGTACAAATATGCTTTGTTTTTCTTCTGTTTTTGTTGTAAAGTGTATTTCTGAACATACTGTTGATGCTTTAATGGATCCTGTGGACCTCCACCGTGCATACTCCATTGCTAATGTGTCTGTTTCTATTTTCTTTTGGCAATAACCTTGTGGTGTAATATTATGAGTGTTTATAGTCAAAAGCCACAGTGTAAAAGACTCAGAGTTATAAGAATGTTTTCTTGGTAAAGACTATTCGGAAAATGATACTAAAATTTAATTAGAAACAGTTGCTTTACTGTTGTGAAGATGAGATGCCTAGAGCAAGTATTTTCAGACTTGTTCTACCAAGAAGTACAACAAGGAAAATACAGAGAGGCAATATTCAAGGAAAAGAGATTTTTCAAAGAAAATGTGGCTACAGTTAGAGAATTACATTTTGCAGCCATTCCTGTGATTATTGTGAGTGCTTATCTGATTTTAAGTTAATTTCTTATTAGGTACCAGTAAAGAGTGCTCCCAGGCTTGTGTTGGGATTATTTAAAAGTGGTTTCTCTGCAGGCAGGTTTCATGATTTTTCTCCCCATTCCACAGTATGTCTTGGCCCATCAGAGGCTGTGGGCCGCCAGGACTCCTCTCAGCTCACTCCCTGAAGACCTCTGGCTCCACTGAAACAGGAAATGGTAATAGTATTGCACTGCTTTTCCTCCCCCTATCTGTATCCCCATTTCTTTCCCTCTGAATGAACAAAAAAGGAGAAAAAACAGACATGTAATAACATATATGTGTGGAAAAATGGACCTGGACCATAAAATAAACCAAAAGTACACACTGTAATTTTGTACTTTTGTCAAGTCTGCGTAGACTGTGTAAATATACATTTAATATAGCATATAGTCAATTATTTACACAGATCTAATTGTTTTTTGTTTTTTGTTTTACTTGTATATTACCTGACTACTTAAGTCAGATAACAGGAAAAATCCAGTAACTTTACAGACTGAAACAGTGCAGGAGGCTATCCATGTGTCTGTTGAAATCCAGACAGAGGGTCAGTTGTGTCTGTTTGAACTACTGTCTCTCCACAGGTGGATGAACAACCCCCTCACCCCCAGTCTCCAAGTGTTTATGAGTTGCTTAACCCCTGGCCAAGCAATGTGGTGAAGCCACCCAGCTCCAGTCATATCAGTGGGATCTGCTAACTAGCCCCCACGGACACTGCCAGGTTTTTATAGTAAATCGTGGAGCAAAACCACAATTGACTCAAAAGAGATAGGCTGCCTCTGACTTCATAGCATTTTGCGGTCTACATTTCCCTTTGAGTTGATTTTTTTTCCTCTGAGTTCCTTCCCCTCTATTTTCTTCTTTCATCTTAATTTAAAATGCAGCTGGATCCACCATTCCTTCTAATAGTTTTCTTTGTTTTAGCCTTTTAAAAACAGCGTTTTATCGTTTCAGCTTTCTCCTGTAAGATGTATTTTTTTATGAAAGACTTAATGTGTTCAAGAAGTCCCAAAGTTTGCTGCCATAATGGTGTAGCCGCAAAAATTTCCTTCAAACAAAGTAATTTGTATGAAGACATTTTGTCCTGCAGCACAGCGCTATGAGTTTTTGTCCACAATATTCAGCTCAATATTCCAATATCCTCTTTTTTATTTATTTTTATTTTTTTACCATAGTGGGGTTGTAGGGAAGGCACAAGATAACCCCTGTGGAGCACAGATGTGGACAGTTCAAGCCAAAACCACCAATTCTCTTTGCCAAAATACAGCCGTAAAAATCTGCCTGCAATAAGTAACCATGAAACCAAAATGTCTCTTTTCCTAAAGCAGAACTGTGGGATCTGCCCCATCAACCATGAACCTGAAAGTAACACAGGGGAACTAGAAGGGAGTGCTGAGGCCTGATTGGGTGGAAAACCATCTGGGAAGCTAAGTTTATACTGGACAAAGAAATCTCCACACCAGTCATAAAACATAGTGTGTCGTTGCACACAGATTCTTACAAGGGCCTTTAGTAATGTGAAGATCTTATACAAGTGTAATCTGCTATACAAATTCAGTACATAACATTCTTGTAACCTTTCCTCAGGCCACACCTTGTACTGATATCTGTTTTTGGCATTCAAAACACATAACTAGTGCAGAGTCCTGGTGTTCCTGCCAACGGTTTCTTCGTCCAGCACCCAACTCCAAAGCTCTCAGCCTGGGTAGAGGAGGGCAGCGCACTGGGCCTCTGTTCTCTTTCCCAGGCTTGGATTTGTTGTATTGTGCTCTACTCCTGTGGTTTCATCGAAGTGCAAGTTCGGTGGTTGGCAGAACAGCAAAAATTTTATTTTGCTCCTGCTGTGTTCTCGGTACAGTGATAGATTACTGTAAATTCCTGCTTATAGTTGAACTACACAGTTACATATCAGATCTTAACGTGACCTTAAAACACTGAAGAATTCATAAAATGATTCATTATGTGTATGCTTTAGTATTTATGTAAAAGCTGTAAATTACTGGTGATATGGAGTTAGGTTGAGCTGGTCAGGGATCCATTGACAATAGGATTTTATGAGTGAAGCATTGGATTCCACATCTATAAGAATTGTAATACTTTAACTTTTATTGAGTACTTTTCTAATTAAACAAATAATTTTTTAATATGTTAATACTAAATGCACAATAAAAGTTCAAATTATTTATAGACCAACATTTCAGCATGTTTGTATTGAGGACAGTGTCAATGAAACATTTTTTCTTTATGATAAGAGTTTTCTCCATGCGTTTAATTTAGCATATTTGGGGCTTCATTCAGTTTGCTGTCATAGCAACATACTCTCCACCTTCCTAGGTCTTTCCTTCTGTCTGTCTTTCGCAATTGGACACACTCTTACACACATTTCACATACGCACTGACACACTCAGACCTACACACACACACACACGCACACACACGCACACACACACACACACACACACACACACACACACACACAGTGGTCCTGTGCAGTAGTTTACTCATGTAATGTGACCTGGAGGGGCGCCAACGAGCCAAAGGAAGGTCCGTGGCCTGAGGCCTGCCGACACCTCTCCCCAGCCCTGTTGAAATGTTTATTTATAACTCTCTTCCAGCTCCACCTCCCCCTGTCGTCTGCCAGCCGCCATGCCAATCCAAACACACTAGGCCTCTCCAGACTGATCCAGAGCATGATTTCAGAAAGAAGAGAACCCTTTCCCCTCTTTTTCCCCTTCTCATGCCCAAATACTCCCACCCTTTCCTCCCTCCCTCCCTCCCTCCCTCTGTCTCACTGTGTCTTCCAAAGAGTAATGCTTAGGGAGAGGAGAACTGAGTAGAGACAGAAGGGAGAGGAATGGGAGGGAGGAATGGATAGAAGAAAAGAGGGAGGGGGCAGAGGTTTACTCCATCTAGCCTGGGCTGTTAAATTGGTTTCAGAGCAGCAGTTGGACTCCAGGGATGCACGGCACACACTGCCGACTAGCTGTGTTTGCTTTTGTGGGGTGTAGGAAATCTGATCTCCATCCATGTAGCCAACCTACATCCCACATCCCACCCATCACTACCACCAAGAATGAAGAGAGCTATGAGGACAGTCACCCCAAAAGAGGTATCATTGATACTTTAGCAATAAAAATAACAAACATTAAATCTGAGTGTGGAAAAGTGTATATTTCATTGAAATGTTGAATGGTTACATCATACCACATGAACCATCTTTGTTACAGGCTGGAAGTCACATGTCTGTGAAAGGTGGAATGACATGTTCAGTCCCTGGTGAGCCCAGGGCTGAAGGCTCTCTAAATAGGTTTAATTGGGCCAGGCCTAACACTGCCATGCAGACATCGCCAGACAGACACAGGGCTTCAGGGAAAAGCAGCACACCCAAGAGACCTCAGGCACCGTGTCCCTGTATCTGACTTGGTGCTGTTGTGTGGCTCATTTGGTATACTCACAGTTTAGGGACATACTGCTTACACATTGCCGTGTCCAAGGGAGCTGTGCCAAATTACCAATACCAGTTGTTTATCCAAAAAACATGCTCATACAGCACAGCTATGATTGGTTTGTTGCCCAAGGCATAACTCTAGCTCTCAAAAGTGGGAATTGTTTACCTCCTTTAGCCTGTGTGTGTTTGTGTGCTTGTTTATGTATCTCTGTTTATGCGTTAGTACACACAAGAGCATTGTCTGTGCGCCTTACTATAGGCATCTTTGCAAGAACCCTCTCCAACTTAACCACTGAGGTCTGTGACATCCCCTGCAGCTGATGGTAAAATGCCATAACAAAATTGAAATGTATACCGTATTATTTCCACTCTTTAAATGAAGCGAGTGTCTGATAAATAATATATGATGCATCGAATATTTATTCAGATAGCAAGGAGGAAATAGACTCAAATATGTAAACAAGCCCATATATGTAAATCCATGTTTAAAATATACCATATACACTATACTATAAGTGTTTCATTAGTGCAAACAGGTGACAGAGGTGGGAGCTTGAAGCATCAAGTGCCACTGAGGTCACAGTGTTTCTTTCATGTACATACCAGTCCTATCACTATCACCTCCTCTTAGGCTTTCTGTACTCTATATTCTCTCACACACATGAAAAAGCATACACGTTTGGGACAGATCTTCATTTCTCTCACAGACAGTTCGCTTGCCTTGCATCCGAATGGACTTGTCTTACATTGCATAGGTATATGATGACAAATCCTACATTTAATTTACTCTGCCTTCTTGCAGTGCACACCAACTTCTTTTATTTAATAAATGATCATGTTTTAAAAGCAACCAAGTGTTGAGTGAACCACTACGCACACTAAAACACCTTCCGTTACAGTGCATAGTTGTCTGTTTTGTGTGTGTGTGTATGTGTGTATACGCTCAGTATGAGTGAGTATGCGTGCATTCATTTATTTTTCTGTGTGTGTGTGGTTGTGGGTTCCTGCGTGCTCATTTGTGTGTTTATATTCTTGTTTGTGTGTTTGTCATGAGTAAGTCCTGGGGGAATGCGGTCTCCACAGTAACCGTCTCTCCCGGTGGTCCGTCATTAATAGTCTGTCGGGTGTTGATGATTTAGATTCAGTAAAAAAAAGCATGCAGTCAGATATATCAAGTGAAATCCCATAAAATCATTTAACAACTCTGCATAATAAACATCTCGACAAGTAAATAAATAATCAGTAAATCAAGGGGTCAGTTTAGGCAACCTTTTATTTAGACTGTTGTGTGTGTGCTATGTGTGAGCGAGTATGCGTTCGCGCATTTGGTGTTTGTTTTTCCTCTTTGTCTCATTTCTCCCCCCGCCTCTCCTGAGTGAAGAGAAATTGAGAAACCAATCTAAAATCCATCAGGACTTCCCTGCCCACAAGCCCCTCTCCCTAAACCCCCCTTCGCCCCCTCCAACCC
>JAPQRP010000030.1:23273503-23284854 GCA_037367295.1 Apogon hyalosoma
CAACCCAAAGGAAATTGGTTTCACCCCCCCAACACCATCCCCCCCCCCACTCCTGTTTTTTGTGTTGCAAGCGTCTGGAAATTGGATGAGATGTTCGTTTAGCGGGCAGCTGGTCTGGGGCCGATATGAATTGCGTTTCCCCACGCCAGGAAAGGTCAAGCCCCCTCGCCTTGACGGAGTGCATCGGCCTATTGAGTGGTGCTTTAGTCCATTTACCAACAGCCAATGGCAAGGCAGCAGAGGGGAGAGAGGGAAGCACGGTACTCTATGTAGAAGAGAGAAGAGAATGGCAGCACGTCGGATATAAATTCATTGTTTCTCATCACCCAGCTGGGGCAGGAATGGCTGGGAGTGATTGCTGGGATGGGGGAAGTGAGGTGGGAATATTACCGTCTGAGTAGTCTGTGCCTGTGCGAGAGAAGAGATGAGCACCTCTATTTTACCTCCATTGGCTCCAGATTCAGTCTGGCTGCCCAAATTTTCAAAGACAATGTGTAGAACTTATATTGCCTCTGAAACAGCCAAATGAAAATCAGATGCTGCTTCCATAAGAATTTGTTCAATCGAGTAAGTGCTCAAAAGACAGTAAAATATGTTGGTTCCTCTCATGCCATTCCTACAGAAGTGTACCTTTATATAAAGAGAACAGGAAATGATGCTACAGCACAACTGGTTATCGTGAAAAATACATTTTAGAGGATTAAAAATGAAAATGCTAAAAATAGGGACAATTAAAAGGTTCTGGAGACAGACACCTCAACAGTACTCATACACCAACGCCTCAGGGCTCCCATCTCTCTCTGTCTCTTTCTCTCTGACTCTCATACATGTATACAGAAAAGGGGGTAGCTGTCCCTTTAATTTTCATCCTTGCGTATCTGGAGGAGTTAAGGGAAAGCAATTAAAACAAAGGCATATTTAACATGGGGTTAATGATTGGCTGACCCTGCAGTCAGCACAGTGACAATATCTTAATTATTGAGAAACCTAAAGTCATTACGCCTACGAATGGCCTGAGGAGCATCTCTATTGATCGGGATCCAGTCCTATTACAGGCCCAGCCTGGACCAATGAAGCCCCCCATTATAGACAGTCTCTCTCTCTCATTCTCACTCTGCTCACTCAAGCTCTCTATCTTTCACCTTGTCTCTGCCTGTCTTTCTTTCTCACTCCCTTTCTCCTTCTCTGTGTCTGCACTGCGAGCTATTGGATGTGGTGAATGGTGAGACAAGAGCCAGACGAGGCTTGTGGGCTTTATTGCTTTCTAAAAAATTCATAACCAAGCCTGACATTTTTGCTGAGGAATGATTATTTTTCTTCCTCTCTCAATCTACTTTCTTCTTTGGTCCTTCTCATTTTTTGGTTTAAGTGACCGAAGTGTTCAAAATCAAGTGGTAAAAGGATTGATCAGTTATCTCATTCTGAATAAGGTTAGACACCTTTAATCTCAGGGCTTGTGTATTTAACTGGACGATCCTGTGAGCGTTTCTGCAATTCATAACAGGTGATTGTAACCTGAAATATGAAGTTGTGCTCTTTCTGATAAAATAAATATATTCTACAGTAAACTGCTATATCATTAATGCATTTGCACATTATGTTAAAGTCCACACTGGTCTTCATATATAGCTGTAATGATGCAATTTATGAAAGCATTAATGTAATTTAACAAGACATTAATTTTATTAAACCTTTAGCTCGACAGTTAAAAAGGCAAAGTAAATGACACGACATTGAATAATATTTAAATACAGAAAACATGCAATCAAGGGAGCCTGACTTGGACTCATTAGTTAAAACAAATAATGTTTAGATTTATGTCTAATTACAGTTTGCACATTTTCATTTGCTGAAAAGTGGAATGACTAAAAGGTCAATGCATAATACAGTATTATCACATAACACTTGTACAAAAAGACTTTAAATAAGTGCTGTGTAAATTCATTGTGTGGTACATCTGTAATGGCTTACGACTGCACTTATAACGCATCGATAAGTATTATGAGTTCTTATATGCATAGTGATAACACAATATGAGTTTCTTTATTGGGTGCTGTTGCGTGGTCGTCATAGTAACCATAAAGATTTGTTATCTGATATTATGTTTTAGTGTCACTGATTTCCGTGCTTTATGTGAACTCTCCCTGAGGATTTATTACTGCTGAATAAAGATGAATGTAATAAGAATGATTATTTTAGGCAGGTAATCATTAAGTTTGGATTTAAATCAGGCAGAGAGCGTTTTAAGACTACTACAGTGCTAATATGAGTGCATGGTGGTTACTTGAAATTTAGTAGTTTACAAATTGATAGTCACACCATTAAAATGTAATTAGTAATATAAGTATTTTAACTACTCTAGTATAGTTATGTAAGTTTTTATATTTGATCACTCCTAATTAAATGAGAGCCCTAAACACTAAATCACCATCGCAGGCTAATGTTAAAGTCAATTTCTAATTTCAGAAGATTTCAGTACTAATAGATTTCCAAATCCAAATTGTGTTTTTATTCAATAATATCGCCATGCACCTTGGTGTGACGGCACTTAAATATTAATTATTAATTCTAATTTAATTAATGCAGGTATTGTAATGGTTACTGATTAATTTCTTTATATTATATATTTATTATACTTATATATAAATACACATTATTTATGTAACTCATTTAGAGATATCAAGTCACTGTACAACACTGATTATTATTATACGGTATAAACATTATGTACATAGACTCAATGGTACTGCATGTTCAAATTCTAACAATAACCTCTGACATAGGATTTTATAATTGTTAAGACAAAAACATGGGGAAAAACGTAAACTTTAAAATGAGACTTTATGATTCTGGTAATAGTTTGTGCTTGTACAGATGTATGTGCTTGCAGGTTTGCATACGTAAATATGTGTTTTCTGATTGATTATGGGCAGGATCCATTTATCCAGTGCCCCTTTCATTCGACTGCTGTGAGACACAACCCAATTCAGTCTCTAATGGGAGGCCAGTGAGTGACTCCATGTCATGATATGTGTTTTATGATAAATGTAGAAGCCAGACAACTTCACCACTGTCACACTGCCTTCTCCTCTTGTGGCCCCAGAGTGAAGCAGCATGGGGAGAGCTGAGATGTAATTACCCAATCAGTGTGTGCCATCCTTATTAAAACACTACTAACAGTGCTCCATTATTGAAATACCCCCCACTGGACTCCTCTTAATTCATTAAATAAATTAGCACCAGTGCCTTTAATAATTCATAGAATGATGTCTACGTTTTCCTCCCCCATAGAGGGTAACTATAACAAAACCATGATACCGAAGGCAAAGACTGTAAGATGATACTGAACTGAGTGGTAACTCATAAGGAGAGCTGTGTGATTACTGTGAATTTAAAAAAAACAAAAAAACAAAACACAGCTCTTTTGTATTTTAGGTATTATCATTTAGTTTTATGTGAGCTTTGCTGTTGGCAGTTTGAATAGTTGAGTTGAATTTAATATGGGTTGAAATAATTTAAAATATGAGTAACTGTATATAGTTAGTTACAATTTATATAATTGGAAATGAGCAAAAAAAAAAAAAAAATCAATAGATAACTTACAAGAATTACATTTTTAAGTCTAATTTAACCCATAAAGACCCATACATCCACCATCTACCAAAATCATCTACTGATCTAAACTGTTTAATCCCTGTTGATCCATTAATCCTATCAATAGATGTCAATAATTGGTGTAAAATACAGTTTGTCATCTTTTCATGGTCATCAGATATGACCCATTTGGACATTCAGAGGCTCCGTAGTTACCATGGAAACACTGTCATCTTCTACAACATTGATTCACCAGTAAAACACATGGAAAAGTCACTTTTTCTTCAGTTTTCTCCATTTTTGATATAATAATCCTCAACTTTACTCTGAGCTTTTATGAACATCTACATGCTTAGTAAATTAAATGTTGGAAAATACCTGATTTTCACCCAAAAAACACAAAATACGGGAGATAGTATTACAATAAATGGTGATAAAGCACTAAAGGTCAGTTAAATATAGAGAAAAATTAATTTGGGAACTGCAACAATGTCACACTGGGTCCTTATGGTTTAAAAAGGAGCACTGGTCTTGTATCGCATAAGCCCCGATCTCCATACTTATGTAAATGTGTATTTTTTTAACCTCTTGTCCACATGTAAATGGTGTTTTAGGTCATTAAGAATTGAAAATTTTAAGGGTGTTTTCCTAAGTAAAAATTTTTAAAACTCCAGTTTTTCTATGTAGTCAGGGAAAATTAAGAGCTTGGAAAAGGAGATGCACATCTGTTGTTGCTTTGTGTAATAAACATGCACCTGAAATATCACTTTCATGTGTACAAATCGGTGTATGACCTGCAGTGGATCGAGGTCGGACTGGCATTATGGTGACTTCAACAAACTGAACTAAACTTAAGTTAACTCAAGTTTATAACTTGTCATTGCTGTTCACCGTCAGCGTCTTCTACGTCCAGTATTACTTACAGTGTCTACAGTTTTAAATTCACCAGAAACAATGGTTTGTGGGTGTTTGAACCAGCTTGTAGTTGTTTTTGCCTTATTATGTGCACAGAGATATTTTCTAAAACAAAGATAGTTTAAACAGATTTTCTTTTAAAAAATAGAAGAAGAAAAAATCTGTTCAGAAAAGTATCCATGTTAGTGTGTATGGGGGATTAATTCCAACTTTGTAGACTGCTTTCCATGTAGTTGAAAACAAAAGATTAAGGAAAAATTTGGTTACCAACATTTTTGACACAAAACGTGACTTTAATTTTGTCTTTATGACTGCATGACTCCTGTTCTCAGCTTAATGTAGTTTAATTTAGATAGTAGGTGTGAATGAATGGGACATTAGCAGTTAACTTACACATTAAATAATTAAATAACTTCACTTTGAGTAATCTAAGGTAAATCTTAAGGGCCTGCATTCACAATAATGGCTACTGGTACTGTGTTTTTATTTTATTTGTCTTTGTTTTACCAGTATTAGTTCAGGTATCGGTCTGACACATACTGTACACAAACTTTACTACTATGGTGAGATGAGCTGAGGTACGGCAGCCAATATGAAATCAAGCACATCCTTTAAAAGTACATCTTAGTTTTTTCCCACATGGCTTCATGGGTGTCTCATGTGTCCCTCTCATTTGTGTTGCATTAATGTGCTAATGAGAATATCCTTGAGCAAGGCAGAGAAGCTAAAAGACAAATAAAGCAGGGAGTCAGATGAGGGATCTCGCTGTGTCTCTACATATCTTTAATTGACACATCTGCATCCCTGATGAAATATTTACCGCCTCTGACGATGGCGCAGTGACGCGTGGCGATCAACACTGTGTTGCCGATGGTGATGTCGACATGTGATTGTGTTATTGATGTTATTAGGATAGACCCGCTATAGTGAAGATTTAGGTTTATTCAGCTTTTCAGATCCTTATCTATATATTTATGATTGCATCTTCTATAGGTACCTTGTTTTTATTGCGATATAAAGCTGTCATGTGACTTAAGGTCTGTGTCTAAGTCGGTCTGACAGTTTTACACAAGTTATTGAAATATGCATGAAAGAATTAGCCTTCTTTTATTATTCTCAAAGTAGCCATTACACTATCTAACCATGGCAAATGTTAAATAAACATCAGCGAAGTGAGTTTGTTCTCTGTAAAACTCAGGTGTATTTGAGGATTGTTTAAGATGAAGGTGAAAATATAAGGGGTTTACAGTTAGCCATGCAGTTAGGATAGAGGAGAGACTTTGAATACTAGCAGTATGTATGTCTCCCCAAATACACACACATCGTAGAACACTGATTGATGCAAAACTATATGGGAAAGGATTCGTGTGTGTTGTGTGAGTGATGATTTTTGTCTGTCTTTCTGTACCCTGTGTGTTTGTGTGGAGGTTCATACCCACAGTACATGTGTGTGTATGCTGCATGTGAACTCGTGTGTTTGTGCCTTCACTGTGCCTTCTGTGTGTGTGTGTGTGTGTGTGTGTGTGTGCGTGTGTGTGCGTGTGTGTGTGTGTGTGCGTGTGTGTGTGTGTGTGCACCGTGCCTGTCGGGATGTGGCGGCCCTCTCAGCCATGTCAGGGACAGCTTCGTCGAGGGTGGCAGCCGGGGAAAATGATGATGATGAAATTAAAATTCTGCGCCCGGCAGAAGGGGCTGCCACGATTTCACTGGCGGCTGTGTGCATCGATCTGTTCCAGCATTTGACTTTCAACCATGACAAAACTGTGGGCAAATTAATTGTTCTCCAGGATATTAGGCATCAGAGTCCATTAATCCTCTCTGGAGCGCCACGCCACATGAATACTAATCGTCTTTCCAGGCAGCAGTCTCATCCCTCGCTCCCACTCTTTCTCCTCTTTTTTCTTTTTTATCCCTCCTCTTTTCTTACTCCTCTCTTGCTCTTTACAAATATACTCTTCTCTGATGTTTCTTTACTTTCCACTCTCTTATTGCTTATTTGTCTCCAATCTCTTTTTTCCCCCTGTCTCTGTAGATTTTATCTTCCAGCCTCTCTCCCCCGAAAACTGACAACAAAGCTAGTGTTGTTTTATCTATGAAACTTTTCACAGTTAAGTAAAAAAAAGAAAAAAAAGAAGGCTAATAAAAATGTATTTCCCCAAACCAATCAAACCCAACAGGAGCGCATGTTCATATTATCGATTAATTGTTTGGCTTTTGCACAAAAAGTGGAGGCTATGAAAAGATTATAGTTAGGAAACATACAGAAAACAGTCTGTCAAGCTGAAATAGGTTTTTGAATTATACTTATCTTTCTATATATTTCATCTATATTACTCTGCCCAGATAAGATTGTGGTAATAGTGTAAGGAGCATGGCATTTGAGAGAGAGAGAAAAAATAGCCCCCAACACCAATTATGTAAGATATTAACACATTAGTCGGCGCAAGACCTAATTGGATGGCAGCCCTGTGCACCATGACAACAATCACTTAGGCCCTGTTTATCTCGTAATTGATAGTCTGGAGCTTAAGCAGCAGAGGCATCAAAAATTCATATAGCACAGTGAGGACTGGCCCTTCCTTTCAGACCACACATTGATTGGTTTTTATTTTCCTCCCTCTAACCAGGGTAATTTTTTGAGTTTTAGGACGAGCCTATGATATTGACGTTTTGCTGTGTTTTGATAGATGGCCGGTGGGCTGTGGCAGTAATAGTGTAAGTTATCTGACATTCAGGCAGGCGGGGTCATGGGTCCAGACACAATATATTCACAGCGTTTGCTTATTGACAAACTATCGCAGGTATTGGCTATGGTCCATAATAAATATATATGCTTTCCTGCTTTTTTTCCCCCCAAAGGCAGCAATGCAAAAAGTAATACATTTTTAAGGTGTTGTTAGGGTATAGCATCATTAAAACTAATCTGAAAAAGCATTACAATAACAAATCGATAGTCTGGTTTGATTCAGTTTTCATTAATTTAGACAACAAAGACATGAGCGTCTATGGAAGGGCCATTGATTGTCCTCTGCCACTATATTTTACGCAGAGCCACTGAAGGAACTGTTGTTGATGACTGGAAGCATTAAACTCTCATTTTCCTAAGCCACCCACTGGACTCACACTCCTTAAAAACAAAAACAAAAAAAAATGCACATATACACGTCCATTATGTCCACTTGTGCCAGGTAATCCTTTCACACAAACCAAGATACCATTTATAGCTCAGTGACATCATAGTGAATGTTTTCAATGTTATTATCAGTGTTTCATATAACATTAATGCTCCATCTACATAAACACAGATTTTTTTTTCTAAACAAATATTTTCTTCCTCTATTTAAAAAAAAAAAATCTGTCCATGTGACTATACTTGGACAAACCATTCTTTCTGTGGGACCTAAAACTGTGGACACTGTAGATAACACTGGACGTAGCAGGTGCAGAGGCTTTAATCTGTCACCAACGTGAGTATCAATGACAAGTTAAGCCATAATCTTAAGTTATCTTAAGTGTTGGTTCAGGTTGTCATGTATTGTTTACAACATGTGGATTTCGCCATAACACCAGTCCGGTACATTTTTGAAAGGTATCTGCTGACCTCGATCTACTGCAGGTCAGACCCTGATTTATACACCTAGATTGGATGTTTCATTTGGAGGTTCATTACACAAAGCAATAACAGACATGCAAGAAATGTGTAATGCCACCATTCTCCAATCTCTCCATTGTCCCTGTCCACATGAATACACCAACTGGAGTTTTTAAAAACCTATGGTTTGCAACCTAAAGCACTGTTTACATGTGGATGAGAGGTGGAAACATAGAGAAAAATATCCATTGTACAAAATATCCTCACTAGTTATGACAGGACATAAATCAGTGACAATATTAGATTATTATGCCACTCCCCCAAAGGGGAGGCAAGGGGTATTGTTTTTGGTTCGGCTTGTTTGTTTGTTTGTTAACACTCTAGCAGCAAGAGTATTTGGTTGAATTCATACAAAATGGTTGGTTTATACATTGCCGGTGACCTAGAATAGATCTCATTACATTTTGGGAACAGTAGGTCAAAGTTCACATTTTTAATTCATTTTTAAAATCTTATTTCTCCCCCATTTACTTATAATGGGAAAAATTTCAAATGTCTGTAGCAGCAAAACTGTTGGTTGAATTCATACCAAATTGGGTTTATAGATTGCCAGTGACCCAGAATAGATGTCGCTACATTTTGGGGAAAGTAAGTCAAAGTTAAAATTTTTTGTGATCTTTTAAAATGTTTTTTTCTTCTCCTATTTACTTGTAATGGGTAAAATATCAAATATCTATAAAAACATCAATTTTATTTCAATTTACTTCAAACTTAGCACATATATAGAGGCAATTGATATGCTGACATCAGCACACACATAGACATGATGACATCAGCTGGACCGATGCCAAAATAAGTTATAATATGTGCGAGAGGTGGGGTTTGTTGTGCCTGGCACCACTTGTTTTAATTTTAGTAAACTTAAACCTTGAATTATAATGCATTTGTAACAATGGTTCCACCAAGGGCTCTGTAGATGAACCTATTTTTGCTTTGGTTTGCTCAGAAATACATTATTTTATTTGCATTTCCCATAAATTGGACATGGTGCATGCACAGCTACTGCAGTAGCTGTGTTATCAAAAGCAGACTATTATACTGGTTTCTTGGACTTCTGCAGGACTGTTAATGACAGAGGAAGAGCATGGGGTGAGCAAGGAGTCAAAGGAGCAGAGTATAAGAATAAAAGAGTAAGCAAGAGAAGGAGGGAAATAGAGCATGGAATAGAGTAAGGGTGAGGAGGTAGGAGCAGGAGAGCGAGTCCCTGGTGGGCACTTCCTGGCTAAATCTCTCCTCTGCTCTCTGGCTGCCTCTCTTCTCTTCTAGTGCTAATTAATTGGGCTGGGGAATCAACACTCTCATCTTAAATCTGCTCCCTAATTGAGCAGTCCTTTCTGCCAGCATTAGACAGCTCAGCATGCGTCTTCCGCATGATTTGGAGCTAAACGCACTGTCACTTTATTACCCACCACATAACTCGTAAAGCACTATTACACCGATCAAATAGTTGCTACAATTAGCATGTTGCCATTTGAAGAGTCTTCATTTAGGCCTTTCCCATCTCCACTAAAGGTAACACTGACACCATTTAAAGCACAATCTTTTGTGCTATGATAAATTATGATGCATTTACATTTTTAAAGAATGTGAAAGTGTGAAACAGCTGTCAGTTATTTGATGTTAAGTGATACTAGTCTTCACATTAATTGAATAATCACAGGTGATGCATATGTGATGGATGGATAACTTTTAGTCATGGAAGCAGCCTTTGCCCCTTTGAGCTAAATGTGACTCACAGTAACAATATAATTGACATGAAATTTAGTACGTAACAGACATTTGTGTTCCCCTTAGGATGACCTGTGATTAATTTTAAAAGGTTTTACTTATTATAAAGTATTCAAAGTGTTGGGTGCTTTGATTAGGAGCTACAACGGTGGTATTCTTGTAAGACTCACCAATACTTTAATCCCAGTCTGCTTGGAGCGAAACTGCTGCTGGTCTATTTAAGAAGTGAGGTAGTGGTGAAATTGTGGCAAATACAAAACCTAACATGCTGCATACTTTTAATACCCCTGGGCCAAATATAGTATAAGATTCTGTTGAAAGTTACTGCCCTATAATTTAGATTAGATTGTCTTTGTGTAAAACTTATTACATACATGTTTATGTTTGAAAGTACTCAGATATTATAACTGCATAAGGCACAAGGCCATTTGACCTTAAAAAAGTAGGTCAAGGTCACCTATTTTCAATAGGCTTCTAGTCCATGCCAAGATGCATCCACAGTATATATTTGGTGTATATATCTCAGTGCATTCTTCAGATAATGTGATTATGTTGCTGAACAGACAGACGGGCAGACAGACGATACAATGATTACAATACCCCTCAACCAAGTCTTATTTATGAATGGTCTCTGATATAAACAGTTATCACTGAGAACATGTTAGCATACAGAGAACAGCATTTAGCCACATGGCTGTTGATTTATAGTCTGTTACAGTATTGTGTACAAAATAATAAAATTTACACTTTTTTAATATTTTTATGTAGTGTAATTACTAATGTATAATTCAATAATGTAAAACTCATGACACTTAATGTCATGCACTGGCATGAACATCTTCAGTATCAAGCCCGTTCCTGAGTTTTACAGTCACTGTGAAGGTCAGTGATGAATTATTCCTGTGGTGTCTGGTGGTCTGTGGTGTTGAGATATTTAGATCTTCTCACATTTGGCTATCGTAAATCATGGCACAGCCTACTGAATTCCTTTTGTTTATAGTATTAACTGTGGAAACATAGGTAAGTGGGAAAAAAGTTATAAGGTGTTTGAAACGAGAGGTCACGGTCATGTCAGTTCATTCATCTACCTTTCACCGAGAAATGCTTTTCACATGAATAGCTTTCAGGAAGATATCAGGCATAAAAAGAAATGGCTGGCACATACTCCTGAAAATGAAATCTGGTTCTGGTTATGAGAAGTTCCCACCCTCTTCTTTTCTTGTTTCCATAGTGTTAAATGGTCACACACAAGCTTTAAAAGTAAGGTCTAATAGTTTTGGGTGAGCTTGTGTGTGCGTGCAGAGTGATTGTCCAGCATTGCAGCACTTTGATTCTCTGTCTTGAAGGAGTGATGTCATTGTTCCTCTGGGGTTTCAAACTTACTGGGATGAGGGTCACAAGGGTCAGCACAACCTTGGATTCATCCTGTGTAAACCCCCCCACCCACCCCGCCTTCATCACT
>JAPQRP010000030.1:23294736-23339396 GCA_037367295.1 Apogon hyalosoma
CTCCCCCAGCCACCGCGCTCCTGCGCCCCCACGCCCCCCCTCTCCCTCTCTCTCTCTCTCTCTCTCTCTCTCTCTCTCTCTCTCTCTCTCTCTCTCTCTCGCTCTCTCTCTCATTCCCCTGCGTCGTAGGAGATACAGGCGGTAATAAAAAGGCGTTTATTGGACGATTTTCTGGAGGCCCGTTGGTTATTAACATGTAAATTAAATCATCACAGCTGTTCCATTTTCAATCAGATGGAGTTTGAGGGAGGCGGGGCACAGACGAGGACCCCAGTGCACTGATTTTATTACGCACACCTTCATTAGGAGCCCTGCAGCCACGATCACCACCACCACAACAATCAACCTCCTGACATACACACAAATGCACAGAGAGGCAGGCGCTGGCACACACATACAGTACACTGATAATGCTAAATGTTCTTACAGGCATGTAAGCTACTCCCACATACATAGTGATTTTCAATATGAATGTGGTCACTAAATACTGTAAACCCAAGATAACTACCAGTGTTTAATGCAAATTTCAATTTCAGTATCTAAAAAATGCAAACGTGAGCATCTTTTTACAAAGCTACAACTGAAAACATTCTAAAAATATGAAAACATTTAACATTTCAGGTTCTCCTCATCCAGCCACCAGTATTGTACTTGACCAGCACTGCAACCAAAACCTCATAGATCAATACTGAAAAGTGACATGCTCTTAAAGACGATGACGCCTCACTGATGGCTGTGAAAAAAGCTTTGCGTCTTGGAGCAGAAAGCACCTGGATCCCTGAAGATGATCAGGAAAAAAGGCAGACGGGTGGCTGTAACTCATGGAAATTGTCAGAAAACGCAGCAGATGATGGACTTTATCAATGATCATTTTTCTAATGCATATATATGTTTTAAAGGCCTCCAAGACGGACCATCCCATAAACGAGCAGTGTTTAAGAGCATGGGGCAGCAAGACTTCAGCTGTGATGAGATATTGGTAAGCCTGTGCAGAAAGGTTAATGTTACCCGCGGAACGTGCTAATGGTTTTGGTTTGACAATGGCCTGTGGGGAATGTGGTGGAAACCTCATAGAAGCTAACTCATCGACACATAAATTGTACATTTTCAACAATTTCATTATCATCTACACCATCTTACTGTGACATATATCAATAGGGATGAAGTGGATGGTCTTATTTTTCTTGCTTCTCCCCTTAACTCACAGGCCTGAGAGGATATTGATCTTTCATCTTTTCAGGGGAAGAATCACATTATTGCTGATAGAAAATAAAGTGCCTAAGCCATATGGAAATTAAAGTATAGGAGCGGCACGCAGCAACGCATGCCAAAAACACTAATAGCATTTATCTTCCCAATAAGGATAATGGATAGCTGATTACATGGCATATATAATGTGCATTGTAATTATCAGTTAAATGAACAGAAAGGAAATTATTACTTTACAGTCTAATTGAATGTGCCACACTTAAAATGCTGGGTAACCAAGTATTATATTTTATTTTCTCCTCAGTAAATGGAAAATGTGCTAAAGCTGTTGTTAAAAAGCTGGTTAATAACCTGTCTAAGGGAATAACTGTTAAAGCACTGAGACTTCTTCTATGCAAAATTGCATTTAAGATGGGGAATGAGGAAATAAATCTATATGAGGATTACATACCAGAATGAAGGTGGTGAGGTTCGTGTCTGTGTTTGGCACTGACGAGTCAGACAGCAGCTTGGATGGGTAGTGGTGAGATAATGGATTGACCTCTAGTCTGCCCGTGCAGAGTGGCTGCATTATAGCAAAGCCAGTGTGAATAAAAGAAAAGATGGTTATTTTTAGCACCCGATTGAAATGCTAAACGAACCTGCCACTGGGCTCAGAGAGCAGAGCTGTGAGGGAGATAAAATCTTGAAGAAGGAAAGAAAAAGAAAAGAGGAAGGTAAAGGAAAATTTAGGGGAGGTGAAAAAAGTAAAAAGACATGGATGGAAGAATGACTGGAGGAAACAGAATATAAACATTTACCACCTCAGTGCAGTCAGTGATGCTCCTGCCTACATTCACTAAACAAACAATAGACACAATCCTAAAAGGAGATGCATAATTTACATAAATTATATATTAATCCAGATTAATTAGCATATATATTTGAATTAGGATTTAAAGGCTTTAAGGCCTATTTTGATTATTCCACTATGTCTCCAACCTCTGATCACTCTGGAAAGACGATGAGAATTTGTATATTCAACACTAATACTCTCTGCTAATAGTAGTTAATACTGATATGCAGATTTACTTAATTACTAAATGGATTTTACTCTACTTTGCCATGCTCCGCCACAATGAGTCAAGTATGTTTGTTTTAGTTTATGTTCAAAGAGGCTTATATAAACTCACATCCTCCAATTAATGCAAGAGGATAAACTTTGGCTTATTTTGGCAGGGTTCCATTTCTTTGAAACAATAAAAGCCCATCCTACATTTCCTCCTCATCTTTATGATTATTGCCATCCTGAGAATCAACTACATCATCACTCTAATTTGCCTCATTAGTTACAGTAGTTAGGGTAACGATGATCCTCCTATAATATGTCACCAACCTTTATGTGTAATCCAGAGGAACTATACATGACTGTGTCAAGCCCTATTAGAAACAGAGAAACGATCTCCCTCCGTGTTGAATATATCAACCTAGTAAACAGTCCCGTTTATTGGCACAGGCTGCTGTTTTATGACTTAATCTCCGGTGGTAAAGCAACTCGGCTACAGGTCATATTGGTTTATTGTTGTGGCACTTAATAATCAATACCATAGATGCTGGGATGCTATTACAAGACTGTGCTAGATTGATCTGCGGAGGGTAGAATTTTCCTTTGGACTGAATATCACAAAGAGAAATGTGAAAAGCTGCTGTCTCATTATGAAGTGCTTGCCAACAATTTATATCAAGCTGTAGCCACACAAAACACTTGCATAAATCATATTTACCTTGCTTACTTACACATATTGTTTTGATTTTGTTAGCAACTTCCAAGCCTACAGCAGTACATATGTAACTGTGATACGGTCAGATATCTATGGCTGGTGTTTCTTTGCTGTTTTTCATCGATGCACAGCGTGGATGTCGTAAAGCTCGCAAGAGGAGATAGAAAACTTCTCCCCAACACCACCCCTCACTGCCCCTAACCCAACAACCCCACTCCTGTGCAGGCCCCCCATCCTCTGTGTCATACGCAACATTGATTGTCTGTTATATTACATTGATCAAGAGGTGATAACTTGTAATAATTGGATGTTAAATTAAAGAGCTCTCTCTTAGTTCTTGCCATCTCAATTGTAATTGTCATTGGGTGGCAGTTATGATGATGTATGAGGGGTTGTGTTTTGCGCAGTGGAGCATGACCCTGATGAGTAATGCTCTTTTTGGCTGCTTGGCATCTCTCCATTTCTCTGCTTTGCTTTAATGTGTGCCGAATGGAATATTAAGAGGAATTAGGAGAGGCGAAGAACTAGAGGAGAGAAGAGAAAGTAGTAATGGCTTTAGGGTCTCAAGTGAGAAGATTAGAAGAAAACAAGATGCATGTCTGGCTCTCACCGTCAGAGTGTCTGTGTCGTATGTGTATGTTTGCGTGCATTACAGTAATTGTATGCCTGCCGTCCTTGTTGTCCTGCGCCTGCCTCTAAAGAGCTGTTTAGATTCACTGCTGTCGACTTGTCCCGTGTTGAGCCTGCCGTGCTGTCACCTGACCTAGGAGTGACAAAGCAGAGTCCTTACCCCTTATTATGAGAACATGAGGTCAAAGGCACAGCTGCATATGACAGACACCTCCTCACTTCCCGACCCCTGTCACTTCTCATCTATATGAACCACCTCCATAGGCTTGGTGTTCCCGCCAAGGACATTATACTATTCAAGTGTATCATCCAGAGAATTCAGACAGAAGGGGACAGCCTCTATGAAGTATTTTCCTGCAGAAACAAGACAAGTTTTGTTTTTTTATAAAACACGACCTCATACCTAAATGACAGAATATGTTGATTGCCAGTGCTTCCCTAGAGCAACATATATTGGTGTTTAGAAATTTGGTGTACTACTGTAGCTCTTCTACAAAATGATGCCCCTACAGACAGCAGGAGAAATGACATGAAATAGAAATAAATGCAGTAGGGAAAATAATACAACATACCAGTGTCACTGTGAAGGTTTGGTTAAGTTCAGAAAAGGGCTAAAATCCTAAAATTACATGATGATAATGATCAAGGTTACAGTAACAAACACAACAACATGGTTGAAAAGCCGCAATACTTTATTTTATTTTGAGATGGTATATTAACTTACTTTGTCCTGATATTTCAAATATAAACATATTTGCTAATCAATTTTTCATCAGATACAAATTTTGTTATACACACATGCACATAACTGTAACAGGTTTCCTATGTAAACATGAGATCAGGCTGATGGTGCCATCTATACTACTAAATATATTTCTCCCTCGAATGATGAACAGTTGTCTACTTGAAAAAATGAAATGAGTCACAATGGGTTAGTATGAATAAGTTTTTTTTTTTGTTTTTTTTTTTTTAAATATATGCTTTAAAGAAATTAGTTTCTGTTTGTGAGTTTTAGTGAAACTGAATGGTGCCAAATTGCATCTTGAAATCAGTTGAATCACATCTGCCTCCGGCTCCACTATTATGCAAAAAACAATAAAGTTGATAAAATGGGAAAATAGGAAAGGTTGTCCTTAGAGCCAGTATTCAGTAGGTCCATACTGGGTTTTTTGTTGGGACTTTTTGTACTTTTGTCCACATTCCAACACAATCTACTTTATAACTAGATGCCACCAACAATAAAACACAAATAAGGTTAATATTTTCAGGTGATTATACACTACTGAAAACATAATTATGTTTCAAGTTACGTTAAGCAAAAATGGTGTTTTAAAGAAAAATTTACTATATCAGGCTGTGCTAACCTGGAACAACCTTCAACCATTCAACCAGATGAGAGGAGCCTCAGACAGAAAAAAAAATTGCTGTTATTTAGAGAGTAATCAGTTTATGCACATATGATCATAATGGAAAAGTGATTTTATTGTGTAAACACTGTAAAACTAGTATCACTGTACCAAGTATCAGTTGCTTATTAGGATGTTGTTGTTGTTCTTAGACTTGTTTTGATGTAATACTAAACTGTGTATGAACTCTTATGTTAGTTTATTTATTGTTGGTTATTGTCCTGTTATTGTCTTTAATTTGTTTTGGTGATATGATTTGGTTTACGAACTAAATATTACACTTACGTTCATTTATTGTTGTTGAATACTTGTTACTATGGAAATAGATAAGTAAATACATACATACATAGACACATACATACATACAAACATACATACATACATACATACATAAATCTATGTTCCATACCAATTATATTCCTCTAACTCTTACACCCTGAACATTTGGCAAAAGCAAATGCACTCTCTGATGGCCAGTGTTTAATATTCCTGAACAACAAAACATGTAGTGTTGCTATTGTTGGTAACAGTGAGCTGAAAATAATAAAACATGGTTCAGCTCAGGATCAATAACAATAATCAAAGAAATCAAGGGTATCGTAAGTGTAGCAGGCCCAGAGTTTATCATACATGTTTAGCAGAAAAATAAACCACTTAAAAACTATATAAACAGTCCTTTCATAGATGAATATATTCTGAGTCAGACACATAAACATGGAAGCATAAGCATCCAAGGACAGTCATTGGACACATTCACGAGCATTGCTTCTCATCTGAAATAAGCAAATAGAAGTGGTGGTAGACAGCAGACAATGAGCCAGCACCAAGACAAGAATGAGACCAAAGCATTACACTACGAGGCCTTCAGTAAATATACATGGATCTACACTACGCACACGCATTTTCACACATGCTCACATTTTGTAAGATATCTTCTGAAGGCTAATACGGCAGCAAATTACCATATTCAACAGGCTCATCTCCCTCTACTCATTAGTAGATAAACGATATGCCTATATTTAAAGTAGCCTACTATCACACATTAGTGTCATCATGAAATGTGTGTGCATGTGTGGGTGTACATGCATCTGCATAAAGTGAAACACACATACCACATAGACATGTACCCACACAAAGGATCGTGTACGCTTGTGAGTGTGTGCATCTCAACTCAGCGGGATCATCCTCCATCCATCCTCCTATGTGTCCCTGTGCTGTGTGTGCTGTTGGAGTGTATAGTAGTAAGTGTGTGTGTGTGTGTGTGTGTGTGTGTGTGTGTGTGTGTGTGTGTGTGTGTGTGTGTGTGTGTGTGTGTGTGTGGAGCTCCCTGGTGATGTGGAGCCAGCTCAGTGAGCTGACAGTGGGGGGGGCAACACCAGTCCTGGCGATTAGCATGAGCTTCCATGGGGCGCCGCAGTGGCTGCTGGGAGTTTCTATCGTAGGCATGGACCTGTCTCTTCATCGGAAAGTGACAACCCCCTGTGGCACGGCGCGCTCAGCTAGACAACTCAGAAAACTGGCTGCATCTGAATCTCTAGAGTATAACTCCAGAGTAACATTCTCCAACCTTCATCTCCATTGCCATCATCATCATCACATTCACAATCATCCACTGCATTTTTCCTTCTAAATCCTGACCATTAATTACTTTTATCTTCATTACTGCTTTGATTACTTCAGTGGCAGATATTATCCAAGTACCATTATCATCAGTGCTGATGCTGCTGCTCACCATACAGTGGTGACAATAAACAGAGAAAAGGGGATGTTGGGCCTCGTTAGCTTAACTCATAGCAATTAGCTACAACATAAGGTCTTATAGGATCCACCAGTAGATAGTTACCTATGATTCAGCAAAGTCAGTGCTGGTGCTCATAAGCAGTTTATTTGATCAGTGATGACACTTACCCTGAGGAACTTGGCTGTCTAACTTGTCTTGGTCTGAATGCTCTGAAGACTGACAGGTGCAGCTTGATGTAAAACTTGTTCAGAGGCTCTTGCAGATTTGACTGGTTTTATATATTCAGGCTTTTTGATACAGAGACATTCACGTCTGAATGCTCTGACCACTAAAGTACACAGTCTGTTGGCCCTCAAAGGTTCAGGCACTGTGTAACCTCTGCCTCCTCCCCCCTTTTCCTACTTCCAGCCTGTCAACTCAGTGAACAGGATGGCCTTCCATAACCTATTTCACTGTGATGCTTTGTTAAGCATCAGATAGGTGGCTGTAAAGCTGGTGTGCAGTCTTTAACTATGACACTCGTGCCAGTTGGTCATGGTACAAGAGTGAAATTCACAAGGACAACAGTTCTTCACAGATTCCTTTTTCTTGTGTAAGTATTCGTTGTATCTTGTGTCATGCTTTTTACACATTGACAAAATGTATAACATCTGTTTTTTCCTCTGTTGTTGTAAATGTGAACCTTTTCTGATACAAAACCTGTTTTCTTTTAGTTAGTGAAACCCACTGACACATGGCCTGTGTGGTTGTTCTCAACTGATCTCACTTAAAAAAAAACACACCACATCATTAAGTCACAAACCACTTTTATAGTATTCAAACTGAGTATATTAATGTTTTAAAATGAAGAAAGTAAGAATCTATAACAGCAAAAGCATATCTACACATATTTTATCATATTAATAACAAACTGAATGAACATCACAACTGTGACCATGTGAACACGCAATAAGAAAACGTACAAAATGTCCTTCTTTCATTTAACACACACTTGTGGAAACTTCTTCAGTTCAAAATGCTACTACAGTTTGGCTTTTCAGTTTTTGAAACGTCACACAGTGAGGTTTCAGTCCTTTTATTTTTAGTTTTTGTACATCCAAATTTAACACACTGAGGATTATATTTTCTTTACATTTTTCTTGCAAATGACAAGAATTCAGCCAAATATCTCCTCTTTGATTTGTCACTTTTCAATCAACTGTCTGCTTCCAGCCAACCTTCTGTACATCTCACACCTGTCAAAATAGAAGTCCAACATCAGATAACAAAGCATTTGAAGTATTTATATAACACATGATCTATCCAGTCATACCTGGTGTAACTTGAATGCATCATTTATCTGACTGTATAATTACATCTTAAATCAATGACAACTATTAATGATTCTCAGGTTTACAAACTCTCAGCAGCTCAAAAGCATGTTCCATGCAAGAATTGCATGTATGACATAATCATGTTAATGTTTTTTCATTCTATTCTGTTTGATATCTGTGGAGAGGATTTTCAACTGTTTTCTGTGCTCTCCTTGGGGTCTCCTTCTGATCTGGGGTCGGGGCCTTTGATTATTTCTTTGGTTTTCATTATGTTACCCCTCACTCTCTTGCTTTTTCTCCACATGCAATGCCATGATATGATCACCGGTAGAAGAGACGATATGCTCAGAGGTTCAAACATTGGAAAGAATATAGTGAACTTTCTTTTTGAAAGGTCAAGTACAAACTCTTTACCACAGCTGTTTATAACACTATTAATACTTCTTTTGATCTGATAATTAACTTTGTGTTTCCTATTTTGTGAGGGTCAGTCTTTCCTTCTCTACAGTAACATGGCAGACACCCACAGTGATTTGATAATCAGTAGTATTATTACTCATACTGTATGTATGCAAACATATGCATATTTAATATGTGGCTCTGTATAATATTGTCTGCAAAATGTGTTAATATAAAAGCTCTATCTGAGGGTATTTTCCACTGTTGGTCTGCTACATTAAAACATACATTTCAGTGTCACTTGTCACTGCCTCTTTTATTAAATTATTCATTTCAATTGTACGTGACATATTTAAGCATACATTTTAATTAAATAATTGCGCTATTAATATTGCATCAGTGTGCTAAAGGACCCATTGTATTCAAGAAAAGGAAACTCTGCCTATGGGGACAATTGTTTAATATAGTTAAAAAGAAAAACAATTTCTGGTCGATCGACTTATTTGTAAAATAAAATCTGTCTCTCATGAGTATGTGGTGTTTGACTGAAGGGTTAGGTCATGTTATGTTTCTGTTTCATTGATATTGATTCCCAGTGGGATACATGTGTCTGCAGTAACTCGGTAGTCACAGTAACTTTGAACCACAGCCCATCCCACTTACCCACCCACCCACAGCCACACATCAAACACACACAATACAGGATTCTGACAGCCCCTCAACTTTTTCTCAAATTATGAGTAAAAATTCGGGTGTTTAAAACATTTATGACTGATTAGCAGAGAACTTATCCCTTTTAAAGCCTTTCATGTATAAATCATGTGTATTTTGATTTGAAGGGGCCGCTTCTGCCTTATTGATGAGACGCTCCACTCTAATCAATTAGTAATTGGAGCACAGCTTTTAAATAATGCATTTATTAGGCCTTGTGATGTGTTTAATGGCAGCCCCTTGCAGTGCAAATATGTCTGAAGTGCCCTAATGAGTCTTTTATGGGCCAGCCCACGGAAAATGGCACATCTCACTCAGTGGCATTCTGCACAATATAACTTGTTTACATTGAACTGGCAAGTCACAGAAGCAATGCATGAAAGTTCTTACAAATTGTTATTGTGGTTGTTTTGTTCATCTCAATGAGCTGTATAAAAAAGGCTTGTGTTCATGTTGTCTCAACTTGTTTTCTCTGTGCTGACAGTTTTTCTAACTGGTTGCACAGTCTTAGAACTTGCCAGTTAGTAACTTCTTGTGAAAATCACCAGTATTTACTGGCATAAAGAAAAGAGTGACTTTCATAAAAGAGTTTGGCTAAACTTTGACAGTCTAATAGAGCTACAGCACATTATTCGTGTGTATTCCAAACGTTTAGCTATTACTTATAATGTGGAAATTTCCTTGTGAGATAATTATCCTTCTCATCGCTGGTAAACCACCTGTGAGCAAGAAGCCCACCACCTGCCCGAGGACAAACCCCTGGTGAAGGCCTGAGCTGTTTAGCCAAAGTCTATATCACCAGCCAGGTTATGCACACCATCCATCATCGTCAGCCTGACTGTGTTTGTGGTCTGTCAGCAGCATGCGTATGTGTGCACATTCATGGTGCACATGTGTGAGTGTGGGAGAGCTGAGTATTGTTGGAGAGCTGTTGCTCTCCTGGCAGGGGTGGGTTTTAATTGGAACACCCAGCGAGTGGTATGAGTGCCGGTGTCACAGTAAAAAACTGTACAGACAGGCCCACACTGATTCACTCAGATGGTGAGCTACTGTCTCCTGAGGGGCTGCAGATTATAAAGGCATTCACAACTTTAAATACCCATGCATCACATTGTCTGACTGACTGCATATGTGTGTTTGTGTGTGTGTCACTTACCTCTGTATTTATGTACCTACAGCTGCATGTTCTGACTTTCTGTCTTAAGAATCTGTCGAATATATTCTTATTGCCCGTACTGATATGACAACTAGATTGTTTAAACATTAGAGTGTTGTTATTTTGACTTGAGACAATCAGCATGCAGAGGAGTGACAGTAGATACACTGGCTGCCGAGTGTATATATGTGAGTCCTGTGTCAATAATGCATGCATATGAATATGTTTACCAAAATAAATCACTTCACTGTTGTAGAGGGGTTTTATCCTGACTTGGCACATGCTTGTGTGTGAATGTTTTATAGGAAACCTTAGTTGCCACAAATATAATTTATCAGATTTAATCCATCCTTATCATTCTGTCCAGATACCCTGGGTTACAGTTTTCCGTTTTTGCATCTCCTCTAATACTTTGAGCTGTGTACTTCTGAGTCATATTTATCCACCATTATTACAATTCCCTTGCAGTGAGTCTGTTACTTTATTCTGTTTTTCTTCTGGTGTTTCTGTCTCATTTGAATTCAACTCGCACCGCACCCTCCCCACTTTCTTCCACACAATTTATATACACATGCAACCCTGCATGCATTCACAAACATACATGCACACACACATACATACACAGTTATACACTAGCACGGCCCTCCCCCACAAGAACAACCTAACGCACACACTCGCTCGATGTTTCAGCGGGAGTGGTGCCTGACAGGAACAAGTGACAGCTCCCTAATTACCTCCTCACTGTAGACGCTGACGCTGCCTGAGACGCACTGCTCATTTTCCTCTTTCTCCTTCCTCCCTCTTTCCTTCCCTCCCTCCCTCTCTCTCTCTCACCCACCTTTCTATTCCCTTTCTTCCTACCCACCTCCTCTCCTATCTCCCCCGTGGTGAATTATGCATGTCCAGGAACTCCCAATCTGCATTCACACCAGCCTTGCCGAGACCAACCACCTATATGTTCCCTCCGTCTGTCCTTCTCCTTCCTCTTCCTACACATTTCCACTCACTCCACTCACTCTCATGTGCCGTTGTGGAGAATGACACTTCTATCTGATAGCATGGTCATATACAGTTTGATCGATAAACACTTTTTTTGTGCATGGAATGTGGTCATGATGAACAGCAAAGACCAGAGGGCGTTATTCTCAGAATTAGCCCTCGTCATTGCAGGCCACTGGGACTATATTTCCCTGAGGTGTCCAACTATGAAGGAGGCAGAAGGTCCTGAGAGGCAACTGGAGATCTCCAGAGAACGATAACATTCACGCCAGAGTCCCAGCACACAACAGCGGCCCCTGTTCCCCACACCACACCTCTACCCCACCCTGGGTGTCAGCTCAAAGGCCCAGATTGCATTTCCAGTTGACGCCTGCTGGCCCCACAGGCATGTTTTGTTCTAATAGAAAATGGAACCCTCACATCCCCCCTCGTCCACCCTCACAGCGTGATTGCCCACTGGGAGCCTGTGCACAAACACCAATGCTATCTAATCACAAGACGGGGAATAGGAAGGAAAAGCTAGGATAAGGAGTGAGGAGGATATGGGAGGAGGAGAGTTTTAAAGAGAGCCAGTTGGAATAGAAATGGAGACAGGAGTGTTGACACAGAAACTAAAAAAGAAGCAGAGGGCAAGATGCAAAAAGCAGAGAAGCAGAGAAACTATCCAAGGCAGAGAAGGCAGAAGAGAAAATATACAGAGAGGGGTGAAGCAAAGGGGGTGTTGGTGGCATGTAGGCAGCAGATGGAGAGTCACTGACAGGTGTCACTCAGGAGGAAGTCACTGGGGTGCTGGTTAGATGAACCTCTGCAAACAATGCAGATCCTCCTCTACACAGTGCTGTACACAAGCCTTAGTCACCATATTGCTATAACACAGTGACAGGCTGAATCTTCTTTTTCTGTGTAAAAGACTTCTGGTTTGCTGAATATGTGATTATTTGGATGATTTTGTAGGCTCACTTTTGGATACTAAGAAAGTAAATTGGTTTATAAAATATAAACATTGCTCCTGCTTGAGAGGCACATACTGAGTGATTATTAAATTGATTACATTGGTGAGCTGTTTCACATTTTTCCTCTGAATGAAACATGCTTTAGTCAGTGCTGAGATGCTCATATGATACTGTAGGTGTATAGCTTGTATAGATGGTGGATGAATGGAGTCACAAAAAGATTTTACTTTTAAAAAAAATAAAAAATACAGGTATTCTGAGTGCCTTTTATATCAGGTCATTTAAACCTAATTATGTTTGAAATTGTGCCCTTTTTAAGAAAATATAGCCGCACTGAGTTAGTGTTGAAGTGAAGAGCCATTTAATAGTTTTGAATAGCTTTTAGTGATCAAGAGGAATGACTGTTTTTCCTCTTTAAAAGAGTAGTTATTAACTCTGCCAAGTAGCACCACACCACGCTTAGTCCAACACTGTTAGTTCTGGCTCCAATGGTTGCTGTGAGTCATGGGTTTGTAATTTCTACACTCTCAGTAGAGCTTTACTTTTACTTACTTTAGTTATATTCAGTCTAATTATTTAACATCAGCACTGCACATTTAAGCTTCCATCATCTGAAAAGGGCAGAGTACAGGATATAACAGACCTTGTATTTAAGTTATTACTATTATAATTATTATTATTTTTACTAAGAGATATATTTAGTAAAATAAAAATATTAAGACTGAGTGAGACTATTCAAACATGAACTATTAATTAACAATCACAATTATTAGAGTTATTAATAGTTAGAATTTGATTATTTTCACAGGCTTCCATATCAACCTCAGTCTATTAATCAAATGAATACCATATAATGATAACAACCAGTGTAGCGATTAAAGTTTTTAAATGTGAACATTTGGGAAGGCTGACACTGATTGTCTTCTTTGATGAAATGAACCTGTTTTTGGAAAATAGTTCAAGGATCATCACCAGTAAGGATGGTTCATGTAAAAATGTGAATATCAGTAAGTTTTTGTATTTGAATACATACTTGCTTGTTCTTGCAGTCTAATTTATTTAGGAAAAGAAACCTAATAAATATATAATTATGTAATGTATAAATGTATATGTGGTGTTAAGATCAGCAGAAAAAAAGTTTTTAAAAAAAGTTGAATTAAATTGTTGTCAAAAGCTATATTAAAGCAATACTTGAAACCAGTTGAAATGCTAGTGAAGTCAGTGGAGTTGTCTACCTGAATGACCAGCAGAGGGGCCACCACTCTGTGAGTCTGTAGCAGTGTCTGCCTTCAGATAGGAGAGCTCATTTCAGAGTTTGTGCTTAAGGGCCATCGAGGTCCTGGAGAATGACTGTTCCTCTGCAACGGAGAGGAGGAGAGAAGAGGGGAGGGTCATGAAGAAGCAAGCAGAGTGGCTGTAATGGCTTTTCAGGGTAAATTAAGACGCAGGGAGCTGTTTGGGTCTGCCTCTGTAGAGTGGTGACCCTTATTCACACAGGTCGTCAATGCCTCCTCACCATCGCACACTCGTCACAATAGTTTCTCCTCCCAATCAGCTTCAGCGCACCGTTTATCTGACTGCCACTGCCCATGATTTATTACCCCAGTCCCTGCCACTCGGGCTGAGCATCATCAGGCCTCTGCCACTCTACAAAGTCACTACAAGGCCTTAGTTTTTCACCCAGACCCTGTGTTGGTCTCCACCTGTCTGCAAAGGACTAACCTGCTACACCTTGGTAATACTGGTCTGATACTAACATAGGAAAGTAATGGTTTGTCAAGGTCCATCACTGTCACATTTCTCTGATTGTAACTGATTTGTACAGTAACATGCTGGCAGGGCATTCTGTCTCTCAGCACACAAGCACACACATTCACACAGCTTTCAATCTTACTTCTGTCTCTACAGCTTGTTTATGGACTGTCGGGGTCCTCGAAGAAGCAGGTCCTGCTGAGGTATGTTTAGTCTGTTTCTACTGGAAACACTCTGAGACACACTTTCTCACTCCTTTCCTCTATCTCACGTTACTTTGTTGTGGTGGGTTTTCCCAACTCAAATGCTACTCTGTTATCCATTTTTCTGGCTGAACAGCATCATGGGTAAAAACCAGAAACTTGTAAGCAAACAGAATAGGTGGGTTTCCATCCAAAGGTTTGTGTTTTCAAAAACTGCGCTGTTTGTTCCTGTTCACTGCAATGCAAATTTTAAGAAGTGCTTCAGCCTGATCACCATGGCTTTAAACTTTGCCAATAACTATAATAGTTAGTATTTTATGCAATAATATACCTGTCTGAACCACTGGTTGAGGAGCTGATATTTATCTCCTGAACCAAACCACAGACCTTAATCATATAACATAGTTGCAAACTCTCAGTTTGTCAAAGCCTGCATCTAACACTTGTTTCTGCAGCACCTCATACATTGTGGCATTTCCTTGGTGTTTTGCATCTAATGTAGAACTGATAGTAAGTTTCTTGTATTAATTCAGTGATTATTGCATCGTCTTATTAGTCCACACATGCATTCACACATAATAATCTGCTAAATCTGTTTGCATTTATCTTTTATTGATGCACCAACTTTTCCACTCTCCTGAGCATGATTTTTTGATTGTTTTTTTTTTTTGCATTTCCACTCAAAAATTTTTAAGTGCAAATTGAAAATGCAAATATAAACAGCTGGATAGAAACACACCTACTGTTTGAGCCTGCTCCCAGATTCTCATACATAATTATTTTTTTTGAATACACTCTCTTTGCAGCAAATAAGTAAATGTTAACTGTTTACATATACTATTTAATTACTAACAATTGAGTGATATGTACAGGGGACATATGTAAATGATAAGGTTGCAGATGTGGGAAGTGTTTGCCCACAGTGAGTAAAACTGTGAAAGGAAGAAATCATTTGGATCATTTATAGTGCATTCCTATATTTGGACATAAAATGAGAAGAGATTGTGCCCTATATTTCCCATTGTTCCACAGTCGGCCTAATGTGTTGCCCTGTTCATCTTTGCACTTGAGCATTTACTGTGCTGGAACAAATTCTGCTGTGATGCCTGAAATTGCAGCATGAAAAAATTACAGTGGAGGGGGAAAAAATGAACGAGGACTTAAGCACGGGTGAAGAAGCGTTACACTGTTGCTAATTACTGCCTCATTAGCAGCAGTGCTTAGCCATGTGGACAATAGCAGCAGAACAGCTGATAAAAACACATGCAGAGGCTACAGTTGAAAGAACAGTGCTGTGTTTTATGTCTTCATTGGCTCACTATACATTTTAGCACAGGGACATCCGAAGCACTGGGGATGAAGTTGGTAATTAAGCAGCCAGTATGGAGTGATAATGGATATTTAGTTAATTTCTGCTTATTGATTTTATTTATTTACTTATTTATTTATAGTGGTGTATTAGTTGCTATAGGAGCTGCAGCAGTGGATTGGGGTGTTAAAATGCCAAAATTGAACATCAGCCTATTACACACCTTCATCCCCACACCTACACCTTCTGCCTCCACCCTCTCTTCCCTTCAAACCCCCAGGCGTCCAGATGTTGCTGTCACCCCTGTTCTGCGGAGGCGCTGCAGTGTGGAACTGCCTGAAGTGATGACAATAAACACCTCCGCCATAACCTGGGCCCTACATTTGCATGTTTGCCTGGTTTAATTTGAGGGGGAAGTATGCAAATGTATGCAAAATGAAATCCATCTCCTAATGACATGAGACGATTAAACAATTTTTATGCTTAAATATTCTGTTTAATGAAATCAAACGGGCCCACGCGCCGCGACAAATTTGCAGAGGCACAGGCAAAATTAGAGGATATCACAAAAAGGAGAACGAGGAAAAGAGGAGAGAGAGAGGAGGGAGAGGGAGGAGGGAAATGCCTGTGGTTGGTATGCATGACAGCTTTTTAAAGTGTCCCTCATAAGAAAAAAGTTTAGTAAGCTCCTGAATTCAAATAAGATTTCTATAACAATTATAAAATCTGTCAGTTCCCTTTTTTTCATACACCCACACCCTCAGTTGAAAGAACAGAGGGTGATAAAGTGCAAAATGTACTTCTAAAATGTTCTAAAATAATATCTATACATGCAGTGGTGTATTTTAAGGGCTTACTATTTTCCTGCCCATGGTGTTGAACTTGGAAAAGTGTATTTTCTTGCTGTTTAGATGGCTAATATTGCATCTCGTAACCCCTTTCCGTACCTTAGCCCAGGAATAACACTACCTCAGTTAATACATAGCTTAACAAATAGGAAAATAAAATGATTTCCTTGTCGAAGTCATTGCCTAAAGACACGATCACCCAGGAACAGAATACATAATGAAGGAGACAGCACTGTGATTAAAGTTGGAAACAGAGGGAGAGAAGGAGAGAGAGAGTAATATGCGACTGCTTAATTGTGGCTTTGCAGGGAGCTGGTGACTAATGGCCTTTCCACAGAGCTGTTCAAGCCATGAGCTGCGCATTAATATAAAGGGGGTTATTATTATGTTTTAGCTTCAGACCTGATTAATCACAGGGATTTACTTCCAGCTCAACACCGTATATAGTGAGCCATGCTGCTGTTAGGCAGCCATCAAACTCATGATATAGGTGCTTGCATCTTCTTTGAAATGCTAATGTTGGACAAGATACACTCTACATGGTCAAAGGAGGTTAGACTGTTAAATGGATTTGGTACCTGTGGGTAGAGAATTCAGGGCTATAATCATAACTGTCAAATAGCAAATAAGTTTTATACTGCATTTGACCTCTTAGTTATAGGGTGTACAGTGTTCAGAGATCATTATTTGTGCAGGAGGGGCAAATATGACAGGACTAGTTGTACACAGGAGAGCTGGACTAGATGACAGACTTGTAACATTAACAGACTGCTGGTTGGGTTGGCTTGGTTAGGCTCTGTGCAGCCAAAGAGCAAAGAAGGCCTGGGTTGGACCCCAAGGCTGGGAGGGATTTCTTCAGCCTGATGCTTTGTTGCCTCCTAATCCTGTTGGCTTATATATTATCCCTGCCTTCCCTCCGACAGCAGGCTAATAGAGGAAAGGAGACGGAGCTCTCCTCGTGGCACGCTTCTCTCTCCAAACAGCTAGAAGAGAGTGCTGTGTGTGTGTGTAAACTGTTGATTACTGCTAGTACAGATGTTAAAGTGGACACACTGTGAGACAGAGAGAGGGAGTCAAACACACACAGACCTAAATGCACGTACACACAAACGGTTAACAGAAATGGGGGAGAGAAAAAAAGAGGTGGAGAGAAGCTGAGCTTGTTGTAGCACATCGATCGATTTCAGGCTCCCGAGACAAGATCCTCTGCTCGTATACCTCAGAGCTCGAGATGATGCAGTGTTGAGAGTGGGGTGAGGCTGTGGGGAGGGTGTTTAAGGTGGTTGAGGGTTGAAGGGGGCAGTTCCTTTAGTTGCATGCTTGGTGACACCCTACCATGATGTCAGATGCACAGGGACATGACAGACTGGAGAACACAGCCCGTCTCTGTCTGGGTCAGACTGTGTGTTTGCCATAGTATGTTTGCATAGGTGTGTGTGAGTGTGGTAACCACATGCATGTGTGCTCGATTGCGGTCTGTGCATGTGTAGAAATACGAGCACAACTCTGTTTATGTTGTATGTGTGTGTATGGGATGCATGTGTGTACTTGTATGTCTTTATATTTTGTACATCTGGATACACATGTTAATGTTTGGGATTTGAGGTCGGGTGCAAGGGGAGCAGGAAGAGGTGGAGAACTGGATTATTAACCCTTAACATGGAGCTTGATGTGGTTTGCTAAAATTATGGCGCAGGGGGATTTATGTGATCCCCATAATCCCGCGGGCCTTGATGCTCCAAATCCATTGTCATGCTTCACTTTTATAGAGGGAAATTTCCATGACTTCAGCTCCACACTTAGATTGCACTTTGCATAACCACAATCACACACACATTGCTGCCACCCATTCAACATTCCTTTCTGAATACCCCAGCATCACATTTCACAGGGCAGGTCTTTGATGTTATTACACTCCTTTATTTGCGGTTTATGTGCTTATATCAGTGGGCTGATTATATGTAATGCCCAGTGCTAAATGGAGTACTGAGTGTTTTTAAAGAGAAAATGAGAACCCCCGGTATTGACACTGTGTCCCTTGTCATTTAAAACCATGAAGGTGACAATACAGTTCAGATAGGGATTTATATTTATTTGCTTTTTGAGGCATTTCTATTTATTAATATATTTATTTGTGTATTATTTCTCTGCTCCACTTCAGACACAGTAAATCCTGTAACATATTATGACCCATTAAAATCAATTAGCATGACTTTGAGTTGTCCTTAGAACAGAGTGTTAACAGGGGCAGCAGGTGGGCTGTTAGTGTGAAATGTGGAAAAATTTAAATTCAGATCCATTTGACAAAAAGGGGTGAGAAATATTTTCCATTTTCCTCAGATATTTGCGCATTTAACAGTTTCTCATCACATTTGCATGAACATATGTGTTCTGTCTTTGAAATGAATTTCTGTGAATGTGTCAGGAAGTTAATTAGCTTTGTGTGTTTGTATGTCATTTTGTGTGCATATGCACATGTATGCGTGCATGCAGGAATGTGTTTGTGCATGTCTCGTCTCCGGCAGAGAGAAGACAAAGTCACAGTCATATTTGTCACAGTTGGGGGTAAATGTGACTTGCCAAGTCATTCTTATTGTTTTATTTTCTTGTAAGTGGAAGATGTTAAAGACTACAGCATCTTTCCACCCCTCTCCCTCTTTCTGCTTTCTTTCCCTCTGGCATATTTCCTCTGTTGGCTTTCAAAGCTTTCTCTATCTCCTCACCTCTCCCTCTCTCCCTCAAACTCTTTTTCTCCTCCTTTCCCTCTCCCTTCTCTGCGGGATGGTCATTTAATCCATCTAACCAGCTGGAAAGATAAATATTCCTTAGTGGAGTGTGAGGCCCCTGCCTCTCCACTCACGCAGACCGGAGATGAGGGGAAAGTCTCCCTCTCTGCAGTGCTCAGATGCCCGAATGCCTTAATAAAGTCTTCCACTCAACCAGACATGAAGATAGCGGCAAAGACTTTAAACCTTCATATAGACTCTCCCTTTTTATTTGGAAAAGTTCAGTCTTTGTATTTATTTGATGAAATTGAGCATTTAGTGTCACGCTTGAACTTCCATAAAGTACTTTTTAAAATAAGGAGTATTCGCTTAGTGGTTAAGAGAAGCTTTTCACTTTAAAGAAAGACAAGAGGATAATATTTTCTGTAATGCAGGATCTTAATGGCCAAATTATACCACATTTCCCTTTAGAATTCAACATTAAGGTTTGGAGTTATGTGTATGTTCTTATACCGCCGTATACCTCCATCACCCCTATATCATGTATATTTTCCAGACTGAATTTGGCTGATTATTCCTAGAGGAAGAACATGGATACGTTCCTGAGGCTGACTCATGGTTTCTGTTTGGAGAGGTCCAGTCCAGTGCAGCCTACCCCAACAGAAACCTCTGTTTACACAGCCTCTCAGGCCAGACTGGGAGGCCCTATTTTCACACCCAGGTGCTTTCCAAAGAAAACCTCCTGCAGAGGCCCCTCACCTAAGCAACACTATACTGAAAACTATACATACTGCCTCATGTTCCTCCTGTCTTGGTGCATGCTTCAGCTGCATACAGATATGACAATACAGAAAACTAAGCTGTGTTTGCTCTGAGAAGGACACTGTATACTATTAGTGTACAATTAACTCACATGGATAATTGCTGCATGAGAGCATCTATTTGACTTCTTACTGCTCACTGCAGAATTTCAGTTTCTTTGTGTGTGAAATATTGGGCTTTAAAAATGGTATTTGAGAGGCTGATATATCTTCAGACAGTGTCAGTGCTGGAATGACTTGGCATGACCCCCTCGGAGTATCACACAGTCGCCTTCAGAGAGATGTTCAGCACAGGGTCAGTGCCAGAGGAGGAATCCTGCAGAGGTGCAAAGGCAAGATTCTGCATTGACTGGTCACAGAAGTCCAGTTTTCATGTACAAAACAAAACATGGCCTTAAAACATTAAATCTATTCTGGTCAAGAGAAGGCATGACCAGAAAATTTCAATCACTCAACACTTCAACAAAAATAAACAGCAGCAGCTGCATTGTTGTACAACACATGCAAGTGAAAATATCACTCAAAAGCCTCTGTTGAGAATAAAAAAGGCTATGCATATATGTATATAATAATTACATTCCATATATCTTCCAAAATCCTATTTCCATCAGTGGTAATTCTGCTGCACAGGAGTAATGGGTGTATTATGCAGTTATGACAGGCCCAGCTTCCTCCCCTATCCCCTCCCCATCATGCAGCATACAGCCCCCACCCCCTGCTTCAGTCAGACTGCTGAACAATCAAAGTAAAGAGTAAAAATATGCAAAATGAGGGATTTTTCACTTTAAGTCTGTGGAATGACTGAGACAGAGACATGACAGGAGGATCGGTAAAGGAAGCACCTATTTCACCCAGTAAGCGACACACTAAAGCAAACAGCAGCCTTGTTTTTACTCTGCAAAGAAAGTATAGGCACTGTTCATGTACTCTTTGTGTTTTCTTCTCTCTGAAAAATACCACATGGCCCACTTGGTGTCTGTCTCTGAGGTTACATGTCCTGTTATAAGACACTGATCATATTACAGTGAACATAGTTATAAGGCGTGATGGCCTTTGGTCAGTGTGCAGGGAGGAGGAATGAATAAATGAGTGTATAAATGACTGGGCCAGTGATTGAGTGAAGAAATTATTGAGCTGGTAAATGAACAAATGTTTGACCGAGCGAGCAAGTGAATGGCTGGGACATTGAGTATGTGTCTGACTGAGTAACCGGGCCAGTCTGAGAGCAACACACACTTGGGGCAATCCAAACAAACAGCTCTAAGTGCTGCAGTGTTCACTGAGGGACCTGGGAAAAGCCCCATCAGCCCAATGAATGAGAGCATTCTGCCCCCTCACAGCCTGTTATTAAAATCAATTAATGACGGGGAGGGAGGCCCCTAAAAGCTGACTTGTTGGGCTCTAGGGGTCTTTTGCGACACGTTGCCTTTCTGGATCACTTGTGCCATATGGAACCTCCCCTCTTGTGGAACATAATTCACTTTTATGAGGGCTTCATTGGCTAATGATGGAATAGTGCATGAGCAGCGAGCATGGGAGTGTTCCTGTCCCTATAACTGTCACTCCCTCTGCTGTCGCTGTCTGTGTCACTCTGATCTTTGCCACAACACTAGTGTTGGCTTCAGAGTGTATGCTGCTGACAAGAGGTGAGATAGAAATGGGTAAAAAGTAGGTAAAAGTGACTTTTTTTTCACAGAGCATTTACTATTTTTTAGACAACGCAGACAGAATGACAGAGAACATCCAGGCGGAAAACATCTAGCGCGGCAGAATAAACTGTGACTCAAACAGGATCATGTTGCGTATAACAAAGCTTATGAATCCGATGCATGTTTTGCCTGCCAGTTTTGTTTGTTCATAACTTCTGTTTACCTGGGATAGGGAATGTTTTCTGCAGTAACATACATAGGGAAAAATGCCACACATTTGAACACATAAATGCATCATTTAAATAGAGACACATACAGACAGAGATGTGCACACAAAATACAGCTGACAAATAGTTTTTGACTCTTGGTCTAGTTTTAGACCAGATAGGCCCAATTTAAGAGGAGATTGACCGTTATACAGAGATGTGAAGGCTCTGCTGGAGGATGAAGGCGGTCCATTTACCAGCACTGAAGGAGCCCTGCAGGGTCCCATTGGGTAAAGGGAAAGGAGACAGATCTGTTTGGATCTCTTATGTTTTGTAGAAGCCGATTCTTCCTCAGTCAGAGGGGAAATTGCTTTGTTTTGTTGACGTGTATGAACCGCTGGGTATGTTTTGCAGTGTGCAATCAAAGGTGTTTCCCCCAACCATCTGGTGGTCTCACTGTAGTGCTGACAGTCACACCTCGGTCACACAGCAAACATGCTCACTGGGCAATTTCTCAGGGATCACTAACAAGGGGAAGCCTTCTCCTTAGAGATAGGTTTAGCTGACCCATCAATTACTTTCTCCGTGGAAGAGCATAACATGATAATAATTATGATAATGACATGACATTGCGATAATGACATGATAAGCAAGTGTAAGATGAATCTTTCCCCTGTGTAGTAAGTGCTTATCATGTCAGCAGAGGAGGAACTAGACCTGACATACGATGCATTTACGATGCACCTGTAGGTTAAAAATAAAAGTGCAGGTACAAGCTGTGTTTATGAAGGTGCAATGTTTTTGTATCCTATAGAGCTAACATACTTGAACATCCCATCAGATGGCTGAAGTTCATTAGAAGTCATCAGATACACTTTTAACTCCCAAATAAAGGTTTGTTTCAACTATTAAAAAAAAAGTCTGTTCTATCACTGTTGCATACAGATCCCTTACCTTCACTCCTCCACCCTTCGTACCTAAATGCAGCACCTTCTTTTCTTTTCACCTCAGGGCTTTTTGAGTGATGTGTCAATGCTCAGCTACGAAGTGATGTGTCTTCCTATTTCACCCAACAGACTCCTCAGTCAGCGGCAAAACAAAAACGTATGTCTTAAGCCACTAGGAGACACAACGCAAAAGGAAGTGTCTTTCCATGCCATGAGGACAGGTAGTAGGTTCACTTCCAGCACAACCACACCTCGAGACTGTCATTCCAATACACTCACATGTATAAAATAGTGTTATATTTACTATAGGTTGTGTGCATGTGTCTCTCTTCAGCTCTCTGCATGAGGTTACACCAGCATCTAATGGCCAGGAAGTTTATAGTTGGATTTTGATTTGGTAGTAACAAAAGAGGGGCTTCGCAGTCGCAGCAGCCGGTGGCTTTATCCACCGTCTCAAGATTCAGAGATCATCAATTTCCCCGAATGTTGAAGATGGCTGAGATGATCAATACAACTATGATAACAGATTTTTTTTGTGCGCAGTATTGTTATGGTGACAAAAAAAAAAAGATCTTGTACCAGGAATTCCTAAAAGAGCTAAGCTATAATTTAAAGACACGGGTGTAGCTTGATCAAAACACAAAGAGGCATTTGTCATTTTCATTCTGATTTTAGTCGATGGCACTTTGGTTGAAAATGCCGCTGAATCCTTCATCACCCGTGTGCCAAATATACCATTTTTCATTTCTTGTTAATTCCCTTTCCAAAGCCTTCTTCTATTCCTTGCACCCCTCCTAATCTGGCTATAAAGGTCAGTTTAGCATAATGACATCATACAGACGAGCATGGGCAAACCCAGATTACTAAATCTGACTCTAATATGGCTTTTCAGATGAAACAGCATTAAATGACATTAACGCTGCTACATTCACTGGCAGCTTTAACAGAGATTGCTCAGGACTGGCCCTTCTTTACCCTCTTTGTATTTTTAATGAGGTGACAGAGAGAGGCAAGACTGGAATGGGATGGTCTTACAACATGCTGAGCTGGGATCAGATATAGTCAGTCTATATGTGTAATATTCCATCAGCTCTCTTATAGTTCTGGGGTTAACCTCTTCAGTGTGACTGACATTTTTAGAGCACAGGCACCACCACTGGCAGAACTGATGGGGACTTTTAGAAAAATATTACAGCCATCACTGGCATGATGAGATCACTTTTTAATGTTCCTTTGAGTTCAGGCCCAGATTAGCATTTACTGTAGAATTTGGAGATGAAAAAACTGGTTCATGATTATCGCTGTGGTTTTCTAAGATTGTGAATTAGCAGGCCATTTACTCAAAATCTTTACTAATTCAACATCTGTTTGGGTATTTATGCCCACAAGCACATGTTGCAGCTTGTACCTCGAAGACAAAGTGGAAACAAGTAAAATCCTAGGAACATATTTATTATTCCCTCATTGCAGCAATTTTCATTTTGACTAAAAAAACTGGAGACTGGAAAATGTGTGGAAAATCAGAAAGATGAAGAGCCTTAAAACATAAGAAGTCGCCTGGCTTGGGTGGATTGTCTTTAACATTCATTTGTTTCTGAGCTGCTTCCAAAGAGAGATGTTTTTCTGCTTCATCTCTGTGGCAACAGTAACTTTCCCAGCACAGGAAACATGAACACTGAAGGGAACGTCAACTGGAAAAGAAGAAGAAGAATGACAACACAGGGGTCATGAATTATACAAAGTGTGTTAGAAGCTTTGCTACACTTAACATCATTAAGGCCCGTATTAATTATGGTTCTGATGCATTGTAAATCACTTCTGTAGCACTTTCTCTCTTATGCCTTCGTACAATCCTTTCATGGTAAGCTGGTTAGAAAACAATACACTAATCAACATACAGTAGCATGAGTATGTGACACCAAATTACCAAGTAGATTTCAAGAGTCATCTCAGGGTGGTACATGAGAACAAAGATGTGTGCTTGAAATTATTATTATATTACTATAATTGGTCCCATTTTAACATTGTCTCATTATACACAATTATCACTACTGTACTTCATCTGATTATTCACACTAAACATGTATGACAGTGTTAAGCAGTAAAAACCTGAACTTAACAATTCACCACACAGCTATTATTGTAATAGAATAATGCTGGCTTGTTCCATCTCAGTGCATGATTTCTGATTTGCTAAAGAATGGTGTTGATGAGTTACATGATTTTTATTGGGTGACATGGCTGTCTCAAATTAAAATAAGTCAAAATCCACTTAAGTTCTTGAATAAGCTGAAAACTGTATAATTTTTTGTACACTTCTAAAGGCTTTATACAGTTTATGTTGTGATGCTTCCACTGAACCCTTCTGTTATTTTCATAATCATCTTTTCTAAACAGTAAAGTATGTTTTGCTGCATAGCACAATGGAAAAAAAAGAAAACTCTGACCACTGAGAATTTTCCATGGCCATGGTGGTTGGGGTCCTGACCAGTGTTGGTCAATGTGGTGTTTAACTGCGGTGGCCAAAGGACGCGATCATGAACATTCAGTGCCCAGGCTTCATTTAACTCCAAAGACGAGCATTAGAGCCTTCAGTTGAAACCTTCCATCTGGGAGAACGACTCCCTCGACATGAGTGAAATAGTCCACAACTGACAACAGCACTATTAACAGTCAAGTGGAGAAAGCTTTTACAGTGAGTATAGATTAGGCGCTTTTCTCTGTCGAACATTCAGTGTTTAGGATTTATGCATTTTTTGTCTTTATCACGGCTTAGCTGCTCTGCTCTGTGGTAATCAAAAGTCAAATTCAGGTCAGTCAGTTAAGGGCTAATCTTGCCGAGCTACGCCCATCTCATGGTAAGACATCCAGAAAGTTCTAACAAAAACATTAGTTCTTTAAGGAAAACATGCTGTCACGTGGGTGGTACTCACTTTCTGAAAGTGATAAATGAAGTCCATATTTTTTTCAGGATTCTTGTTTTTGTGGTTTTTGGCAACTGCTTCAGTGATAAACATTGACTGCTTTGGTGTTTGGCACTGCCTTACCAGAAATCATCTTGCAACTATATTGTCATGCTTGGATGTCACTTTAGTGCCAGCAGCTTTCAAACCCCAAATTAACAGGCTTAAAATTTTTCTACAGCAACGTGACTAAAAATAATGTAAAACAAAAATTATTTGACTTGATGCTCCCACTGTACACACTGTCTGTGTTTACACTATGTACATGTAAAACACAGTATGTAGGTATATATAAATAGGAAAGCATGGATCTTGTTATACAATGCAAGGCTATATCTGTGTATAGCAAGTAGGTTAACAACAAATTAAATGTGCATTTATCTTGTTGCTGAGGAGGTAGAAAACTTGCGCTGATCTGAACGTAGATGTTTGCTGTTATCTTAATTAGTTCTGAAATCTCTGAATCATCTTTGACTACTAAAAGAGTTGGTCATAAAAACTTGGCTCACAACGTTGAACACAATTGGAGCACGAGCCCAGAATTGTAACTGAGAAACACATTCTGCTCTGCAAATGCAAGATTCTTGACAGGGAATAAACAGAAGGAAAAAAACTTGCACATTGTGAGAACAGCTTACTGGTGTCATCAGGTGATAACACATGCTGTACTATGGCTTTTTAATGAATTACATTGTTTTCATTACATTGCACTGTGGGTTAGGGTTAGGGTTAACAACCACCGTGTTGTTACCATAAAGAACACAAATATTGCATATATATCTGTTATCTGTCATTCACTTTGCAGACTGGAGTATAATCCAGATAAAGAGTGGCTGGACATTACATTTAAACATTCATCTTAGTGTCTTTTTCCCATTTTCTGATGGGTATATCAGTGTTGTAACAGTTTTCTATATTAATTTTTTTTTTTATGGACATATCCATCCTGGACATTTTATAAGCTTAAATGTCGCTAAATGCACTACCTCCAAATGTTTCTCAATCAATTCGTAGTTTACAATTCAGAACTGAACAAGATTAAATCACAGTTAAAGCACAGGATAAAGAGGATTTACTCAGGTAATTTAGCGCCTTTGATTAAGATAGGATTGAATCAAATGTTTATTTTTAGATCCTCAAGAGTATAATTAATCTAAATATGAGTCTAAATTATCAACCCAAAGCACTAATTGGTCTTTGTTGTTCAATCTTGGTTTGCTGTTTGTATTTATACTATGGCATAAGGATTTCTTATCTCACTGAAGCCACTGAGGCATCAACAGGACCGCACCACAGCTGCAAAGCTAATTAATGTGATTTATGCTTGTTTGGTTGCTTGCTAGCTTGCACATTTTTGAGGAGAGCAAAATCATCTGCAAGTCATTGTCTATTGTAAATAAGAAAAAAATTGGACATTTCAGTAAGCTTAACACAGGCTTAGTCCTTTGCCCGGTGGTCTACAAGCACACAAAGCTGGCAGATTCTGCTTCACACACTTATGCAAGCTCTGTTAAAACCTTCACAATAAGCTTGAGGGTTTTGATGAGTTACCAATTTTAATGCAAAACATTAAGCTCTAGACTTTGTAAAACTCCATTTGAGAAGGTTGAAATTAACATCTACAGAGGTTGACAACATCTTTGGCATTTTAAAAGCTCCACAAGATCCACTAGTGTATAAACAATTTCATAATATCCTTTTCTCTTCACCAAAAGGTACATATTGTGCAACAATTTACGAGGCTGGTGCTGCTGCAGTTTGAAGTAATTTCCACTTAAAATTTACAGAAAATTAATACACATGGGCAACAACACTGTCATGAACTGAATCAATGCTCTATAAAGTAAAGTGTCCATGGGGTGAAAAGTTTCCTCTTTCCATACACTTTAAAATGAGTGATTTAAAAACAGAGTACATTGCACATCCACGAGTTTGCTAACCTGCATGTTATGTAGCATGAGCAGACAATTTAGACATGCTTGTTGTGTAGAAAATCAATCCCTACCCTCCACCTGCAGTGTTGTGAAACAAAGTCACCTACAAACAACTTATTAACAGTTTTCAAGTTCAGGTTCTTTTTTTTTTTTTTTTCTTATAACAAAACCTATTTTTCCTGACAGACAGTTTGAGCGTAGTTGTGGTTAACATGTTAAACTAGCAAGTTTCTAAAATTACAAAATGCTTTACAAAGTTTACCATTTTACAGTTAGCTAGCATTTAACATTAGCTCTGAACCCTTAGACTCCCAGAGTTCTTCCTCTCTTGGATCCAAATATCGTCACTTTTGGCTCCAAAAAAAAAAGACAACATGGTGACAGCAAAATCACAAAACACCGGTTGTAAAACAACACTTCTATCACCTGACTATATACAGTTTATGGTATTAACATATTGTATAGCTTTTTCATTGTACCCTAAATGATTTATTTGTGCAGGGCGACCCTGAATGACACAGGGGTTCAACTGCTGGACAGAGGTTCATAAACATGCCCAGGATTCTAATTGTTTCCCAAAACTTGTTAGGAGGCTTGTATTTTCTTACACCATTCCTAGTTGTTTGTGTTAGCCGGCAGAAAAAAAAATCATTAAAATCATGCAAAATGCTTAAGTGAACACAGTTGGTAGTTTTCCTGCTCTTTCTCTGTCTCTTAGTCTCCCTGGGCTGCACAGTGCACTGGAAGAGGTGGGGCTATTTAAAGCTATGGTCCTGCCATTTGGCTTGGGGGTCCACATGTGTGCCGGAGGTCCTCATTTTGATTCTAAATCGCCTTGACACCAAAACAAACAAACTCTCTTCACTGCACCAAACAGGCCTGAAAAATTATGGGCACAGGGAGGAATATGCAATTACAGCAGCTAATTTGCGGTCACCAAAACTAGCCCCATTCCCAGTGCCCCCCAGCCACCCCCAATTTCAAATATTGGGTGGCGAAGAGTATGTGTGTGTGCTTATGTATGGGATCTGAGAGGGGGCTCTAGGAAAAGATCTCCCTCACAGCTGTAGAAGGTCAAGCAGCACTAGGACGATTAGCTTTGCTCATCACGTACAATTAGGGTTAGCGCTCTGTAAGGAGGCATCTGTTGCTAATTGAAGCAGAATAGATACCAAGGAGATCCATGCGTTGCCCATGCAAGCAAAAAACAAGCTCAAGTGGAAATAAATAGACTTTGGCTTGTGTGAAATTGAAACTGTGAACCACCTGCATATCACACATTATTAGTTATGTGTGTAACTTCAGAATTTGTTGGGTATTACACCAGCGGTAATTGCTCAGGTAATTTTAAAATGAGTGATGAATTGGTTCCAAAGCAATACCAGTATACAAATCCACATCTAGACATGCACACGCAGACAAAGAGACTGTATTTATTAAGGAACGAAGGGGGATGGTAGCTAGAGACAGGAGACTGAGTACGAGCGTGTCAGGGTACAGCCAAAACCAGGCTGTGATGGCAATCTGATGCGACTGAACCGTGTGCCCACTGGCCAGCTGACATCAGCCAGCGCCTCTCTGACCAAACCTCCCGGCCCCTTCATGCCAAGGCCAGATGCAAACAAAGAAAATGAAGGCAAGCACACACAGACACACATCCAAACGCATTTTGTGCTTATGACAACACCCTGTAAAACACAAAAACTGCAAGATTAACTGCAGGATTATACGACTGAATATGTCACATCTAGTCCTTCATAAAAAAATACTTATAAATGAGGCCAAATGTCTGTGTATGAAATATTATACAAACAGTGTATGCTCCAGAGTGTGAATTGTGTGTGTAGTTGTAGTTCTATGAGTATCAATACACAATGACAATGCTAAATTTACAACAAACAATGGTAGATATGTGATAGGAGTGATCTCTTTTCTGACAATCGAATCATCACTTCCATAAATCGTATTATTTTTTCATCCAGGCTGTTAATGGTTATGTAAAAAGTAGATGAAACTTAGTTGCATTAAATTATGACTGTTTTCATTTTGGCATCTGAGTTGCTTCTGAGGTCAAAACAGACAGTTAGCTTTTAATTCAAGTGAATGACACTGAAAATTGCTTCAAGTGACGGCATTATTTTTCATGGCAGTCACTTTTTAAGTGTTGGAGGTAGTGATGGTGGAAACTGTGAGCAAGAGAAGCTGAGTATAATATCTCTGTGCTGTGTAGTGTGATGATTTTATGTGCTACTTCTAGTACCTGACACCTTTCACACATACATGCACACACACATGCTGAGATATCCCTATGGAGCAATGGAGCATTACAGGTTTATCCTCTTTGACCTTCACAGTTTGAGTCCCAGGCAGAACCTGGCTGGTTGAACTTGTCACACTGTTAGAGGGTGCAGCCAAAGCCCTACTTATCAACGGTGTAGCTCAATAGCTCTTTCTCTGAGTGCCATAAGTATAGCACAACGCTAACTCTCAATGTAGACTTTTAGCCCAGACATCGTGGTTTGCTGGTCAAAGTCCAAGTGGTTAATGCACCTACAAAGCTAACAGATCCATGTAGCCCATAAATCAGTTATGAAAACTGTAAACTTGGAATGTAACAGTAAATTTAATATACAGAGTTCTGCCAAAAAAGTCACCACCTGGAGGTAGCTAAACAAACAGGTAACAGCCTTCCATTGGATAAGTAATGCAGTGATAAATATGTTTTAGCTGCAACAAGTTCTTTAACCCAAACTGATCTAGTGAGTAGCTTCTCATTTCTCCAACAATGATCAGTTTGATAGGGAACATAAAGATTGGATTGTGTTTTAATGGAACAAGGTCATGTGGTCTGATGAGTCGAGATTGATGTTCCAGACTGATGGATGCATCAGGGTGAGAAGAGAGGTACCCATCATGCCTAGTTTCTACAGTACAAGCCTGTGGGGGTAATGTTATGATCTGAGGTTTCTTCAGTTGATCAGATTGAGGTTCAGTAACATTGTGTCCAAAAAACAGGGTTATCCGACTACCTGAAAATACTTAATGATCAGGTTTGAACGTCACATCACTGATTTTTTTTCCCCTGACAGTACAGGAGTATCCCAAGATGACAGTACCAGGATTCATCAGGCTCCAACTGTGACAGAGACTTTCAGTGGTCCAGACTTTAAACCCATTGTGAAACTACGGTGGTCTGCCTCTTCCATCATCAGGTCAAGACTGAATGGAAACACTGCATAAATGATGTGACCATGGCTGATGCATCATGTAATCAAAGCTAATATTCTCTATGATGTTTTCAGTTAAAATAAACAAGGGTTCTTCTATGAAACTGGGTTCATTTTGGTACCTGGCACTTTGCCAGCTTTTTTAGACCCAATAATAAAAGTGAAATTTAGACATATTTCCCCTCAGAAATACCTAATGATGACCTCAGATAAATGCAAAAAAACTATATTCTTGCTCTGAGCCATCCCAAAATTAGTTAATTTTTAATAAAATATTGGTACAAAAAATACAGTAGGACCAAAACTGGGACATGAAAACCTACCTAGGTGTCAGTGCATCTGATCTGAAAAACATGGTTTGAAATGGTCTTATATACTATTATAAATAAAGACACTGTGTTAAATGTGAGGATCTTAGTGGTTTTTCTAATTCAGACATGAGGGTTTTTCATGAATCGGCAGTCCCAGGTTTCATGTGTAACCCATCGTGTCCACTTACATGTGGAACCTTCCCATTTAAACACATATAAATTGCAAGTGATTTTGCAACAGCGGCCATTTTTGTGAAACAGTCTGCCTAGCATAATTTGTTCAATTCCCAAAATGTACCTGTGAGACAATAAAAAGATATTTTTAAAAAAAATAATAGCACGTAATTTTTGTGTCCTTTTTTCTTTCGTGTCACATGCTGATTTTTGTATAAAAATAATATAAAAATGTGTTTTATCTGAAAAATAGTTTCTGTTTTAGCTCAGTAAATATTTATTTCTAAAACAGACCTGAAGTGCTTCCAAACTTGCTTCATAACATTAGTCTACATCTTGTTTGAATTTTTAGCCCCTCTGTCCTGTTTTTAGGTACCAGTTTCATAGAAGCACCTACATAAGCTTAGTATATCTCATTAATTATGCAACTACATTACTAAAGTAACTTGTCCGTTCCGTTAGCCAATAAGCAAATGATCAGAATCCAGTTGTAATGTAGACCACATTGATGATAAATACAGAGATAAATGTTTTGTGATGCCATTCAGCTTAAAATACTCGTATCAGATGTGTTTTTTGGTCCATATTGTCCAACCATATAAAATGATCTGTGCTGTCTGGTGGTGATGCATTACTATGGGGTAAAGCAATATTTTGAAGCTCACTGGTATGAAAGGGGAAAAAAAACTTCAATACCTGTCATTTGTTGCTTTTATTAAAACAGAAGCATCGAAGAATGAATGCGAGCAATAAGTTACTTAATCACCATGATAAATACCTGTGTGATCTTTATCATGTGAATGTTTCCTTATATTGTTAAAGAATATTAAGACACAGACTTGGATGACACAGAGATTTGATTTGTGGTAGAAAAAACTTTTGGGCATGCAAAATAATTTCCTGTAATTGCTTTGAGCCGGCATCGAGAAATTGATTTTATTTAGAGGTTGTTAATCAGTGAGACCCGTCTGAGTCTGCCTCGTCTACCTATAGCAGGTCTTAAATCCAGCCTTGTAATAACCCTCTCTAATTAGGACTGAGACACACTAACAAGGGACACCACCATCATCATCACTCAGCCACCTCATCATCATCACCATTCTCATTATCAAGCCTGAGATCAAATTCCAGCCTGGCTCCAGGATAGTGGGACTTCAGTACACCTGATGTATTGTGCGTCATTAGATTGTTGTTATTACTGTGCCATGGGGAGTCAAACAGGATGGAGATTCACTCCTGTAATATTCTATATGGCCTACTAGGGAGGACCCACTTGACATTCTCCACATAATGACAACAATCTATTGAGGCAAAGAGCTGACACATTAATTTGTTTACTCTCCCTCTCTTCTCTTCCTCACATGTGAACTACACACATAACCAGCTGCAACAAGAGGGTCATCTTGACACAAAACTAATGTTTTGGATCCTTGTCTGCTATAATCCACATGTCTCTTAGTATTGATCCCAAACAGATTAAAGCATCGTCACATCCTTGTTTAATTTGTCTCAATTAACACTGTGGGATAGATGTATTCATTTGAATGGCAAAGCTAATTTACTAAAACCTGTGAGTTACCAAAGGCTGGAATCTAGAGGCCTATTGCATCTTGGAACTAGTGCTGTGTATGTTTGGCTGCACCGCATAGACTTAAGGATCATCTGAGCTGTAGTGGTGTGAAGTCAAAACTAGCCAAAATATTTGTTTGTTTGTTTGTTAATTTTATTTAAAATATCAATGTTTAAAACCAAAAACAATGAGGAAAAGCCTAAAAAAAGAAAAAAAAAACATATTCAAAAAGAAGTGGGATGACGTTCAAGATATATACTCCCGCCCCTAACCTCATCTTTTTCCATTGACCATAAAGACTCATGTCAGCTCCCCAAAGTAACTTCACAAATTTTACACATATCAAAATAAATTCTGACTAACCCTGCACAAAATGCAAAAATGTAATACATATCAAAAATACACTCTGTCCATTTCATAACAATATTTCACATGTCACACATAACTGCATTTTTCCCCCTTTGGCCAGTTAGAAAAAGACCATTATTAATGAAGTGGTTATTATTACTGTCTGTTACTCTGTTTCTAAAACAGCTAATGTTACAGCTGCATAAGCTAAAATCACAAAGAAGACGCATGTCTTCTTTGTGCTGCTCTCTCCTCTCAGTCCAAATCAAAAGACCAAATGCAAATATAATAGATAAACCTAATTTTGAAGCTATTGTGGAAAAGTGAAGCTCCCTGTCCAAGCTTTCATGTTGAGACACAAAAAGCATTCGAATCACATTGAAGTCACATCTTAGAGAATTAGCAATCAGCATTTACAGCTGTTGATTGTGTAAAAATATGTGTTTAGCCAAAAAACTTGTGTCACAGAATACATTTTCCACAGAGCCAAAAACACAGGGAAGGAAGAGAAGAAGACTTCTCATGACCTGTTAGATCACTAGAATTGCAATATGCTGAAAAATAACCATGTTTTACCCAGTGACACTTAAAAACACTGCACCTTTATTCTTCAAGCAGCAACCAAAAGGTTAGGCTACATAAATAAAGACAAACATGTGATACAAAGTAATAGAACTGTTAAGGTTCAAGGTTTAAAGTTCATTTTATTCTCAGTTATTCCCCTGTTTGCACATGAAAGAACAAAATATGTGTTCAGGTCCCAGTGCAATAAGGTAAACAGTAAGATAAAAAAAAAAAGTAAAATCAGTAAAGTTTTCTAAAAATGGACACATATAAACATTCACCCATTAAAAATATAGGTAATATAGCCATACAATATTACCAGGCAGATTATATTTTAACATTATAACAAATACATACCCTGCACTGACAAACTTATTAATTTGTTCCTATTTGCAACATTACAAAAATGGTGTTCTAATGCCAAATTTTGTGAAGTTACCACCTTTGTTATGCCTATAATGTAGAATATAGTAGTATTGATTTTCTATGTTGTCACTGGTTGCACTCTCCATCATCTATAACTCAACTTTTGGACAACAAATCTAACTAAAGTATGAATCAAAATCATCATAAATGTCTGTTATGATCTATAATGGGAAAACTAACTGCAGATCCAAAGCAGCTGCTATAACTCACCCCTCGTCATCATCAAAGTTATCCCACCTTTCAGAACAATGTATCGCGACAACCACTATTTTAGATTTAAGTGTAGGATTTAAATAGTAACTTGTGCCCTAACGCCTCATTCACTGGCAATAAGTCACTATTTCAGCTGGTGCAGCACTTATCTCTATAGCACATAAATTAAGTTAGAAATGACTTTCAAACTAGGCTACATTTGAGCTTAACTCATGGTGGGTGAAGCCCAGTGCTCTGCTGTCCCTGCAGTCTCTGCCTGTCCAACAACTTGCTTGAGCTCAGCCCTGCAGGGCAGCTTCTGCTAAAAAGGCATCTGGCCAATGATCGGTGACTTCATCCAGTCTCTCTGATTCCTCCACTTGTGCTGAGAGAACACTTAATGTAACAGGCCCACTGAGAAATCCCTTGATTAGGCTGTGAGAGCAGGAAGCCACAGGGAGGCACTTATATGGAGATCCTTTCCATGCATGGGTTTTTACAGGACTGTATGTACAGTAATGGATGTACATATATGACACCACAAACACATGGAATGATTTTCAGTTCAGGGCACTGCTCAGTTTTATACACACACACTAGTTCACTGTGATGCCAGCAGGAGGACCAGACTATCCAACACAGCTGGTATAGCCCAATGTTGACTCTTCAGTTGGGGAGGATTGCCGGAGGGATTTACCGTATCACCGTAGGCACTGCAGAGATTGGTCGGGTATGAGTCGATCAAGCTTTATCTCTCCCCAAGGTACCAACACAAATCTCTCCAATAAATAACCTGTTCTTAATTCTGATTTCTTAATGCAACTCCTGCAGAGAAGATTAATCAGTCTGAGTGAAGCCCCCAGATAGCTCATTCACATGGAGTTTGTGCCCTATCCAAATACTCAGTAGCTCTAACTGGTTTAAAGTACTGATAACATTATTTTATTTCTTTTCAGAGACACCTTCCAGCTCTGGCATGTACATACTTTCACATATTCACACAGACAGTAACGCACATACAAATGCACACACAAACACTCATGGCACTTCTTTCCAAGCCCTCCTAACATCTGCTTGTTCTTCCTCTGATTAAAAAAATCCTCTGCGTTTCATTATCGCTGATTTGCATAGTAATAGCGTGCATATTAAGCAGCTACTTCAGAGGGTGGGCGGTCTAATGAATGCCGCAGTCTCCTCTGTTTTAACTCAATTTTTCCTCATCCATATTCAGTCGTGTGCCCCCTTCCCAGCTCCCTCACGACCCCCCTGCCCTCAGGGACGGCAATTCTGTTTCCGCTGAAATGCTTCCTCCAGCCTCTCCCCAAATCCCAGAACCCTCTCCATTAATCCAATTAATTAGAGCCATTGATATGCAGCCCGCTTAGACCAAGCAGCTGTTTGCCTGCCAATTGCCTTGCTACGAGGGAAGGGTTGGTGGGGGGGTCAGGTTATGGGGAGTCCTATCAAACGAAACATATATAGCAACACTTAGCATTGAGAGAGCCACCACACACAATGATGGCACAGACTTTCATCCCTAAAAGCCATGGAGAAGCATCTCACGGTTGAGCAAACTTTTGATAAGTGAAACTCATAAAGTGTCTTCTGACTTATCTCTAAAGGACAAAGACCCTGTAGCCTTTTTACTTCTACACATTCATAGATCAGTGGAATATCTGGTACTTTATTGGATGCATTTTTGACTCTGGTTGAAAATCTGGCAAAGAAAAAATTAAAGGGAATGCATGCAAAAATATGCAGTGATATAGGCACTGGAATAGAACATTGGTAACTAACATTCAAATCCATTTTGTTTCATTCACACTTATATTGTTTTATTACCCTTGAGCATAAGTTTGTCCCTGGGAAACAAAAATGACTACAAAATAGATGAACAATGGAAGCACTTATGCCCTTTTATTCAATCAGCCACTACATATTCCACTGTGGTTCAACAAAAGAAGCTAAATATACATTGATGGATGATAATTCTCCAAATAAAATGCCCAAAATAGAAAATCTGGCAAGAGATGTCCCTTGGTGCCCAGAGTAAGAGGTATGCCTCAGAATTACCATACAGAAATGAATTGCAGCGACAGTGTCTAATGTTTTGTGACACAGCACGAATGTGCACACCCTGGCCCAATCCAGAGCTGAAGCCGTTCATCGGAGATATTAAATTAAGAAGTGCCGGAGTAGAAGGGTAATTCACTTTTCTGCTTCACTGCCTATCATTGCCGAGCAAAAGAACGCTGGTGGTAAACTATCCCTATCTCACCTTCAGTCTGTCTCTTTTTTTTCCACAGACTTTTTTTTTTGTCTTTCTCTCCGCAGTCTTCTCTTAAAATAGTCATCTGCTTCTTTCTGTCACCCTGGTGTCCTTTAACACCACATATATTTTCAGCACAAATATTTTCCATAAACGAAAGAGGGAAAAAAATGCAGAAGCTTTCAAACAAAAAAGGGTCTGAATATAAGGAGCTATTCCTATATTTACGCCTGCGTTGCTGGGGGTTTTATAATTTTATGATTCTTTTTCTGAACCTGATCATGTGTCTACTTCTTTTTATGGCTGTCTGTGTTTATCAGACAGGCTGCTTTTAGACAACAGGCAATTCTTAATATGTTTATTTATGGCCAGATAAAACTGGGTTAGTGTTAGAAAAGTCATTCACTCCCAAGTTGCACAAAGGAAGTGATGCTAATAGTGTTTGTTTGGCTGATTAGAAGGAAATGAGTTGATCTAATAGTCCGCAGTGTTAGTGCTATTTGTCTTATGAAAATCACAGTCATATGTGTTCATTTCAGTGAAGTTCTGCAATAACGTGTCACAACATCATGGTCATTTTTCAGCTAAGATCCTACTGTTGTCTTATTGTTGATGCATTCTTCCTTTAAAATTGTTAAATTCCCAATCTATAAAAAGCCCTTAATAATAGAATGACACCAAAGCCTGGTGTTTTGTAGTTTTATTGGAAATGTTTTGACATATTATTATGTCAGTTTTGTTTAACCGATTCTGTAAAACATGACCCCAAAGTGAAGAAGGTGTTACTGATTTCTTAGCAGAGTAAAAGTAATTGAGGATGGTTTTAGATTTTAAGATTTTCATCTAAATCACAGGGCACCAGAAGAAAAAGAAGGAATGCAACCATAAAAATCTTTGAATATGAAGGACTTGCTTTGTCATTTATTTGACACTTTTGAGCAATAATGATTCAGAAAAGGAATGTCAGGTGAGATGTTAGTGAGAAGTGAAATTCATTAAATGTCCAATTTAATTTCTTTGTCAAAACTGTCTGGCAGTCACTCCAGTCCAGTGAGAAAAACCCCACCCATATGAAGGCTAGAAAAAGTATTTGCTGGATTGTATAGCAATCAGCCAGATGTGTGAACAGCCTGTTCTCCCACAAGATTTAAACTTTCCTTTTGAGTTCATGTATCACTTTGTTAATGTGGTAGTGGAGCAGGGCTGAAACCAAAGACAAATCAAGACCAGCTTTGAAACAGGATACATAAAGCAGTGGAGGTGAAATCAGAAGAGAGAAAGGACGATTTGTTTACCTCTTGATGAAGTGTTGATGTTGGAGGTCTTTGTTTCAGGAATATACAAATCAGTCTGTTTAAGATACTTTGGTACCTCACTTTAGGGACTGACAAGAAAACGTTGGCTTGAACATGAACACGTCTGGGAATGTGCAACAGGGCATTGCTTTGTTTCAGCTACAGATTCGATCTCTTACATTTTCCATTCTTTATCCTGACTTAGTCAGTATGCACATAGGCACCAAGAGAATGTCAATTTAACATTGATTACAGTACAATTACGTTAATGGTTATATTAAATAATATGACCTGCATTGAATATTCATGGAAAATGATGATTAACATATTCTCAATTTATTGGTGTAGTGGTATGACCTCCAGCAAGATGGAGACAGTTGCTGGAAATAAAGAGGGAAATTAAAGAAATAGCTTTATCCCTGCTTTCAGACGCTACATTTTCATTGTTTTCAACTTCCTTATAATCCTCTGGTTCTGAAAACTCAAAGACAGAGCTGGAAGACGGACCCAGCTGATTCAAACATCCCAGGACTCACTGCAATAAGAAAGAGAGGGACAAGGAGAAGACAGAGATAGGAGGTGTCTATTTATCTAGGTGAGGAAGTGCCTCCCTGCCCCCCCACCCCCAGCCCTCCTCCTCATGTCTTCTGAGGCAGAGAGCTGTGACTGAAACACATCGCTGCACCTCACTCGGGATGAGCTCCAAATAAATGGGGGGAATGGGGGCACAGAAGGAGCGTTGGAAAGAGAGGCGAACGGCGGCTGAAGAGGAGAGCTCCTTAAAAAGGGTTGTCAAAATAATGAAAACAAATGGCGACAGAGTCTCCTGAGATGGAGAGGAGAACTTCATTTGTGAGGCGTCTTCGCCAGAATTCTGCTGCGCTACAGCAAGTCCTCAGTTTAGAGACCGAGGGGAGTCTCTGCCACTGCCAAGGGAAAGTGAGGAAAAGAAAAATGAGAGCACTCATTGTAATAATTGTTCAGGGTCAATTATTCCCACGTTGGAGCAAATCACGCTGATATGTGTTAGCATGTGGCTGGGAAGAGAGCTGCTGAATGTAGCATTACCATGGATATGATCCCCTGTGATGTCTGTGTGCAAAAAGCAACAGTGTGCATTGATTCAATTCAGCCAGTCGAATTATAAATAAGGGATTCAAATGCAGTGTTTTACAAACTCAGAAACGTGAATTCATGAGAATGTCCACTGTTAAAGTAGTTCAAATGCGTCATTTATTTACAGAAAGACCTGGATAATTATTACTTTCAGTGAACAGTTATTTGAGCTCAAAAGTGTTAATGTAGACGCAGCCACCTTAATGAGGCCAAAAATAATATTTCAAGTAATGTTTGTGTCATAACCCTGTTGAGTTTCATATTTTGCTCATTCACAGTCTTGGAACAGAGTCAAGCAAATTGTTATTTTGCTTTCCTCTGAGACACATACAGCTTTTCTGTTCTTCTGTCCACTAAGTTACTCTCTTTATCTCTCTTTTCTTGCTTTTATCCTCCCTCTCTCTGGCAACTAACATCTTTTTTTTTTCTTACTTATCACCACCGTCTTTCTTCATCCTCCTTCCTTCCCCGACTTTGACTTCATCTTTCAAGTGCGGCAGCCGCCGCAGCATCCTCCCTCCCCTTCCCCATCCTCTTCACAACGCTGTCTGCCGTCTGCATTCCTGTCACGTGCCCACCAAAGGTTATATGGCCCACTTTCTTATCAGCTGCATTGTGGGATATCTCAGCTCTCAGGCCTGTCTTCTGGAGAGCTATCTGTACCCCCCTCCTCCCTCTGTTGACTGCTGGGAGGACAACCTTTGTCGACCTTGTTTTTTTTTTTCTTTTCCTTTTGCCTTTAACAGAATAAAAATGAAAGAGAGAACGAATGCAACGCAGAGAGTGGGAGGAAAAGAAAAGGGAGGAGAAGGTAAGAAAAAAAAAAACATATCAGTCCCCTGAGACAATGTGTGATGAGATTGGTTCAGAGTTAGCCTTGTAAGAAAAGCGCCGTTGGCCCCCTCTCTCTGCGAGTACAGTAGACATTGAATCAATATCAACCACCCACCCTCTCCACAACCATTCTGCCCCTGCGCGTGCCGTCCACCTGTCTGCCTCTCCAGGGTTTTGGGTGAGACTGTGGGGGTAGAAGGAAGTGTTTGGTTGTTTGACAGAGCCATCATCTGCAGATTCATTTTGGATCCAGCCAGACTTTTACTCTAATATGTATGCTGAAGGTCTTCACGGTCATGTTGATACAAAAAGTACAGGACTCCGGCACTATCTTATAAAGTTTTCATTCTTATTCTTATTCTTATTCTTACTATAATTATTATTATTATTATTATTATTATTATTATTATTATTATTATTATTATTATTATTATTATTATTATTACTACTACCACTCATCTGCTTTTTGAAGAGCTGAGTAAAATTTCACACGCAGAATGAATAACTTTTTCTTAATTTTTTTTTTTTTTAATTTCCTGGAGCTACAATGCAGTTATCACAAGAGTGCAATATGGGACGATAATGACAGTTTATGTAGAAATAACAACAACAGATAACAGAATTATCCTTGTATAGAAGGCCTGTCACCAGAATGAAACATGAGGTCTGTCGCTGTAGAAAATATAAGAACTGTGGAAAATAGAGAACAAAATCTGTGTGGCATTTCATTTGACTTGTGCAATTTTTAAATGTAAATGTTTTACTGCATTAATTGAAGAAATGTCTTATTAACATCTAATAGAAATAAGTCAAAATGTAATTTACGATCACAATGGCATGTACGTATGTACCCAGCAGTGATTCAACACATACTCTTCTACACTTTTATAATTCATTGTTTGACAAACCTCAAACATTCAGATTATTTTGCTGAGATATCTCATTAAATGCTCAACGGGTAAACATTGCTATTTAAACTTCAAATCATGATGGATGATGCTACACAACCAGTGTCCTATGATAAGAACAGCATTTGAAATTTTATAAGAACCCTCTTATCCCCGATCACCTTGGAGCTGGTCAGAATGCTTTTTCAAATAAGTTAATTGCAACTTCAGCAGCTTTGTAAATAAAACATGAGGGTGCTTTGTGCACACTGCTTTGAATAAACATCTCCTTGAGTTTAAAATATGTCCCAGCAAATAAACATGTCATGTCTAAACACTCTAAAATGCTTAAAAAGTGTTTATATGGCCCTACCCAGACTCACAGTTTTTTAGTATATTCATGGAATTACCATAATCTGTTATAGGAGACACACATGTACCCCTCCCCTTCTGATGGACCCACCTGGGACTAACTACAGCGTGGAGCTCCAGCTTCAATTTCTGGATTGGATCAGCCTGTCTCCCTTTTTTCTTAACTGGGTTATCCATTCAGTTATACGCAGGAGGAGAGCGAGGTTAAGAGGGGCGATGGGGGAGCACTTAGCGAGTGAAGGCCATGGTGGCAGTGCTGGAGTGTTATTTAATGAAGTAGAGGATCAGATGCACAGCACTGAACACATGAGGTGATGTGTGTGGTGCTACAGGAGTTTAGAGTGTGTTTGTGTGTATTTGTGGGTGAGGGGTTGGTGGTGGAGGTGACAGCAGGTTGTGTATGTTCCACAGGGTGAGGGAAAGAGGGGTGGAGGGTGATGGTGCAGCAAGCCTGGGGGGGCTAATAAGATCACTTTTTATTGGCCCACAACCCCAGAGGAGTGTTTGTTTGTCTGCATGCATGATGGAGGGGATAAAAGCTTAATGCATAGGCACTGTGGAGTGGCAGAGTGGGCTGGTCACTGCTGCCCCCTGCAGGGCATGCTCTGAGTGTGTGTGTGCGTGTGTGTGTGTGTGTGTGTGTGTGTGTGTGTGTGTGTGTGTGTGTGCGTGTGTAGGTGTGTATGTGTGTGTAAGACTGTGTACTTCTTGTTTCCGTGTCTCCTGACAGACAAATTTCATAACATAAGCTGTGGATATCTTTATGTTGATTGAGTGCATCCCCTTTGCAATTCACTGAAATTATAGTACACGCACACACAATAAGACCATGTTACTCAGAATCAGTTATGTTCTGCATATTTTCATTTGGCATACATTTCCCTGGATTACATCTTTGATTGAGCATTACCACAAGAAAGCAATCTGCTTTCTTGTCTCGACCTCATACTCACTTTCACAATATTATTTACATTATTGATCACCAGTGGCAAATGTTTTAACTCTACCGACTGCTCAGCCAAGCACCCTCATTTGTGAATGAGTTTGTTAAGTGATTTTGTGCTGAGTATGTGTGAAAGTGAAAAAGAGAACATTTAAAGGAGAGATTTTAAAAGAGGACTTCTTGTCACCTCAAAGTTGTACTTCTCTGCAGGAAGAGATGGGGTAGACATCAGATTGGGTAGTTAAAAAAAAAAGGGAGTGGATCAGGGAGGAGGGGGTGTAAATTCAACTCGGGGGGAGCTGGGTGAGGAGAATATCAATCGGGCATGCGGTGTAGAGGCAGCCTGCCACGGTCCGCTCCAGGAGAAAGATTAGAGAGGGGATCAGTGTCATCAGCAGCAGGAGAGTAATGGTGCGGGCCAGGTTCAAGGCTGGAGCCAAGAACGTATCGGCATCGCAGCCACCCCCATCCCATCACCCCATACCTACACCCCCTACATGAAATAGAGGTTAACCGCCAATCCAGACTTTTCCCCCTCTTTTACAGAGGGTGAAAACTACCGCTGGGAGTCTCAGGACAATTTTTATATAGGATTAGAAAACAAAAATCAATATTTAATTATCTTTGAGCTTTTTGTGTCACTGCATCTTTAGGTCAGTAAGTGTTCAGGAGCCAGGGTCGCCCCTGCACTGTAAGTGAAGGAGTTGTTAAAGTGCCAGTATCTTTTTTTTTTTTTTTCTTTCAATGGACAAGGTTAAAGTTTTATGAAGGTGCTATAGCCATGTGTTTTAGGGACCTTGTGGTATACTTGCAACATCTATGGAATATAGATAGAATAATGACTATTATACATTATTTAAAACAAAACTCAAAATTGGCAGACGTGGATGTAGCTTGATTTGATATTTTGTATAACTTTCATATTAGTTTTGTGATACATTTTAATGGCCCTACAGAGGGATGGTATCGCTGTTGGCCCTTTTACACAAGAGCATGAATCCCTCCACAGGACTGCATCCAACTCAGTACATAAAACACTGGATGTTTACGTGGCTCTCAGACGCTGTATTGGATTAAGGTGGCTCTTTAGCTTTTTTTCCCTGTGGCAGTGGCCGATGAGCCTGTGGAGTGGATGTGACGGCCGCTTAAGCGGTGACAAGCAGAAGGTCAGTGTCGCTGATGAAAGAGTGAGGCCAGCTGGCCCTCTGATGTAGCCATCCTTTAAAGCACAGAGAGAATCTATCCTGTTTAAGGCAGACGCCCAGACAGACATGGCCAGGAAGGACGGTAAGGGAGAGAGAGAGAGAGAGAGAGAGAGAGAGAAAGAAAGTGGGGAGAAGAGAAGACAAAAGAAAGTGGGCAAGGTAAAAAGAGTGGCAGAGACAGAGCGCTTAAATGCCCCCATTCTGATTGGTACCTCTGTAGAAGGCAAAAATGTTCTCCAGTCCCCTGAGCTATTTATTAAAGTGATAAAGAGCATGGTTGCCTACTATGAATCAGACTCCCATGGCTGTGTGTGCTGCATAGGTATCCTCATGGCAAGATACTCTCCTCACTTGATTATAGTGATACTTTTGAAGCTTGCAAAAGAGCCAGGAATCAAAGAAAATGAGAGTGTCAGGTGAAAGGACAGAAGAGAGAAAATACATAGTCAGTCTATGCATATTAAAGTAAGTTAAATATCAGATGAAACTTTAATAACCCTGTGAAAAAATTGGGTCATGACAGCTTTGGAAATGTGATATTAGAAAAATTATCAGTGAAAAAACAAACAAACTACAGTATTCTTTATTCAATATGTGTTGAAAATAATAGAGGAATGCAGTGATCTTATTAATCTAAGCAATATTTTTTAATATATAGGGCTGGCAGAACTCCCTCTTGAGCTGGCAAATCTCCCATCACCACCTCCTGTTGGTGCAGCTGGAAACAAGGACCCTTAGGAACTCGGCCAATGGTGAGGGTCTTCAACGTCAGGTAGAGCAATACATTGGCTGAGGTGTTTATTTGGCCGCATCTTTATGGTTATGTCAGATCCACATTTATTTCTATAAATCATGTTGTGAATATTCAGCATGCCTTATCTTCTTGTGGACAAAGCAAGCTAAAGCAGGGTGTGCATTCGCAAATGTAAAACCAACAACATCAGCACACTCAAGGGATACAGAAATGGATGATGCTGATAATATATGGAATATGGTGCACAAATAAATGGTGCCATACATATTTATGGGCAAGACGGCAAGAAATTCACAGAATTAAAAAAGTACCCTGATGATCAAACACATCATCTACACTTGGTTAAAATAGTGCTAGTAGTATCTTGTGGAACTAGAAATTACCAAAACACCTCAAGGTGCACATCTACAAATACCACCCTCACAGTGTATAGATTTAATGCTGACGAGCAAACACAAAGCAATAATAATAATAATAATAATAATAATAATAATATTTTATTTATAATGCACTTTACATTTTTAGATAAAAACCTCAA
>JAPQRP010000030.1:23339496-23353264 GCA_037367295.1 Apogon hyalosoma
AATAATAATAATAATAATAATAATAATAATAATATTTTATTTATAATGCACTTTACATTTTTAGATAAAAACCTCAAAGTGCTAAAGTATGACAAGACTTTCCACACCATCCTACTTTGAACAGTGGACACCTAAATGAACCTAATTAGGCCAAATCAACATGCAGATTACAATGATTCAAAAAGATGAAAGAGGTCTAACTGTGATGGTTATGGTACTCATAACAGTGAAGGATTGGTGGCCAAAACCTGAGCAAGGCAACCTAAGGCAAGAGGCCTGGGGATAAACTGAAGATGCACCTGCTCAACAAGGATGACGTGTTCATCAAGTTCATCACTACAGACCCTGAAGGTGCCTTGGATATTGACATGTTAAACAAGGGGCTGTGCATCAAGTAAAAAAAGTGCTAAGAAATAGGAGACCAAATTTATGTATGTATATATATATATATATATATACACACACACATTAGGGCTATCAAAATGAATGCATTAATGCATATTAATCCATCATCATGATTAATCTGATAAAAATTTTAACACAGTTAACCCATCTGCAGCACAGGATGACTCTGAATGTTTCCAGCAAAGCATTTTGCATTTCAGGCACTTTGTCCAAGTAAAGTTACCGTCACACATGTGCAAATGGGCAGTTCATCTGGTAGTGACAGGTAGCAGAACCAACCAATAAAGACAGAAGACAACAGCTTGTTGGCCCTCTGGATGGAAATATGAGTACAAAAAACCCAAGACGGAACAGTTGTTTCAAGTTGTTTTGTTTAAAGTTGTTTTATTGAAACTGTTGAAGGTGTTTAATAAACACATCAAGTGCATATACATTCCCTTCTTTCTTGAGTCTGTTTGCTCATGCAAAATGAAAAGTGATTAATGTAGATTAAAAATGAATGATATTTAATTGAAATTAATCCACAGCAACCCTGTGATTAATCTGATTAAGAATTTCAATTGTTTGACACCACTCATATCTATAGATAACTGTTCAGCTGTGAGTCTAAAAGCATGATTATAACCACCACTTTCAGTTCCTGAACCTACATCCAAACTGTTAACTCTCCTGCTTTACCTCAGCCTTTGGAACACTATCCACATGCTGTCTGTGTGCAACCAAGGCCGTGCTGTGCTGAGCCAAGCTAGGCTGGAACATCCTTTGCCTCATTTCCCTTTATGAGAATGAGGGGAGTCCTATACTCTGATTATCCTATATATAACGAGTTGTAATCATTGGCCGGTGGAAAGCACAAAGGCTGTGTAGGACAGAGCCTGATACAGTATCGCTGAACTGCAAATGGGAAACTCATCTCTATGTCAGGTCTCGAGAGAAGGAAAAAGTGAGGAAAGGTAGAGATGAATAATTTGGATTTTTATTCTTTTTGCTTGTGGAGTATGAGCGCATTGATAATTTAATTATTCACTTAATATCTATGAGAGAATTGTGTTTCTAAAAAGAATGAACAATTGCTTGACAGTGCAGATACAGGTGCAGATACACTGTAAGACCCAGCACAGATCAGCAGTGCTCCTGAAGCTTTTACAGGGAAGTTCTGAAGGTGTTATTGTTGTACATATGAGTGAGCTGTCAGGATATTTCCTCCACCTAACCCCCTCCCTGTCTTTCACCTCCCTCCCCCCAACACCTCTCTCGCTCTTTCTCTCTGACACCTTCCCTCAACGTAATACACACCAGCAAGCAATCGATAAATACTCAGCCGAGAGCCAGGAGGAATTGTGGCAGTGTAGGCACCACACATTACAGGGTGGCCAAGGCCAATAAGCTGTGGAGGGGAGAAAGAGAAGGACGAAACAGGAGCCACAGTTAAATAACAGCTTCTACGCACATACTTCTCCTGATGATTGGGACGTCTTTTTACCCTACATTATGCCTTTATATTCTACCAATAGTGACGTTCATTCAAATCTCGATAGATGCTGTCAGTTTGATTGAGCTGACATCAATTTAGAGGCGATCTGATCCTTTTTAAAGACTCTCCTGCCACCCACATTATTATGCTTATTATTGTAGTGTATGTGATGAATTCACGCAGCACCACAGCAAGAGATATGCCACTATGTTTCCGTAGCAACACCCCCCACCCACCCCCCGCTACTGCTGCATCACACACTTAAATGACAGACGCAACCTATTAAGTCCTCGGAGATATATGAACTCTGTCTGTCAGTGTGTGAGCGAGAGTTTTAATTTGTCAGCACACACTCTGCATGAATGTACAGTGTCTTAATTCAACATCTGGAAGCTTTAGTTGAAATTTAACTTGTGGATGCTACTCAGCATCTTTAAAATATACACTAGTGTGCAAATACCCAAGGCCAACATTAGGATTGCTGGTTTAGTAAAGTTATAATAACCACACATATGCATTTCTCAGTTTCTATGTCAAGATACATTCTGCATATATGGATAGTATGAACAGCATTAAAAACAAAAGTTTCAGGGACAAAAACAGCTACTACAAACCAAAATTATAGTAACTCTTTAACTCAGGGGTCTCAAACATGTGGCCCGGGGGCCAAAAGCAGCCCGCCAATAGGTCCAATCTGGCCCACGGGATGAATTTGTGAAGTGCAAAAATTACACTGAAAATATGAACAATCAAGGGTGTCAAACTCATTTTAGTTCAAGTTTCACATATAGACCAATATGAGCTAAGTAAAATAATAGCATAATAACCTATAAATAGTGACAACTCCACTAGTGTTGCTCTTTTGAAGCAAAACTAGTCCAGTTGAACCTTGAAGAACTACCAAGAAGCACAATGACCTGGGCAAACGAGAAACTGAATGAGAAACTGTTTGTATTTTAGTTCCAAACTCCAAATTTTTAACAATATTATGCTTGTTACTAAATAATATAATAATATAATAAGTAATTTAATGTTTTTTATTCCACTAAAATAAGGAGAAAAAGTTGTCATTTTTTATAGGTTATGATGCTGTTACTTTGCTGGTCCAGCCCACTTCATATCCAATTGGACTGAATGCGGCCCCTGGAAGAAATTAGTTTGACACTCCTGTTTTAACCCAATTGTTCAGACAATATGAGATGTATTGCATTAATTTTCAGATGTTTTATAGCATGTTTCATTCAACACACGTCAGATGTTTCTAACTTTTTGTGCTGCTTTTTCTCATAGAGGCTGGGGTCTCGATAAATAGTCTTTTTAATCTTTAGAATCCATTTAGTTGAGTTTTTTTGTGTGTCTTTTAAGGCTGTGCACATATTTCCTGTATTTATTTGTTGTATCTGTGGAAAAAAGACTGAGAAATACATTTGTATATTCATTTAAACTCTGCAAAAACAACAAACCTAGAGGTAGTCAAAGATTTTTATGCAATACTGTATCTGATTTTGTTCTAAATTGTATGATTTTATTGGTCAAAGAAAGAGAGATATAGGAAAGAAAGGTGTTCACATGGTCCAGCCAGACTGGAACTGAACTGGTACCTCACAGCTCAGGACATTTGTGCCCATGTGGAATGAAGAATATGATGACACAGCAGTAAAATTTTATTTATTCAATGCGCTGACATTTATGGGTTTATTTAATTTGCAGAACTAACCTTCACTTCACTTGTAAAGCTCTTAAATGTACTAAAAGAAACACACAATACACAAGTCTCATGTTACTTAGCATTATTTTTACATCATATCACTAGGAATAATATAATAATAACATGAAAAGATACTCTGCCATCTGGTCAGTGTCTCTTATCATTTGTTTGCTCTGTTATTATATTATTTCCAAGTGTTTCCAAATGTGACGTCTAGTTACTGTGAACGCAAGAAAAGTAATAACAAAAACATTCTTGTCAAAACTAGTCACCCAAGTTACAAACAAATATTGTATCCATACTGGCTGTGCATTATGACTCATTTGGTATTTGGTAAAATAAATAAACTCCATAGCTGTTACACAACAACCTTCTTCTCTACACTCATCGTGTCACAAGTATTGCTGTCATTTCATTTTCCCAAATAAAGGACCCCTTGTGAGGACTAAGTGGTTCAGAAAAACACATGAATTAATAAAGGACATGAGTTATTGTACCTCAAAGCTTGAACCACAACAACTTCAAACACAATCAGGAATTTATAAAGTTTATAGCGACAAAAAACCCCACCAAAGTATCAAGACTAAGTTAAGTTCTTTAACAACTTTTCTATTGCTGCTGCAGCAAGGCATCTGTAAATATTACATACCTGTTTGTTTGCTCTTTTGCAGAGTAAAATTTTATTTATGCAGGTGATTTAAATGAATGACATTGTAAAGTATTTTCATATAGTGTGAGCAAGTGTGTCACTATTTAATTCAGACGATTCAACAGCTGTTTTCTAATCATAAATTTAGAATGAGCCTGCTGTATACTGTGTTAGTTTGTGTTTGTTCTGCGTCTGATTGTTGGGTAAAGCACTTCACCATTTAAACCTCCTGCTGGTTGAAAGATCCCCTGAAGTTACTGAAAGGAAAGACCTCCAGCATCATCAGTCCTTCTGATTACAATCAGTGGCATCCAGACGACAGCATTTGGAAAGAATTAGATGCAAAACACCTGTCATTTTTCCTCAGGAATTCAGACAAAAAAATGCACAAGAAAGATAAACAGTCTTCAAAAAGAACGTGAGGCTGTCATAATTTTAGTGTCTTAACTTTTCAACTTATGTCACTTGTCTTGAATGAAGAATAAAGGACACAGAGGACACAGATGGCAGACAGATACACATAGAGAATATTATATGTATAACACTAGTTTTAGCTTGAAATTGTAATGTTAGAATAAATAAGTGATGGCATCAACAAGAAGTCTCTCTTATATTTTTCATAATGTCCTAATCATGCTCACATATTCGGCCTAGTGACCTGAATGTCTTATTAAATGCTGGATGTGACTCATCAGAGGAGCTCAGTCATTTGTCAAATCTGTACTGTAGCATTTGCTGTGAGCAAATCTGCCCACACCCAGTCTGAGCCTTGGCAGACCACCATGATCTCAGCTTTTCTGTGGATGTTTCAAGTCTGAGAGCCTGCTAACTATCAAAGTCTTATGAGCGACCGCATCCACGCAGCCTGTGGACATGTGTGGAGTACCCACACTTGATTCACACACATCCTCAGTAATATTTGCATAACAGGACAGAGAGTCACACTGAATATTGTGTCTGCTTAGTCTCTGGTCTGGAATTAGGATCTGGTACACGATCACATCCCTCTTTACCTTCATGTGCTTTGTGTGGTGTTTTCTATTTATCTCGTCTCCCTTTCTTTTTTTTGCACTTACACCTCAGTCAGCTGCCGATGCGTCTGTTTGGGCTGAACATGCTCTTTCACACTAATTTATCTGCTCTACATTCTTGTCTTCTCCACCCCCTATCTCTACCTTCATCTCACTCTCTCCTCATCTGTCCTCACCCCTTCTTCCCTCATAGATTGACTCTTTCCAATTACATGAGCAGTTTCTTCAATCACACTGTAACAAATTACCTGACAAATTAAAAAAAACACCAGTGATATTTCTAGGCTTTACTATGGGCCATTCTTACCGTTAATGAAATTTGCTAAGCCATACATCAGGAGTGTGTTGTCAGCCATGCATGGCCCTTCAAATCTTCCCTTTTCCCCCTACTGTTTTAATATACCTTTCTACAGATAATTATTTCCACAAGAAATACACATCTCTATAGCTAGTGCTCTTGCTGTTTTCTCTTCAAATATGTTTTAATGACTGGATTAAAGAGAAAATATCTGTATGTCTATTACTACATACATTCCACCTTCCCTGGATTGAGGACTAATACCAAGCACATCTCTAAGGTTTCTCCTTTCGCTGAGTTGAACAGTTGAAAAATTCATGAATAATATTTTTCTTATGTTCCAGGATTAATCACAGAATAAATTTACTTGTGAAAGGATTTTCCAGTCTCTGAGAGGTGAGATTAAATGATTCAGCGTGCCGACAAATATATGTACCTGTGAACATTCATATTTCAGCTGTAACTGCATGCTCATTTTTCACATTGTGTATTCACTTTAACATCCCACTCTAAATTGAGTTATAGAGGTAATGCTTCCAGTTGCGCAGACACCTTTGTGTGTGTGCTTGTGTGCACTGTAGGTGGGAGGAGGTCCTGTACACATTCATGCAGACATGCAATACTCCACATGCTGGCTGATTTAAGTAATTACTAATATTTAATAATATTGATACTGGTATATTTATATTATATATTTAGTTTTTTTCAATGTAGGACATGGCATATTACCATAGGCACTGCAGCTTCATTCAGTCAATGCAAAGACTGAAGATATCAGCTGCTTCGACTGTATCATGATAACAGAAAGCATTATTGAGTTGTTATGACTTTTTATGTCATGTTTTGTGCTGCATTTTTTCTCCTATTGCACTAATGGCCTATTGAACCTGCCAATTCACGTTCAGCTGAGTGTGCGAAAGCTCTCCTGGTTGTGAAAGGTCTTATCATTATGAACAGCTTACAGCGTCGCAGGCTGTACACAGACTGAATACCAGTGCAGAGTTCGGAAGAATCTATTTTCCCGTGAACAGAAACATTTCATCCAGAGGAGGGATTCCTGGTGCTGGATGAGGCTCAGGACGGAGAAAGCAGATGCTGGTTTTGGAGAGGTGCCAACATGTGTCGGAGACCAGGGATCCGGATGGTGTGCATGAAGAGAGAGGGAGAAATGTTTGCTTTTTAAATGTAAGTTTCAAATGGGGGGAAGGCTATAAAAAGCATACGACTAGAACTGAGTGAGTTAGGACCAGAGGCCTTATAGGCAAGCACATATGCAGTGCTGCTCATTTTTGGAAGCATATTGGTTTTATAAAAACACACTTCATTTCTTTCTAAAATGTATATGATAATGTTTTCTACAGTGAGTTTTTCTTTTTGCATATAACTTACCTTTTTTTGTAATGACTGGGGTACAAAGAACAGATCCTATAACTGTGTCCTACTGCAACAAACAAACTGCTTTGTACTGACTTCAGAGACGGATGTACATATACAGTACGTACTAATCTTGTGTCTTCTTTGTCTTATGTATTATAAATACATGTAATACTAGGTCTAAACATGAATTTGTAAAGATTGAAAACATCCCTGTTATATGCAGAAGTTAGTCCATGGATGTCAAACTCATTTTAGTTCAGAGGGCACAAACAGCCTAATTTAATCTCAAGTAAAATAATAGAAAAATTTGGAGTTGTGATTATTTCTTAGTTATTATGCACTTTGTTATAGTGCAAAAAAGTAAAATTCCACCCTAAGAATGATTACATTTACAAACTAACCCTTCACAAAAACTGAAAAACCTGAACATCCATGAACAACCGAAAGTTTCTACAGAAAAATAAGCAAAAGTTTGACAATATTAAGCTTCATCTTATGATTTACATACAACAACAGTGGATCTACAAAGGCATAAAATGTTTAGTAACAGGCCTATAGAATTGAAAAATATAATATTTAACTTTATAATGAAATTAACTTGACAAGACTCAGTGACTGTTAATGTCTTCTGTGTAATTCTTGGACCCGTGGGCCCGATGGAACCCTTTGGAGGGCCAGTTTTGGACCATGGGCCGTATGTGTGACATCTCTGAGTTAGTCATTCACATATGGAAATGAAAATTCACAACTGACACAGATTTCCAACTGTGTAAGCTTTCCATGAACCCCCTCTGCAGTTTTCCAGGTACATAAATCTTAGCAAAATAGCCGTCCTGCAGAGCACCTGCCGGATGGCCAGACCGCTCGCCTCGGCCTGAGCCCACATAGCGACAGATGCGATGACTTCTCAAGGCGTCCCTTCACTACTGCGTCAAATGAAAGTCATCCAGTGTAGTCTTGAATGTGTTTGATGGAACGCTGTGGCATTGTTCAAGGCTACAGTCATGTTGTTTTATGAAGTGCAATAACACCAAATACTGTAAATGTATCCAATCTAGATGTTTATGTTGGTCATATTTGGTGCCTTAACCCTTTTGCAGTATAAGTCTATCTCCACAGTGTTATTTGGGCTTCAAGGCCCCTTTGTTGTATTGACTTAACCTTTAATTAACCAAGATGCATGGCTAGTTTAATGACTTTTATGCCCGAGGTCATGGTCACTGTCAGAAACACTACAGCTTTTAACACCGGTTGTACCCCTCTGCTGATAATAAAGATGACATTTCAGACAAAGGTAGAGAAAACTCCTTGCCTACTATAAATAACAGCCTGTGTGTATGTTCTGTGTGTGTGTGTCCACCTGCATATGTGTTTACAACAGGCAGCAAGTGAGTCCACTCTCTCAGTCTTCAGTAGGATGCTATAAAAGTCAAAAACCAAATCAGACCCACAGGAGTATGCTTACCAAAAATTTCCCAGCCAGGAGAAAGCAGTAAAATGTTATGTGTTCTCTGGGAGCACTTTGAACTGAAGAACCTCGACACGACATGATGCTTGAGCTCCACTCCAGCCGTCAACATCTGATGCATCCATAGGGAAGTAAAAGCTGGTAACATTGCAATTTCTTCTTCAGAGGCCACTAAGAATTAAAGTTGACCACAGAGTTTCATCCCTATTTCAGATTAAAAAACACTGTCTTTATGAATGTTTTTCACTTTGTCTGAAACTCAAAGTTAACTGAATTTAAATTAATTTGCAGCATTAAGTAAGAATTAAAATAAAATGAATTAGTCAGTGATAATCCAAGATGATAAAAAAAAAAACCTCACTTATTCATTCATAGGAATGTTTCTCCAACTAGATTGTATTATTGTAATTATGCACCCTTACAGGCATACACCCATGCAGGAATGAAGAAAACAAAGAGGAACAAATGAAAGAAAACATAAAACAATTAAAATGCTAATTGTTTTGTATGGCACAAACATGTGGAAAGGGAAGTCTGGAGGCCTTTCTTGAGAGCCTCCTCCAACACGGACGACAATTGCATCTGGTGCAAAAGTGCCCAAGGAGTGCTGTTCTGTGAAAGGAAGCAAAATGTTATTTTTGAGGATTTTTGTAGATTCGACTGTGTGGTCACTGAAGTTTCACTTTGCGTCTTACTCTGCAGTAAAAGTGTAGGCTTTTGCTGAACTATCCCTTCGAGGACATGTGCGTAAAACGGAGTTTTGATTGACAGCTCATCAGAATAACAGGCTCTGATGTGAGAGGCGCATAACCTCTTACACTAAAACATTCCAAACACACCAACCCACTAGTGCTGAGTAAACAGAAAATGTAAACGGTGGTTATTTAACAAGCCTCCACCTCTCCATCCTCACACCCCTCGTCTCCTCCCACCTCCTGCCCTCATCCTGCACCCCTGCCCCAACATCCCCGCCTTTTTACACATTAAGTATGCATTGATTCAGCCTTCTCCTGTGTTATAAATACAGCATCGATCCACCCCAGGATCAATAGACTCATTCACATGCATAGAGCCACTTTGATAACTCTCCTACTCTGAGCCACTTGTAATAGCATCCTTCTCCCTCTCTCTCCTTCTCTCTCCATCTAAATAGCTTGACATATTTCTCTACATCATTCATTATTTTATTCCAATAAATATATATATTTAAAAAGACACATTCAATCAGCTAAACAAATCCCTTAAATGACAGACAGTATAATCTAATCTATAATTCACCAAAATCACTATTGCAATATGTACAGTAAGCATGAATGCATGTTCAATAACTTCCATTCTTAGTCACTGTTTATGTTGATTTTAATCGTGTCCAAGAGTCATTTCAGGGAAAGGACAGAGTGGTGCAATTGTTAGAACACTAACTCAAAGATGTGCTGCCTTGAGTCATGTTAGATCTACATGTTACTAGAAGCATATGCAAGCATTTGAAATGCAAAGTTAATTTAAAACAAACAAAAATGAAAGTAAAACATTCATTAGGTGATTTTAAAAAAAAATATGGAGAGTTTTTTTTTACTGGCGTCTAATTCTGCAGCTCTAAATCTGTGATTATTTACTTTCTCTACAGACATCTGGATGGAAAAGCCTTATCTGGAAATGTCTCATGGCAGCTTAAGCAGAAAGAGTGCCCAGCTCTAAAGGAAAGCAATTTACAAGTTACAATTCCATTTGTAATCAGAAAAGATGGAAACAAACTCTCCTTCACCAGTTTTAATCATGCTGCTCATGGTCTGCTTTAGATAACACCCAGGTGGTTTATTGCCTCTATATGTGAAAAAAACACATGCTGGAACCCTCCCTATCGCTCCAGATGCAACCCTGCATGTGAAACATGACTGAGGTACTAAAAGGCTGGATTTAGAAAACTGCTTTTTCATAGTTACCTTCATTTTTATTTACTATCTTTCTTTGACATTCCTATATCCCACTCCTCTCTCTCTCTCTCTCTCTCTCTCTCTCTCTCTCTCTCTCTCTCTTTCTCTCCAAAAGGACGTGAAGGCTGAGAAAGGTTGTTGATGATCTTTACAGGGGTCTGTCCCTGTTGTGCACTTACGTAAGTAGCTCCTCATTGCTTTTATGGTGACTCACTAAAACCTGTCTTGTAAAAAGCAGTCCAGGGAAGGTAAAGAAGGTGGAACACATGCATAAAAGACAGAGAAAGGGGGAAAAAATCAATGCCTATTTCTTCACAACCTATGAATTTTATTGATGCTGGCCCCCCATTACTCGGTCACAAATTTGCCAGCTTTAGATTGAAGCTAGTGTGCACACTTCATCTAGACTTTCCTGAACCACAAGAAAGTCATTATTTATTATATTGTAATACATCTGAGAATATTTTCCAATACATTGGGGACTATATTTTACAGGGAGGAATCACTGAAATATAATGAACCATATTTTGATGCTTTTTTGTCATCCTCTTGACATCCTGAACTTGTTGTTCATCTTGAGAGCTAGTTCTTTCTTTCTTTCTTTCTTTCTTTCTTTCTTTCTTTCTTTCTTTATTTATTTATTTATTTTTTTTATTTTTTTTTTTTTTTATCTCAGTGCAAAGCAAAGGTAAATTACAGTTAATTTTTTTATTGACTGCTGAGGAGAAATTTGTCATGCAAAATATGTATAGGTGTAGTTTCTTCCCATTGAAAGCTAACATTCAAAATACACTTGAGGAATCAACATGAAATAAGCCCCACAGGAACATGCAGCAGCACATTTAAAATGACTCCTCTTAATGTCAGAACCTCACTTTACATTAACCAGGGTGTAGAACAAGCAGACAGATAATGTCATTTTGTCGCTGTGCTTTAGAGCTACTCCATTTTGACGGGAGAGCTTTGCCTGGCAGTGCCTCTCATCTTAAAGATCATCCTTAATTGTGCCAGTGTGCAGGAGGACCCCGCCATCCTCAGCGGGACTCTAATTGGCTTAAACTTAACTTAACCTTTCTCCTGCTTTGTTGTACGAGCCACAGCCAAAATGACTTTTTAATATATTTTTTATAAAGCTAAACAATATTAAAAATGATGGCTTCTGTCCATTATTATAACACACTGAATGCATGCAATTGTGATCATTGTCTATATAATGTACAGAGTGCATATGTCTACCATTCAAACATAGGAGCATGTCAAATGTTCACGTGTTGATGTTTTTCTGATGCTTGGGCGAGTTCTTCTATGTATCATGCGATTCTGGGAAGGAAATGAAATCTAAGGTTTGGATCAGGCAGACCCAGAAATACATCTGAATTTCATTTACTACCTCTGTCAAGATATTTCATACGTTTTCAGAAAAAAAATAAAAATAAAAAAATTACTGCAATCATTACTATCCATCAGCACGCTCACATTTCTGCGATTTTTACTTCTTAGGTTAAAGGGGGCACTTCTTTTATTCTTCAAAGACATGCAAATGTTCCCTCTCTCTCTGTGTCTCGTACCTTCATTCCAATAAACTAGGCTTATTAAATGCATTAGGGAGAATCAAAGTTGAGCTGTGCTTTGAGTGCATTCAAAGAGGGTGGTGATTGGAGCTCAAAATGGGAAAAGATAGGAACCCCTCTTAGTGTCCCTATGCCCATTACTGTACACTACTTCATTTAGCACCAATTAGATTTTCAGTTCCCTTTCTGCTGCTAATGCCTAGGCTTACAGGGTCCATGCTAAATTAAGCACTAGATCCTCATTGCGGCCTGCAAACCAATTGATTTTGCCCCTTAATCAATTTATTTCATTAGTTATACATTCCTCTTTTTCCCTCTCTGCCGTCTCGTCTCAGGAGCCGGCATGAGGAGAGTGACCTATCCCAGAGTGTGACACAGAGGAGAGTGATTTGAATGATAACCAAATAGCTAGCGTGGCCTCGGCGGTGTTTAAAGATCATATGTAAATCAAATGTCGGGGGGGAGAAATTGCTTGGTGGGGTTCTGTCAGAAAACAATTTAGTGATCGTTAAAAGGGATGCTTCGCCGTCGTGCAAACCTCCGCAAATTAAATCAATGCAGCCACCAGTCTCTGCCCCCTTTCAGTTCTATCAAGCCCCCACCTTACCCGTTCTCCCACTCTCATCTTTCTTCTCTCTCTCTTCCACACACACGGATGTAAAGATAACCACAGAGTAAGGCAGAGAGTGAGAGTCCAAACCTGAAAGATTTTCCAGATAAAGAAGATGTTTTTATTACTCTTCTCCTTCACAGTGTAGTTCTGGAATTATGAAGGGAAATCTGTATGTGCTAACTGTGTAAATAACACAAAGGGATACAGTGTGGCACATGCATGATGACAGGCATGATAATGCAACATGAGATGGAGGGGGATTGAAACAAACCCCACCCAGGATGATCTCACCGTTTATCCTAATAAGATGAGTTACTATAGCAGCAGAGACAGCTTTGCTACTAAAGACACGGCTACAGCAATAGTAATGGAGAAAAATACTCTAAAATGTTAACCCCCCAAGAGAGCCAGTCATGCTTGACTCGTATCCCTAAAGCCTGTGTGTCAATCATAGTCCCCGGGGAGAGGCTGCATGTTTCAGAAGACTAAGGAAATAAAAACATGTTGTGGAAAATCTACATTTGGTAGATGGAGGCGACATCACTCACTGCAACATGTTTGCAGAGTTTTGTGCCGGTGCAGGCTACAGATGTGGTTTGCAGTTGACAAGGAGGATTTATTTTGTTTCTCAGTCTTCTCAAGCAGGGATGTGCAGGCAGACATGTGGTTGGGCTCGTATATACGCATGCCCACATGTACATTTGCTGTGTTGTCTGCAGGGTGTGCCATCATACACAGTGTCACTATGAACACATACTGTGAAAAAGAAAAAGAACTACCCCATGTGTTGTCTTAGAGGCTTGTAACAGCACCTTTGTTGAGGATGACATGCAGGCGCTTACACATGCAACTCACACATACGTAGACACAGCCATGAAGAGATTTCGCAGTACACACTCATTGTGTCTGCTTGTCAAATGGCACCTGATATCCGCCAGCGTCTGGGAATCAAATTAAGTGAGCGACTGCTGCCGAGGCCTCCTTCTCTTTTTTCTCATCCACCATCCCTGGGCATAATTAATTTTATCATCAGCGTCATTATTATTGTTAAATTGTTTTTTATATTTCTTCATTTTTTTTCTCACCCTTCGCCTGTCTGGAATACCAAGTGTATGCTAATGTGTTTTGGAGATTGCCAGCGCACACAGAGATGGAGAGAGGTAGAGAGGAATGAGAATGAGGGTCTGAGATGAAGAGAGGGTGGGAGATGGAGGTGAGACAGGGAGAGGGGTGGGGGGTG
>JAPQRP010000030.1:23359762-23372293 GCA_037367295.1 Apogon hyalosoma
CTTTCTTTCTTTCTTTCTTTCTTTCTTTCTTTCTTTCTTTCTTTCTTTCTTTCTTTCTTTCTTTCTTACTTACTTACAAGAAAGTCAAACAGGTCTCAAGATGTCACGGACAACAGAAGTCCCTTGAATGTGAAACTTTTTTTGTTCATCCTATTTTTATAATAATAAATCAGAAACTCGCTGACTGAAAGATTCCACGCTTGGACCCAGTTGTATGAAGTACACATAGACTCAATATCTTCAGCCATTTGGTTTGTGATAGGTTTGTGTATGTATGTCTATTCTATGTACTATAAGTCTGCTCGGTGTGTGTTCATGTGTGTGTGTTCTGTCAGTTCCTACACGAGGGAACTCCTAAACGGATCGGGTCACTGCTGATCACATGGCAGAGATAATGGTCCAAACAACCTTGACGAGAGTGGAAGAGGTCTCTCTATTTAATTAGAAACTTTAATATTTCATTCTCTGCTATGCCTCATTAGAGCCCTTCCATCACACCCTCCCTGGCCCATACACACTACCGCACGGTTTTTCTGTCTCAGAGGATTCTCATTGGCCAGATTTTCTGTTTCAGCACAGAAAAATCTTGCTAAAAAAGAATAGAAATGCAGAGCTTTTCTTTTTTTGTACACAGTATGTCAGATGGTGAGTGATTTTGTTTTTTTCTCAGTGTTAGAACAAATTGATTTGTTTCAAAAGTGTTGACTGACTTGCATCAACAGTGAGTTGTGCTTTCATTAGAACTCAGAAAATAAAAAATGAAAGGCTTTTCTTCAGTGGGGAAATAGAACGGAAGGCACTGTAATAAGACTGTGGTCGGAGCTGAAATCTCAGAGTAGAAAGTAGAAAAGCCGCCTTTGCATGATCTACCTCTGCACTACGGTGGTCAGTCACACACAGTCACCTTTCAGGTATTCCACTCAGCTAACAGTTTCATAACCAACTCCACCAGGGGACCAATAAAACACATCTATTCTTCCTCCTTTTTATCTTTTGTCTTTTCGTCACAGGGTACTCAAGCTTAGTTAGGAAAGGGAAGGCTTTACCCAATCACTCTCCATGGTCCCAGAAGCCCCCCCAACCTTGGTAATGGGAGGCAGGAATGTGATGACAGGACACTTTAAGGGTGATTCTGTTCAAGGGCACGTCATTCTGTCACTGCCAACACCTTAATCCTGATCAAGGTGTCTGACTGGCCACTGATAGCTGTCTATGCCTCCTCACTATACAGTATATAAAACACACATCCCTCAAGCATAAGAGATAGAGTGGCCGTGATGTGAATCTAGGCATAGCTTTGGATGATTGTAAATAACTAAATGTACTGAAATCACTCTAATCAAAAACTATGATTCAGTAAATGATGACATTACAGCCTTTAATGCATTGATACAAATGAGTATTTTTACTGTTTGCCTGTTTATGTTTCCATGAGTTTCTGTATGTGTGTGACAAAGTGTTGGTATATTACATGTTTGTGTGTAAGCAGGCATGAAGGGGGGCATAAAATATGCAGGATAATTACCAGGAAGAGGTTGGGACGCAGATGAAAGGCCTTGTATTGATTCTTGAAAGGACCTGACAGCTCGCCTGAATGTTTTATTTCCTCCGCATTGTTTGTTTTGCATATAAAGGATTCCATTTTCTTGTGAATTCTGATTGCAGTAAAGGCGGTAGACCCTCTGCCTGCTGGGGAGAAGAACTGTGTTAACTGTTTAGAGACAGAAATGGGATGTGGGAGGCATGTGACCCCTGCAGTGGGCCTTCTACCTGTCAAACCACAAACAACCAGTTCTAGATGACAGACATACAGTATGGAAAACAAGCTGTGAGGAATTCAGTGTACTGCTACATATTCCCTGTTAAAAAAAAAAAAAAAAAAAGTGCCTTTATAGTATCATGATATGGCACAGAATCCTCACACACACATGCTTGAATTTAGGTAATGAAAAGTCAAGCGTGAAAACGTGGACCCGGATCTGGTGAGCCCACCGTGAGCGCTGGAATGCATCGTCGTGTATCGTCCCAGCCCAATGTAAACAGCCAGCGCATGTGTGTGCATGCCTCCCTCCTCTAAAGCTGCTTTCCATTTCCCTCTGGTGCCCATTTCTCCTCATTCAGACCTTTGTTCCGCCAGCTACCACAGATGCAATCCCACCGCAGGATTTCATACACAAACACAGCATCCGGATCCCCTGCCTGCAGCTTGTGCCCCTCACAGTCCAGCTGTCCTCACCATCATTTTCTAAAGTATGCAGTATGAGGTTAAGGTAAATATGGAGTTACGGTTACTAAAAATATTATACTAAAAATAAAACCATCACATCACACCTGAAGACAGAAAATAAAACACCGCTGAAATGATTATCTTTAATGTATTTATATCTTTCAGGAGAGTAAATCATATTAACCATCTGCCTTTGTGGATTGTAGTGCTGTCATCAATTCTTTTCACACATAAAGAGGAGAAAAACATTTTTATGTACAAAAATCAACAAATAGTTTTGGTTTAACTTAGGTTAAAATATTAGCACAATAAAGTTGAATGCATAAACACACACACACACACACACACACATCTTCCACATATTTATCTTGAAGACAAAGTGAAAATTCTTTTACTTTTGAAATTGTACGTAGCAGATTAAAAAGTAATTGTAATTTTTACCTAATCTACAATGCAAAGCTACAAATTCGTGTTAAAACGCTTGCCTCATTTACTGAATTTCAAGGTAACCCACTCATGTAGTAGAGATGCTAAGTGGGCTGAAATAACAAGGGTTAGCCGAGGGAATGAAAAAGCTTCTGCTTCGATTGGTCACCTGCTAATTTAAAACATTACCTGATAAGCATAAATCACATTTTATTTAAGAGGACAGACATCACTATAGTGCTTTATTGTGTTATATTTATAGATCTAAACCTGTTTTATTTATATCTAATCTCCTTTGGCTCCTGATCATTTCCAGATTGAATTTAAAGTCCTTTGAACCATAATAAATATGCAATACTGTATTGATCTTTAAAGGAAATTCTCCTTCTGCTTGTGCAGCAAGGCCAAAGGTCAGGGTCAGTCACAGGACATTGCCTCTGGAGCCAGAGCACACTCGGTCGGTCTCTCGAAGCCTTCAAACAGTATGTTTTGCAGTATTGGACCTTATATGGTTAATCAGGGTGAATGATAGTCTCTTTGTTCACCAGGACACGCTGCTTCATCGTCATCATTTCATCAGTGAATGCAAAGGCTGTTCTCAATGGCTTTAGATAATGTTAGAAAATTATACCAATTTATCTTGGGTCTGTGGAGAATTATTACTAGGTTCTGGATAAAGTGAAGCAAACAGTGTAATCTAACCAGATACCTACTATCGAGCTTTCTCAAATTGTACATTTTGTAGCTGCCATGAATGCATATCTTTAAGCTTTGATATGAATTCAGCATTTATACTTGTTATTTATCTTTCAAGCTAAATTACAGTTTGGTGCAAAATATAAGTTTTAAATATGTTTCATTTTTATGTGCTTACAAAATGTCTGAATGATCAAATTAAAAAAAAGAAAAAACACTTTCAACAGCTTAAAAAACTAAGCTTAGACATAAGCATTACTGCTGTTCTACAAGCCAACATTAAGTTAGTAAAACACAGGAACATACTGTATGACATCCTCTTTATTTAGCCTGATCCTCGCCTGAAGGATACCTGTGTAATGTTGATACACTCCTCTTTGCTTACATGTACATTTTCATGTTCCCTCACCCTTCCTGATTTCTCTTCAACCTTGCATATAGTTATATTCCTAACACATCCTTAACCAACAGTTCCACCATCTAAAATGTCACTCTTCATTCCACTGTCACCCCCATTTCAAACCATCACCCCCATCAATGCCATTTTGCTCCTGGGCTGAAAAGCAATTGAAACAATTTTCTTGCAGAGAATTATTGTCCTTAATTGCAATGAAGGGCACGTTTTCCCGTCATTCCTTGGGAGTGTTTTTCTCTCTCTGGGTGGAAATGTAGGCATTGCCACTGAGCGTGGGCTCTCTGAAAGAGGTCATAATTACATCCTTCAGTATGCTCGCCGTTGGCAAGGATTTTACGCCTCATAATTATTAAATGGCAGAATCACTCTGTGTGTGTGTGTGCCTGTGTGCGTGTGTGTGTGTGTGTGTGTGTGCGCCTGTGTGTGTGTGTGTGTGTGTGTGTGTGTGCGCCTGTGTGTGTGTGCGCCTGTGTGTGTGTGCGCCTGTGTGTGTGTTAAAATGCGGGGTGAAAAGAGTTGAATTTGTTCTCCAGTGAAAGATTGAGAGGAGACTGTTTGTCTATTCTGTGCACACTTGCCAAAAGTTCTCTCTGGTGAAGGAAGTTTAGAGCAGCTCTGCAGTGCTGTTTAGCCGTTTCTGTTTCACTTATGTATGACCAATCCCAGTCTTCATTGTGGGCTGCTAATGAAGTAAACAATGCATGAACAGCATCAAACTTATTTGTTTAAAGAAGTGCAGCAAATTGGTTTCAAGCTTAAAAAATTATTAGTGAAAAACAAGAGGAGTTATTTTGTGATTGTTATTGAGACATTAGTAATTGATATTGGCAATGGTAGACAGTGCCATTCTAACAAGATAAGCTGCTCAACTTTCCTCTTTCAGCATCATTTCCATATCATAATTATATTGTCTCATTCACAGCTGAGATAACATCCCACACTCTACATTCCTAATCTCCCTCCCATCGCTCTCCTCTCTACTTCGGCTCCCTCGCTGTCTTGGATTGCTATTACAAACATTTACACCAGCAAAGAAATGCCCATTGCTGTCTACGTGTCTTTTAGTCTTATAACTTTGTTTGAAAATCCTTTTTTAAAAAAACAAAAAAAAAAACAAGCCAACAATCCTGCAAAGATAATTATTCTCATTTCCTTTTAAATAACCCAAAGTAAGTAGGTTGAAGGCTTTGGATTTTAAATATGTTATTAAAACATATATTTTTTCATGTAATCATAAGACCTTCAGCAAAGACTTTAATTATTCTGATAGATAATCATTTTTAATTGCACATCTACATATTTCATGCCTTATTCAATTTCAGCATTCATCCTGTGCCGCACTTCTCTCATTTAATGCTATAGATAATAACAATGATAATTGATTGGTACTCATCACAGGCCCGGCTTAGGTCCACTCCTCACTTTGCAACTAACTCCTGCAGGAATTCATTATGCAAACAGACCAGTTAGGTGCATCATAATATTTTACATTATACGCAGCAAGGGAGAAAACAATTAGGCTGCACCATCATACCCCCACTCATGCTAATTGTTTTTTTTTTTTTTTATAATCTATTTATGTGACATAAACATGTATACATAATGGCAATTCCCATACTCACTACTAATTACTCTTTTCTTATTCAGTTGTTGTATGTCCACTGACTGCGTTTACATGTTCCCCAGTGAGAGCTATTAGAAGCAATTAGAAGGAAACCCTTTACTGGTGTTGGAGATTGGTGTAGTGTGTGTGTTATTGTTGGTTAGCAGCCACAACATTTTGAGTTAAGTATCATCTGAGTTTATTGGCAAACTTAGAGAAGGTTGTGTATGAAGCTGAGGTCATTCTGCGTTGATTCCTGTATTGGAAGTTAAATAATCGAGCATCCTGATTCGACTCGCAAACAGGAAACAAATTCCATGTAGACAAGTCAATTGAAAATAATAAAATAAGTGTGACTCCTGTGTCTCTGGGGAAAACCAAACATCTCCTGCAACAAATCAAAACTTTCCCTCTCTTCTGCAGAACGCGTGTCGAAAACGCCCTGTTTAGTCTTGTTCTATTTCTTCACAAACATGCATTTTCTGGTGAAAAGGAGGAATCAAGAGTTTTCAGTTGTCTCGCTGGAAACAGACACCTGAGTTGGAAAGTGGGAGAGAAGTTGAGCTGTTAGATCTCAGTAGCATACACTCCCCTGGGGAAAGCCACAGCTCAGGGTACTCATCCTACGCTGCTGTGGAGCTAGCTTAAAATACTGCTGTCACATAGCGATCACAGGCTTCCACTGATGGTACACAAATAGTCCCCTTGCAAAGCTCTTAAAAGCCCATTAGACGTCACCATGCACAGCACTGAAGATGCCAGTGCTAAGTGCTCCTGATGCCAAAGGGAAAGCATGAAGACAGACCTGATGCAGAACAATTGCTGTTTTCACTTGTGCCCCCCCCAAAAAAAAAAAAAAAATCTGAATATGTTTGTTGACTTTGCAGCTCATTTTATGCGGTAAATATCTAAGGGAGTGGCAGCAAATCTCAGATCAGGGTGTGACATTTCTTCATGTTCATAGTGTGACACAGATGTTTACCTGGTGAAAGCTGACTTCTCTGTAGTACTTTACACCGTGCTGCCTGGTAACATCTCACTGTGTAATGCAACAGACTGGATCCTGTGGAGGTCAAGCATGACCACTGACTTGAGGGAGGACTGTACCAGTGAAGTTATGCATAAAAGGAAACAACTATTAACATGCCTTATTGAGTTCTTTATCCAGCATGGGAAAGCTAAATAGTGCCATCTGGTGACTTTAAAGAAACAGGTAGAAAACCCTGAGGGTAATTAGAGTGGTAATGTTATTTAATAATGCGACTCATAAACATTATTTATATTGAAGCCTTTATAAAAAGAATTTAGCAAAGGCTGCTTATGTACATATTTGTATAATTCATTTAAATCTTCAGTCAAGGCAAAGAGGAAATTCAATGTTTCATTTTAAAATGTGTGGTGCATCTAATTATCACAAGTTTTAGACATTATCACTTGAAGGAGCGTCTTATCGTCTTTCCAACCGTTAATGCTATAATGACTTACAAATTCACTGATTCCAAATGTGAACACTTTACAAGTTGCCAGGTTAGGAGGCACAAGATGAAGCAATAAGAGGCAGAGGTGAAAATGTGAGAAACCAGAGAACGGCGAGGGGGAAGTAAATAGCGTGTGTGCTTCATGCTCAGGGAGGTAGGTGAGGATAAATGGAGAGCAGAACTCTGTTTGAGTGTGAGAATGCGTTGGCAGCCTCAGGAGCTCACTGATCACTCCTCCAAACGGTGGCTGTGAGGATTGTGGCTCCTGGAAGTGGAAAAACTAACAGGTTCTAAAGAGGCGCGAGCCCGGAGGGAGGGAAACAGTGCTTACAGCAAAGGATCGGCCAGCCAGTGCCTCTAATTGCACTTCATTATCTCATATTGATTTAATTAGCAGCTGCCTTGCCTCGTGCACTCATGGTTATGGTAGGCCTTTAAACAAAGGGGCCAAAAGATACATGCACTCCTCTGTATAGGAGCTGACACAATCCTATGCACATCTTTTGACAGAGCTTAGTTGTGTTGCTATAATTACCCTCGTGCTGCTTCCATACAGACACAAATAAATATGTTTCAACCACAGTTCACAAAGCCTGTCTTATGGGTCACTGAGTTGAAACACGTACATATAGACCTGTACTGTAAGGCTGCTGTTTGCTCTTTCAGTAAATTTGTGTGCCATAAGCATTATTTAAATAGAAAATATCTGAAAGGATGCCTCTTGTTTTTTGTGCTTCAGCGGTCACAGAGTCAACCGTAACGTCATTAAGCCTTTACGTATAATTACAGGTTACCTTAAATGCATGCTAAGTGTGTAACTTTCAAATGAAGATGGCAGAACGTGAACAAACATACCAAAGTGTACATTAGCAAAAAATACTCTCGAACGTCAGAAGGCGAATATATTAAAATAATTGTCTCAATAGATTCTGTTGTCCTGCTCTCCTTTGACAGTCACTTCTCTGCTGACCGTACTGACTTGAGTGTTTACTTCAGAGCTTGCAACAGCATAAAGGGGCTCTATTAACACCGCAAACAGGTTACACAGAGGCTTGAAGTGGATGAGAGAGTGCTGAGAGGACAAACCCAAGCATGTTTGTAAGTGGAAATATTGCAAATGGCACACCTACATGGAAAAACAACAGTTGCGTGTGGTGGCAATAAGGAGGACAAGGCTTGAGTGTGCAAAAGTAGTAGGAAAGCAACAGTTTTTGTATGAACAGGAGATTTTTTAGTTAAAAAAAAAAAAAGAAAAGAAACCAGAGTATTCAGATGTGGTTGTTTGACACCATAAAGGGACAGCAGCTGCAAAGACACTTATATATGTGTCTCCAGTGATCCAAGCAGCTTTGCATTCAGTCATCTCACTATACGTCACTCACTCCCATTATAGCAATCTGTACCATATTATAAGAAACAACTGGAGAGGGAGATATTTTAATCAAAAGGAGACGTCCTAAAGGGGAAGTTAAAGATATGTATTATATATCAAAAAGTTTTGAAAATTCTGGTATTAATTTTAATACCTACTAAATATCTTAAAGATGTATTTTACTTATCAAACAGAGCAGCCAACAGAGGACAGGAACCTTACAAAGGAACCAAAATTCATTTCATATCCACAGACTTTCCTGATTGTCACAGCCTTTTGAAAAGCCCTCTCTCTGCCTCTTTGACATGGCCCTTTGAAGACTCAAATATACTGTTGGAATGAATGAATAGTTCAAATCAGTAACAGGGTTTAAAAGAGGTTAGCTTTACTTCACCTCATTGCTTTTCATCCAGCAGACATGCAGCCGTTTGACAGCTACGTCCTCCACTGACTCATCCACAAAAACCAAAGCTGCAGTGCCTCCTGTAGTCCTCTACCCTATAACCTCTCACCTCACCGCTGCGTTCTTCAAAACCAACCTCTTCGATTCATCCTCATTTTTCTTATTCTGAAATTGCACAAAACTACGATGCACCAATCAAAGAGCAACATGTATTGGAAGTAAATCAGAAAAGGTTGAGGTTCATGGGGGGGAGGAAAAGGGGAAGGGAGGGAATGAAGGCAGCAAATAAAAAACAGCAATGGTTTGCAGAGAGCACTGGAAGCAATGGAAAGCCCCAGCAGCAATCTGCTAGCACTTAGAGTGAAAGCAGCCTGGGGTCAGTATCTAAAGCCAAAGACTTCGACGCTCAGACAATTTCAGCCACTTGAAATTGTTAAACAAATAACAGTTGTTTAGAAAAGACTGAGAAGGTACGGTAGCTTTTTTTTTCCTGTGCATTCCTTCTCCCTGGGCCTATACCTTTCCCATTTTCTTTTCACTTTCTTCACTTTTCTGCACTTGGCATAACTTCTCCTGGAGTGTGTTCCTATCTTCTTTCTCTCTGCTGTCTTGGCATGCTAAGGCAGAGATAGATGGATGGACTTGGCAGGCACACATAGCCAGCCTGGTAATGTGAGAAAATCCAGTGCCAATACAGAGATGGTGCAGATGGACATGACATGTTGCTGTTTTCTGTTTTTGTCTAATATTTCTATATTCTTTCCACGTCTGTCTTCTCACATGTGTTTAAACACATACTCGGATGGTTCTCACAGGGGTCTTTGCTCATAGGCTGAGAATTGGCCATTAGGGTATATGTTCAAAGGACAAATCATCAACGGCTAATTAACAATTATTAACTGTTCTGCTGTGAAAGAAGACAAATTATCATAAATTACTGCCTAATTAAAATGTGATTGCTGGCTCAATAGTTATAAATCATTAATTTTTAACACCCTTATCACATGCGGACGGAACCAATTCAACAAAAGGTCTATTAGACAAAAATGAATTCAGTGGTTTCTTTCAACACACACCCCACTTTCTGTTCCTCTCTCCCACTGCAGTCATTAGCCATAATTACTCTATGTAACAGACTGGCTTTATCCATAGATATTAAAGAACAATTAAACCACAGCCTAATTGCATTAAGTGAAGTCTTGTGTCGTGGCTGCCCAATGTGAAACTCCATGCAATTAGTGTATGAAGATGTGTTGTTATATTGAAGTAACCCAACAGGCAAGTCAAGATAGAAGGAAACTTTAATTATGCATATATTTATTAAAATTCTGATTATAAAAGATAGTTTTTTTCATCCTCCTCTATCATATTTATGTTCAATTGCACCCTCTCTTCTAAAGTCCAGTATGCTGTCTACATAGATGTTGTGTATTGTTATCCCAGGGCTCCTGTTTGTAGGATTTTTCTGTCTATTTTCCTTGGCCTTCGATCCCTCCTCCTCTCTCTAACAAGCTAGTTCTCAGCCCAGCGAGGTGAGCAGAGGTGAGGTTGCGGGGGGAGAGGTGTATTGTTTAGAGCTGCTTCCGACTGACATCCAGGTAAATGGGTAAACGTGCACTCTCATCCATATTCCAGCATCCCAGGCAGAGGCATTTGGCCAGAGCATGGTTGGGGCCAGGATATGAAATATTAAAAGGATAAAGTGAAAGGTGGAGTACCCAAAGGGTCTCTGGACAGTTAAACAGCTCTTTGTGTAGACGCGTCTTCACTGCCTGTATCCCCACCTGGCATCTCCTTCTCTGAGAGGTTGTGCATTGTACACCGCAGCCAAGGTCAGCACATACTACACCAAGTTAGCATCAAACTGTGCTCTATGATCAGCTCTTACCGTCCTAGAGCACCACTGATGATGGACCATGTTCGCAGCTCGCCAGCAAATCAATAACTCTGTGGATTGCATGGCTGGAGAAGAGACAGGGAGATGGGGAAGATGTAAAAAAAAAAAAAAAAAGTGAAAGATGGAGCTCTTTTCAGTTTTTTCCAGCATCATTTGGCAGGATGAAGCCTAGCCTGCTGTTTGACTGGGAGCACGCCAAGTACGGACTCAGATATATCAGATTTCAATTAACCACAGTTCACGAGGGCCATCCACAGAGGTGACATGGCCCTCACACTCTCCATCCCCTGCTTAGTTGCAGCCCCAGGGAGAAGGTAATGAGATGGCTTTCTATCTAACTCTCCATCTCTTCTCTCTTTCAGGAGCAAGGCTGGCACTCAGGGCCAAAGGGGCCTGTTGACACCTAGGGCAGGTGCTTGGCCCATTTGGCTCTGGCCTGCAGCCTCCAAGCATGTTTGGCTAGCAGTGGCCACACAGTTTGCCCCTCTGGACTGCTCTAGGGGGGTAGATAATGAATAGCCTAAAATGAAGGTGCGTGTGTTTTCAGGTGCAATCGCCTGTGTTTGTGTGTGACAGAAAATATGTGTGTGCTGTGTACATGGTGATGACATGAATCATAAATAGATAATGAATATAAAAGAATGTTGTCGTTTTTTTTTTTTTTTAAGATTTTCACACAAGAGAACTAATACAGGCTTCTTTAAAATGTGGTTTACCTCTATCATTCAAGTAAATTTCTTATCATATCTGGATTTTGGACAATAACAGAGGGATCCTCAGGTCACATCCATCACAAAGACAAGAGGCCTCCAAACCTGTAGTTCTCTGTTCAATCACACGAGACTAATTTGTATGCTGATTCAATCAAACAAAAGGAAAACAAAGTGAGGTGCAGAAAAATGACAGCTAATCACTCAAAAAGAAGACAAGGAAGCTCTTGCAATTCTTGAGGTACATAGTAATAAGTTTTTATGTAAAAAGTGAATCAGTGTTAGTCGCTGATAGTGTTGAGAAAGATGCTGGCATGTGGAGACGTTCCCTCACGACAGAGCAGTGGGGTGTGATGAGGAGACTTTGACATTTTGGGTTAAGGGACATAAAAAATAAAGCATTTTGACCTGAAAAAAGAGCTTTTTTTTTTCCTCTGTGCAAATGCCACTGTTGCCTTTTTACAGGTTTGGTTTAAACTAGAATTCGACCTCAAGCAGAAACTACTGAATAAAAAGACTTGCCCCAGTATTTCCAAGCTATGCCAGCAACATTCATAACCAGAGTGGAGCAGAGAGTTGGGAGGATGCAACAGTGCATCCGTCACCAAGAGGAATGACGGTGTCATCACCAACTGTGGTGTGGAATCACAGGCAGTCGCTCTAAGATACACTTCTTTATGGAGGCACTTTTTACATTCTGCTGAGTAGCCCTGGAAAAATAAAAGCTAAATCTTAGCTGTCACCATAGTGCTTTGGTGCACTATAACACTGTCCAGTGTATGAGCACTCTGCATGTAGCAAACAGAAACACAGGAATTCCACACACTTATTTACACTGCATGCATCATTCAAGAAAAATGAAACGGCTACTAGACTCTTCATACATTTCTGTGTTTATACATGTGTGAGTGTGTGCTTTTATGTGTGGTGGCAAATAATAGGGATGAGAAGGTCTCGGCGTGGTTGCACAGCAGCCGTTTCAGAAAATCAAATGGCTGAACAGTCAGTAATGAGGCAGACAACAGAGACTCAGCCAGACCCAGAAGATTTGAAGGGCAGACGGACGAGACGAAGGAGGGGGTTGAAGGGATGACAAAAGGGGGAGAAAATTATTGAATTAGTCAGACGGTAATAGCAGAAAGGGATGAGTATAATGTGAACATGCACAAGGGGGAAGGAGAGGTGGGGTTGTGACCCAAAATATGAAATCATGCAAAACAATAGCAGAACTAAACGCAGAGAGGAAAGAGGCAAAGGTGGAAACTAGTTTAGTGTTTGTAGTTGCATTATTTATCAGAGGGGAG
>JAPQRP010000030.1:23372393-23388263 GCA_037367295.1 Apogon hyalosoma
AGGAGAGGAGAGGAGAGGAGAGGAGAGGAGAGGAGAGGAGAGGAGAGGAGAGGAGAGGAGAGGAGAGGAGAGGAGCTCATTTCCATGCTGTTGCTGTTGAACCTCTAAGTGTCACAACTTGCACCATTTTTTGCGCACACTGACAGACTTGCAACATTGGAACTATCACTGATAAATAAATGTTGGCTGCACTTTATGAGGGATATCAGCTGTTGCAGTAAATTATCCAAATCATTTACAATTGAAAAAGCCTGTGCCTTTGGGTCACAGTAATATTTTACTGACCTTCTTTGTGTAGGAGGAACTTTTCTACAGCTTTTCAACTTACATTTAGGAGAAATGTTTTTTTTTTAAACATTTCTGTTAAAAAAATACCGTAGAAGAGGAGAAAATTCATTCCATTGCTAAGTTTATAACTCATAATTAAATGAAGCTTCCTGCTTGATGTTCTGTATTACATATAAAACATTTAAGGTGATGCATGAATAAGTATAATCAATAAAGTACTTTTAACAGGTAAGGAATGGCATCTGTCTCAAGAGCAAGAAGAAACTCACCTGCTTCATCTGTCTGAATTTTAGAGACATTAAAAAGAAAATAAAAAGTTCACCAAAGTACCATATAGAGGGGACAGTAAAAGTCATAGAAGTTCTTGAGAATATCAGTAATTAAATAACTCTATGAATATAATCCTAAAAATATTCCTGGCCTTTTGCACAGAATAACAATAAAAGCAGAATGTGACCAGTCTTGTTTTTGAAAAAGATCATTCTTTTAAAATAAGAAAATAATACAATAACAAACTGGCAATGCCTCCAATTTGCATTTAAGAATAATACTTAAGGATCAAAGATGATTTCCACCTTAGGATATCAGAAGATGTCGGTGGACAAAGTCCTGTGGAGTACAGTGAACGAGTCTGAGCACAGAGATGAAGCTGGGGGTATTGTGATACTTCCTGTTTTCCATCTCCCAGGGTGCCTGGCTTTCTGGTATTCCTGGAAGGTGGTGATGCAGTGTCGGATTGTCGCTTCCTCTGATCTGCAGTCACACAGCGGATTCCCAGGGAGCGTGTCACTGAGGGCGGGGGGAGAGGGGGCTCAAATGCTCTGCTCGTTACTCTAAACGCTGCCTAATTAATAATGTATCAGAGAGGACGCGCTGAGACACAGCAGGGCTCCTCTGCTTGTCACAAGCACTGACGCACGCACACATACACACACATTTTGGAAGAGACTGATCAAGCCCGCCTTGCCCCTCCTCAATAGAAGCCCCCCACCCAAAGCCTGTCTCAATATTCAAATATAGAAGCGAGAAAGAGGAGGAAATAGACACCGGGCTGAGTACATGTACAGTCCGTTGTTGATGAATACTCCATCCCTAAACCATGTGTCTACTTAAAGTACATGTACATACTTATACACAGGCTTACAAACAGTAACACAGCTTAAGTAGATTCTTTTGGGTCTTGTTTTCACTGTATGAATTTTCATAAGTGAAATTTTTTGTTAAACTGAGCTTTTTACCTGAGTGGATGCAGAGAGGGTGGAATCAGTGACCAGGGTTAGCTCTTAAGGCTCCTATAGATATAGATACACACATACAGATACACACCTCCTCACACATTCAACCTGGATGCAGTGTGTTTCCTAGAGAGATAATAGGTTGCACTGCTTGTTTTTGCTGTAATGGCCTTTATTGTCCAGTTTCTGTGGTTTATTCCACACAGAGGCCTTAAACAACCACAAAGATGTATCTTAAATTTCTTAGCAAGAGTCTGTGGAATTAAAAGTCAGTCCATACACCTTCATTTTAGTAACAAACCATTGTTGCAGAGCCATAATCTATTTATAGGGGATCAATTATTGTGTACATATATGTGTTTTGAAACTGATAAACATCCAGCTTCTTTAAACCTCCCCCTCTCTCTCTTTCTCTCTCTCTCTCTCTCTCTCTCTCTCTCACTTTCCTCTCTTTCTCCCTCTTTCTACCTCACATTTGATTTATTTGCTTCTTTGTTTGTGTTTGTCATATGGAGATGTAAATTTAGCCACCCCAAGGGAGAGCATCCTCACTCGTGACACAAAAAAGACTGGAAAAAAAATCAGAATAACATAAGCCACAAAAAGTGGGGGGGTGGGAGGAAAAAGTAAAGGAGGGATTGCGGTTTGAGAGATAGGAGGAAAAAAACAGAGAACAAGAGAGGGAGGTTTGAGATGCACAGGACTCTGTAAACAGTCGACGCGGGGGCTGGAAAATTAACGCTGCATAAATTGTGTGAAACATGTCCTATTTTCTCTTCCTTTTTTCCTCTGCACCCTCTTTTAAAAGAGTTCAGGATGCAGGGCTGTCAGATGAACGCCAGACAGGCATTTTCCGACTTCGTTTGATCCCGCTTCTTCTTTTAAAAACACTTCCCAATGACAGAGGGGAGGCAGAAAGCAGGTCGCAGTGTGTGAGGTGCTGGTGGTGAGCGTGGAAGAACAGGAGAGATGAGCAGACAGGAGACACATGTAGACAGACTTTCACAGTTATCACACCCTCATTGACACTGCCTTTATAGTCCCTGCAACCAGCACCTCTCACTGGGAGAGCGACGGGGAGTTTGTGTCTGATAAATGTGTCAGCACCTTACCACATGTGATGGCTGTGTATAGTGGCACTGTGGACATATAGTGTACAGAGAAGGTCAGATTTTACACCCAGGGACCAGTACAGGTGGATGCAAAGAGGAAAAATATATCACGAAAAACTGCGCTGAGTCTCCAAGACATTAAAAAAAAAACAACCTTGTTTATTTTTTCCATGTTAGGCCAGGTGTGTAGGGTTTAGATATAATAATTCACATAAATGATGATGGCTGGAGATTACTTTCTGTATTAAGTCAAGTAACTGTGTCCCTTTTGTTCCTTTGCATGAAACAACCCAGTGTTTAAGGCCATTTTGTCCAAAACAATAACCCAAACTTCTTTTGTCCTGCTGCTATCAACTTCCGCCGTTGTGTCAGAATACATCTGCCCGTGCCTGCTTCAGCTGCTAATGAATTCCAGTATATAAAAAAAAAATCTCATTGCGCTTTCTCTCTCGATCACAACAATACCATTTCCATTTATAATTTCGATTGTTAATTTGCATGAGAAAAATTAGTTGGGTGACATGCATGATGTTTTTTCCCCCTTTTCTTTTCTGCTTAATTTTCCCACTAATTATAAGCAGCAATGGCACATTATTTACATAAATAATTGTTGTTCCTTCTGTTCACTCATATTTTCCTCCTTTCTTTCTTTGTCAGAGTTGTTTTGGCATTTGTCGTCCGCAGGGGCAAATCTCCTCTGAGAACATTTTCTCATCTCTCCTGACTGAAATATCTTGGATCTTGAGTGTTTTCGCCTGATGTTTGTTGTGGTGTTTTGCTGTCCTTTGTTCAATAAATAGATTCATCCTACATTTTTACTTCCCCTCAAAACTTCTAAACTCTCATAAATAAATATGTCAGCCGAGAAACACTCCTCCACTATTTTTACATCAAGACAGAACACTGATTCACTCCCCTATCAGTGAGGAGGTTATGCTATAAGGGATCAAACGCAGAGCCTGGATGTCAATGGAGTCAAGGAAGTTCTTGTTTTTTTTATTGTCACCATTTTGTTACAGCTGGTATTGTTCTTGTGAGAGCATCAGGGGTAGATTTCAGGGTAATAATGTCTTTTGTGTATCACAGGTTGAGCTGTAAATTAGTCCCCTGCTGCTCAGGGAGCTTTTACAGTTCATAAAGTACAGAAAAGCCAGGCAATTGGGCCTGTTCTTTAGATTCACATGTACACAATTCACATGTAATGCACCCTGCACCAATAAAACCTGGTAATTGATATGGGTGTAAAAATGATTCCCAGTAGCTGAATTAATGTAGCTTTTTGCTGTTAGTGAAGGGAGGCTTTTTATCAATTATTCCTAAAAGTGAAAAAAATAAATATTTAATATTCACTTGTATTGACTTAAATTCCTAAGAGGCACAATTCAGAGTAATAAGTATACACAACCATTTACGAGGTTGAAAAGTGGAATTTCCTAGAAGTGTTTCTGAGGGGCTTTTCATCATTAGCTGTTTAGAGAAAAACAACAAAATAATACTGCACATGAAGGAAAAATTAGCAATCGAAATGGAAGGATAAAGCTAACAATCCCACAGTTAATGCTGTGGCACTCGGCTGCGAGCGCTTTGCCTCCTTATGACACAAATATGTAACACATACACACATAGATTTTGATGTCCCGTTGTAGCTTGTACTCACACAGGTATAACAAGTGTATTATCTGGAAATGATATTCAATTATAGACCACTGCTGTGCCCACACAAATGTTGATATCTTGCAAAGTAGACATTTTTCTCTACATTTTGCTCTCTCATCCGCATATGAATGGCATTTTAGGTATAAAAAAAAAAACAGAGATTAAAAAAAAAAAAACCCAGATTGTGTGTATACATGTGGACAGAGAAACAGAGAAATAGGAAAATGATGATGTCCCACCCCATTCTTCATGTCCCTGTTGAACACCAAAGCACCTGAAACATCAAATCCAGGTGTATAAATCCATGTATGACCTGCAGTAGGCTGAGGTCAGCATGGACACCTTTGAGAGATGGACCGTACTGACCTTCTGACAAAATCCACATACTGTAAAGAAGGCTTTTATATTGTTTGTTTATGCTGTTGTTTATGCTGTTTGTACTATTGTTGCTGTTTATAACTAGGAATGGGAGTAGCAAATTACCTAAATGTTATGTCCACTTTGTGCAGAATATCAGATGTTCTATGTCCACTATGTTTTACTGCATTATCCCTGATAAACAAATGAATAAATAAAACAGAAAATAATACACTTTGACATCCTGAGCCAACACTTAAAGCGATTTAATTGCATGTCTTAAATTCTCACTTTTACTCATTTTCACTTCAGTAAAAACAATGAATAATGAAAAAATGGTTTGTCCAAGCATTTGTACAAGTTTGTTGTTTGTTTGTTTGTTTGTTTGTTTGTTTGTTATGTGGAGATATTTTGTAAAATGAAGGTTGTGTTTTAATCCTTTTAGAGTAATATCCATGTTAGTGTGGACAGGGCATAATACTGATTTGGTCATATTACCTGAATTTGAAACTCATATTACAACTATTTTATGGCAAGGGATTGCACCAAGTACAACAGCGTAACTCACTGGTGTGATTAATGTTTTTTTAACAACACCAGAATGCTATGGCACACTTTTGCACACTTTATCTTCTCATGGGAATGTTTTTCGGCCGTGGCAGAAGCAGATACCCCTGCTGAGGATCCAAAACACCCCATATTTCACTGTTAGAAAAAGCATAAAAAGATTTTCCACATTTTTTTTCTGTATTTTCGGCAATATGAAATGGCTTTTTCCTTGCTATATCAGTCCTCCAAGTTTCATTAATGTCAAGTTAATCCAGACAAAAACACCAAAAGATGCAAGTGAACACCTGACCTCCTTGCCTAGGTAAAAATATCTTGTCTTTTTAGTGTAATTAATGACAGTCACTACACACAGACTGGTGGACTGTGAAACACCCCCTGCCTTTAGTTTTTTGTCCTTTTCCCTTGTTGCACTCTGGTGTCAGGGCCCGGTTTGTTCTGGGTAACAAGGGGAGCAAGAAACCACAGGGAAAGAAGAGCGAGGGCTACGTGTGGGGCGCACACTTTTAATTGAGGGGGAAAAATGTGCATCAGTAGTGTTGTGAGGGGTGGAGGGCGATCTTCAGAGGCCAATTAATTTGGAATACAAAGCAGCGGTGCAATCTGCTCAGGTTTCTGTCTGGGTGCATGGCTAACTGTCTCTGAGGTATCCGAGATCAAATTAATTTAAACACTCCTCCACCTGCCCCCAACTCTCCAGCCTCTCAGCTGAACATAGTCTTTCATCGTCCCCACCCCCATTATTACCCTCAACTCCCCCTATAAAAAAAAATCTCTCCCCACAGTACAAATTCACACACAAAATCACCACGTACACCCACACACTTTTTCTCTCTCCATACCTGCTTCTCACAGAGCAACCCACAGAGAGGAGTCTCTATACTCAGCCAAAAATAGCAAGACTTTCCTCCTTCGACTGCTGTCTTGTGTGCCCAAAAGAGAGACACGCTAAAATGGTCAAAGCTCAGCCACCCATTCCTGGATTTGGTCTGCTAATTCTATACAGAGACGCACAAAGGGAAAGAGGCCACATGTGCTCTCAGAGGTACAATCTCGTTGTACCTGTTAGCAAGTTTTTTATTCTCTGAGGGTCTTTCTGCAGCAGAGGAAGCCAAAGGTTGACATGACGAGGTTAATTGTGGATGACGTGTGAATTACATCTGGTGATATAAATAAGATTAATGGTCTACGCCACTGTCAGTGTCTTCTTTTAAGTCTCACTTTCATTATATGCCTTTTTTTTTTTTTTTACTATTTTGTTTTTTTTTTAAATAAGTTCATTAATTATGTTATTTTTATATGGTATTTATTCTTTTTTTTTCACTGTTTTTACTGTTAAGCATGTAACAACTTTGTCTGGAAAGATGCTATATAAATAAAGTTATGTAAGATGCCTGTGTTCATACCTCTTCAAATGTATATTTCAGGAGATTTCTACAGTTGTAGTAACAACCCATAGTGGAATCTTAAATAAACTCGTGATGGATGCTGCACACTCATCAAGGTGAAGGTCTGAATGAGAATGGAATGAAAAGGAAAATCCTGATATATGTCTGCACTGATGACGGTCTGAGTAAAAGCAAAGAGATAAGGAGGGCTTACAAAGACGAGAAACCTAATTGTGGAAGAGAGAGAGGGATGCTGGATTGAGCTGCTCTGTGAGATGGTTAATTTATAAGACCTGCAGCTGAGGTAACGTGACAGGCCAAGTAATGGTAAGGAATAGTTTGAAAGATTCCTTTGTCTCTCAGGTCAGACATCCATTCACGTCACTCCTTTCCCTCTTCTATCTTCCTTTACTTGCTCCTCTTTTTTCTCTCTTCCTTAGTGGACACTGTGGTATCCCCATTTCTCGCAGAAGTAATCAATCTTAATCACTATATGAATGAAATATTTGCCTTGGCTGAGTCAGAAAGCAGCATCTCTTGGCCGGGTTGAGTTCTGTCCTGTTTACACTGGAGATATTTTTCCTCACAGTGGGATGAGGAACGCTATGTTGGTGTTTTAGAAAACGAAACACTTCACCATTCTGTTTTATGTTGATGCTTTTATTTTCTATTTAACCTGCATTTTTATTCATGATCAATGTGGCGGTGAATCCTCTGTCTCTCCTCCTTCAATCTGCCCCTTGAAGTGGTGTCACCTATCTCGCTCAGTCGCCCTTGCTCTCTCCCTGTCTGACTCTTCCTCTCTCGCCCTCCCTCTTCCCTCCACCTCTCTATCTGTACCTCATTGCCAATGCAGGGAGCATAGCGGCAGCCATAGACCTCTGCGTGGAAACACCCAGCAGACAAGAAAAATGACGGCCAGCGCAATCTCATTTTCTGAGGGGCTGCAAGTCAGGCAGGAAATGGCTATTATTCCATCGACACTGTCGGTATTAAGTTATTTCCTTCTCTAAATACGAGAATGTTCATGAATATCTATTGAGTTCCAGGTGCGAGAGCAAGAGGTTTTGTCGCCACACACTCTGATGATTGCAGCCCTATATTCTGCTTGGTGCACCCTCACTTCTGAGATTGAAGTGAAAGACAATGGTAGTGGAAATTGGCTAATAAATCCAGAGCAGGCAAAGGGCTGTTTGAGCAGTACTGCCAGCTCATGCATGCTTTTTAAGAAGAATAAAATCTCCTTGCTTTCCTCAACCTTATGCTTTTGTAAAAGGAGGCGACCTGGCTAAATGGTTAATTCTGTCTGCCAGGCCCGGGCGATGTTCTTAACAGCTTTGCTTATGTTGGTAGGAATACAATTTTGCAGTGTGGTCAGAGGGATGCCATACCATATCTACACATACACAGCATCTATATTTCAAAGAAATGAGATTACACATTTATTGCAATATGCCACAAACAGTGAGACAGAGAATGCCGCATGGAAAGAGAAGAAGCTCATGACAGAACTAAGAGCAATTTGCATTTGTTCCGCATGTGCTTCTCTCATTCTGCCGCTGGCTGTGTGCTTTGTTTATCATGAATCAGAGCCATATAGCTGCCAGTCATGAGCAGAGCAGGGAGGTGAAAACTGAAGGAGGGTGTAAAGAAAGAGGGCAGGAGAGTGAAGAGTGGGGATGACTGTGGGATGATGACCAGCAGCCAATCTAGGATTTGAGTGACCAGTTACCTCCCACTGCACAGAAGGCAGCAGCAGAGGAAAAAAAGGAGCAGTGGAGCTCCGCTTACATGTGTCCAGTCAGAGGCAGTCCATCGTGGAGAGGAGACGGGGCCAGAATTGATTGAAGGTGGTGGACCATAAATGAAGGTATTGATTTCGAGGTCAGAGTCGCAGGATGAGGTCTTGAAATAAATTGAAATAAACATATCAATACATCAAGTATATTACACCCCGAGCACACACATACACTTTCATAGATATATTATAAGCCTTGTTTAGGTTAATACATGTTTGATTAATGCACATGTAATTGTTTTTATAGAAATCTGAAACACTAGCCAACTAGTGTCTGGTTATGATTGTGTTTTATTATCATCTATTAGTTTCTTTATGCAAACTCACATTTCATTTTGACAAATTAAGAACTTTAGATGAAAACGAGGGGATAATGTATGCACAGAACACTTTATACAGATAAAATGCATACGAATTGATAGTGTTAGTAACAGCAGTAAGATAAATGAACATTATTTCTTGTTGTCAGCGAAACTTCTAACACAATACTGAGAACAAAAAGAATTTAACAAAAGGCAAATGTGAGCGATACAGACACTTTCTGAAATTTGAAAATCCACTTAATCTGTATAATAAAAAAATGAAGAGCACACTATAAAGTGAGCACTCAGGAAAGGTTAAAACACTTCCAATTTATGGGTCAGAGGGAGACTCTTAGCTGGAAGAGGGGGAGAAATTACTTGGCTGGAAGACCAACAGAATCTCAGTGTAAAGACGTGGCAGCCAATTAAGAGAAAGGTCAGACTATAAAAGAATAAGCAGCACACAAGACAAGTAGCTCCTCCTTTTCAACTATTTCTCGCTCTACAATCTATCTGCTGCTCACAAAATGACTTGATGCCTTTTATAATGACAATTTGTTTTATGAGACATGTTTCACAGATGATTATTCAGATGAATAAAAGTTTATGTCCAGCTGCAGGGAAAACGGCAGCTCAGTGTTGGAGATTTACTGTATTATTTGAATCAAACAAAAAACTCAAGTTAAAATTAAACTGACATGCTGTACACAAAAGGTCTGTAAAATGGTCTAAACCAACACAACTGCTGATCACTCAAAAACCTGTTGCTGTAAAAAAAAAAAAAAAAAAGCTGCAAATAAAATTCTTATACTACTTATTTGCCTTGTCTAAAATCAATAAGATTAACAAGTCATCTTTTCTCTTCTTTGTTTAAATATGTTTTATTACATAAGTACTTCTCATTCTTTCCTCACTAGAGCCCTTTAATGCCACAAAATCCTACTTAAAAGTCAAAAATAGATATTTGAGGAAAAAAAAAAGGTTAACCACATCACCACAGTCATAACATGTCCTCTTTCTGACATATATTTGGCAACAAACACGTTATTTCCTCCCATGTTATCATTTCAAAATAGCATCCACTTTTTTCACTTATGCTACCTACTCTCAATATTAAATCCACATGATGAAATAACCTTTTTTTCTAATGCACATCAAATGCTCAATGCTTGCCATAGAAGCAAATACATCCTCATTATAGCAGGCTGATACTGTTTTTCATTTAGTGCTAATTGTAATTGTAAGTTGGGAATTAAACTGTCATCGCAATAATTGCAGCCGCAGCCATTAACTTTATTTTTCCTTCATAAACGTGCCTCACTATGCCGCAAGCCAGCAAAAAATTGTTTAATCATGTGCAAAAAACCCTAGTAGATACATGCGTTCACATGCAATCTGACTGTAATTTAAGAAGATAAACCTAGTGAGATTAAATAACTCTGAAGTGTTTTTGTATGAAATTAGACATCATTCTGTTTCTGATCTGCATGCATTTGTGTGACTGCATGTATTTTTTTTATTTCATCTCCTTCACATCAGAGCACTGACCTCCTGATTCTCCAGGGGCTCGAGGCCAGATTCTCAGCTTCAGTAACAACATGAGAGGTCGCACCACAAGACCTGCCCAGCAGGAAGTGAGATCATCATGGCTGTGAAACCATCTCATTTTGAGAGGCTTTTGGTTCTTTTCTTCCCTCTCCCCTGGCCTTCGCTTTCACCTTAGGACCAGTCAACCATGGCCCCCGTTCCCTGCCTCATTTGCCGAATATAGTTTCTGCCTTGTCCAAGTGGTGGCAGGTGGGGGTGGAGGAGTTGTCAAGTCCGGCTATTCTAAGAAAGAAAGAAGCCAACTAGCACAGAAATACAACCACAGGGAACATATAAGCTCGAAAGGATGTGGGTCTTTTGGAGTCCTAGATTACATTTGCCAAAGTAATGAGACAGAACAAAAGCTGTCTAATATCAAGCTGTTCAAATGTATTCTTCATGTACTTAACATTGCTTATTGCAGAGGTTCTTGCCCAGAGGCTGAGAACAGACAATGATTCTATTTTTCACTTGTGAGAAACACGAGAAAATGTGAAATTTCTGAGCTGTCTACCAAAATGAAACCTCCACGGCTTGGAAAAATAATATGAATAGACATGAATTGCACACACTTTTTTTTTTGTAACATATTCTATCTTGACTATATGTGATTGCTTTTGGAGGCCTGTGCTGTGTGTCAGGAAGCTAGGAAATGTATCAAATAGATATAGTTATTTAGATATTTGTTTTGTTACAGTAACTGGAATTAATAATCATTAATGTTTAATGAGACAGTCCCTTTGAAATCAGATTGCTCATAATGCTGACACTGGAGTGACATCAGTGCAAGGGAACAGTGACACTTTGCCCCGTCCTCACTTTCCACACCTTTCTGAGCAGGTGGCCAGGCACACGGGCATGGGAGCGTGACATGAGGAATGACATGTGTAATGGGAAGTGGCGTGACAATTAGAGTGCTTATGTGTTACTGGAGGTGGGCTGGGTGTGGAAGGGCAGCCAGGAAAGCTGCTGCTCAACAATCACATAATGTTGATATTTGGAGAGACACAATTATCTCTGTTATGCTCTAAAAAAAAAAAAAGAAACAGTGGTTTGGCTATAATATCTGTCCGGTTCTGGATTCTATTTTTGGTTTACAACACTAATCATTACCTGCAGTCACTTCCACTGTTACATTATTGACTTATTGGTTGCACTTGTCACCCTCATATACATCACCAATCTCACATTTTTCCCTGTGTTTTTATTCATTTGTAATTATCATTTTGTTATTACCTTAGCTCAAGTCTACTTCTGATTCTCTTTGTATTCTTTTTTTTTTTTTGGCTTCATTTTTTTCTTCAGATTTTGACTTTTTATTCTTTACAGAAAACAAATACAGGCAGATTCTAACCAACAAACAAACAGAGCACCTAGGTTAAACAGAAGCATTTCACAGCAATGAAGGTATGAGGCGTTGAAGTGACAATAATAGTTGTAATAAGTGCTCTTTGTTTTAGGTAATAATTCCAGTTTCTCTTGTATTCTTCACAGTCTTTAATAAAAAGTCAGATGCTGTATGATGTAAAGTTCTTAATATCTAATAATCTAATATCTAATCTCTCTAATATTATCTGTACAATCTGAAATTGCTGGTGGTCAATTATTGTTATTGCCCCGCCTCCCAAAGGGGAGGCAAGGGGTGTTGTTTTTGGTTCAGTTTGTTTGTTTATTTGTTTGTTAATACTATAGCAGCAAAACTATTGGTTGAATTCATACAAAATTGGGTTTATAGATTGCCAGTGACCCAGAATAGATCTCATTACATTTTGGGAAAAGTAGGTCAAAGTTACATTTTTTTTTTTTTATATATATAAATTTTTAAAAACTTTTTTTCCCCATTTACTTATATTGGGTGAAATTTCACATATCTGTAGCAGCAAAACTACAGGTTGAATTCATACTAAATTGACTTTATAGATTGCCAGTGACCCTTAATGGATCTCATTACATTTTGGGAACAGTAGGTCAAAGTTCAAATTTTTAATGAATTTTTAAAATCTTCCCATTTACTTATAATGGGTGAAATATGTGCAAGGGGCGGGTGTGTTGTTCTGGCACTATCTATCTGTGTGCATCATTCTGCTGTGTGTTCATCCATGCTTGGCTATTAAACTCACTCTCATTCTGATGTAAGTGAGTTTCCTTCACACCAAAAAGACAAGGCAATGAAAATAATGAGGAGATCCATATAAAATTAGAAAAATCTCAGGCTAAAAGAAACCTAGACTTGTATGTCATTTCTCCTGAAGGGTCTAACAACTCACGGTGACTCTTTGACCTCTGCAATTCACCTTCCTTCCTCTACTGCAAGAGAGTCCTGATCCTGGGAGACGACAGTGAACTGACACCCTGTCACCTCCCAGACCTCTCTCCCCCGTTGTATGTTTCCCATCTTTGAGCCTCTAGTGCTGAGGGGACAACAACTAACACTGTTCTCTGTGATGCCACTTCTGTTTACTTTCCTTCCATACACCACAGTTACCACGGAGAGTGTCACCTGCTAGAGTGATGTTTGGCCTGTTTTTATCGGCAGGCTCTGGTCAAACTGAAAATGATCATGGATAAGATCATTTTTCTGTATCAAATTCAAACTTTGTACCATAAATGTGTTCCCTTATGGAGTAATCTGACACTACACTCGACTCTATTTACCTGTGAACAGATTAAAACAAATATTTGTGCTGCTAAAAGATCTGAAATCTGTATTGACATACCTGGAGGAACTCTAAAAGCTCTCACTAATTTGACAGAGACTCATCTTATTTGGATACTTCTGCATTATCTTGTGGAAATGTAACATCCATGTTTACTATACAAAAAGATTTTATGTCTTGAGCATGTCCTTTAACCCTTTAAAGCCTAGAAATATTTTTATGGTGTCTTCCATAATATTTTTCTTGATATTTAACCTTTCCTAACCGATTTATCACAATTTATTATAACATTGCACTTTGCATTTTACATTTTTTCAGTAGAAAGAAGGTATTTTCCCATATTTCATTGACTGTGTAGATCAGAGTAAATTCAAAGGTTATTATATCAACACAGAGAAAGCTGAAAAAGGTAATTCTTTGCTGAAAAATATATCATTAGTTGAACATAAAAACAAGTGTCTACAAGCACTTCCATTTGTCAAACAGCATGAATCAATGACAATACTTCCACATTCTCTACGTAGCTTCTGAATGCCCAAACAGATCATATCTGATTTCACTAAAAAACGGAGAAACTGCATTTTACATGAAATATTTACATGTATTGATAGGATTAGTTATTCAGAAGTTATTAAACACTTTTATCAGTAGGTTTAAGTTTCCATTGACTGTTTAGGTGTTTGAAGGTTCACACCAGCTGCATGTTATGAAAACATACTGTTAAAAGAGCATTTGTTCTGCACCAAATCATAAAAATCTGTCTATGAAAACCTCTTGTTATGAAATGAGATGCTCAGGTATGTTGAATGTCATGGTTTTGGGGTAAACGTCAGGTTTAGTGGTAGTTTTCTGTCTGCGCCGTACAGCAGTTTTTTCTGTGTTAGGACTGTACAGTAAGGGGGCCATGCTGTTCTTTGGAGAACAGAACAGAATGGGAGGCTACGGTACAGAGGCCTCACTCTGGGGGTCTAGGGTTTTGGCAGCAGAATTTGTTTACATTGTAATTAGGACTTAATTGTCCTAATTAGAATCCCCAAACCCTGATTACTCAAAGCCTTACAACCTGCTGAGCCAAACGACCTGACTATGCTTCAGTCATCAACCTAGACACCCTGCATAATGATTGTTCCAAAGGCATGGTGTAATATTCATATAATTTTCCAAAAGGTTCTGATGACTATGAAGGGAGTACTCAAAACTGCCCAGGGAGGATTGAGAAAAATGGATTTCCAAGAAATGTGTTTCTTGCCTAAGGCTGGGAATGTGTTAGCAGAGGAAATCATATGCACAGGCCTTGTATACAGTGGGGAGGCCTTTGTCACAAACTGCATCCTACAGGAATCATTTATTGACTTTTATTGAACAGATTTTTATGAGATCAATTTTCATAGCGTCGCGACACATTTTCCTTTCTCTCGTTCCATTCCTGGTCCCACTTTTTTATTCTCCATCTCCACCTTCTGCAAAATCAATGTTATAGACATCTGTCTTGGCCTCAACGGGGAAAAAAGGGGGAGTGTGGAGGGGGGGCAACAAGTGGAACATAAACACACCTGTCTCCTTCACCCTCTCTACCTGCCCTCATGGGGCTGCTGGGCAGAAGGCCTATCAGTGGTCCATCTGAGCCCTGTAGCTGCCACTGCCAAGCCCAGCTCCCAGCAGAGCACAGTGGGCTGACACTCCAAAAGGTATGTGGGAAGGCTGGGCAGGACGGCAGGCTGGCTGGCTTGTGTTGTGTGCGTCGCAGAAGCGTGGAGCATGTCAAACCACAGCCAGTCTCTCTCAGGAATCCCCATGGCTGAATGAGCCTGACGCTCTCAGGCGCAGGGGGCCGCATCGATCCACAGCCAAGTCATGAGAGGCCACCACACATCAATGATAGCAAGGTAGGAGGATAACACAATGTGCTCAGCGCCGTTAAACTGGGATTTTGGACAAATTATAACTCCATGTCTGACCTCTCTTCCTATACTTCTACTTTTTTGTTCACTTATTGTTTCACTTTTGAAAAAATGTTTTTGTCCTATGTCATTGTTTCAAAAATGTGAATAGGCATCATTTGGATATATTAAAGGTTCTTTGTGTAAAACCTTGTGGCATCTGGCAGCAAAATTGTAGAATGCAAGCAACTAGATTGCCCTCACCTATGGTAGGCGCTAAAAATATATTTTAAAAAAATAAAAATTAAGGCCACTGTTTAGTCCACACAGAACCTCTCATTTGGGAGATTATAACTCTGGTCCACACTCAAACATTATGGTGAAAGTCATTCCTGGAGGCCAACTGTCACAAAGCTATGTGTGTTATCTGTAATGTATTTATATGAATAGCACAGTTAATGAAGTTTTGGTGTATGGTTTAGTTGGAAGTAAACATGGAGTGCAATATTTTCAGTCACAGACACATTTCCCTATGGGGACGATAAAGAATATCATATGATATAAACAAGGGAAAAAAGTCTTATCTTAAACATGTAAACACAACATGTCAGTGTGAATGAGACCCTGCTGGAGATTATACACTAATTAAACCACAGTTATGAATGTTATACACTATTTCTGCAAATAGATCCCCCTGAATCCTACACACTTGTCCATTTACATTTTAAGCATTTTTCTTTCATATGTGTAAAGAGACCATAACATACCTTAAGAACTTTGCATCATCCTCTACTGCAGGGGAGTCAAACATAAAGCTTGTGGGCCAAAACCAGCCAAGTGGGATGAATTTGATAAATGCAAACCTACTGATCACACACACTTTACATACATATTAATATGAAGTGGGTCGTACCAGTAAAATACTGTCATAATAACCTATAAATAATGACAAGACCAAATTTGTCTCTGTTTTTGTGTAAAAAAAAAAAAAAAAAAAAAAAAGAAAGAAAATTACAACAAAATATATAAATTATATATATATA
>JAPQRP010000030.1:23392097-23415890 GCA_037367295.1 Apogon hyalosoma
GCAGAAGAACACGAGGAGTTGAATAACATGTCAGTTACTCTTTGCCAGCACTTTCTATCTTGTAAGATGTTTTTTGTGCTCTTCCGATCTGTGTAAATGATAAGCTGAGGCATAATATTATAAAAATTGTATTTATTTTCTTAAGAATTTTCAGGTTGTTCGTGGTTGCTCACTTTATTCACATTTGTTGAAGGATACTTTGTAGTTGTAAACATTTTCTTGATGTAATTTTACTTTTTTAACTGTTATTATTTTACTGGTGGTAAACTTGAGCTCATTTTGAGCTGTTTGTAGCCCCTGAACTAAAATGTTTGACACCCCTGCTCTTCTGTATCGGTTTCCTTACACCCATAACACTCATTTCTATGTAAAGCTTTCAAGCTAAAAATTCTTCCTCTGGCTCCTAAGTGCCACTAGCTCCACTAGCCCCTGTTAGCTTAGCAATGCAGTTTACTTACATCAACAAACGACCGGATCTGTGCACATGACAGACTCCAACACAAACATCACGTTAACGCATGAGTATCTTCGTGCAGAAACATCTACATGTATCTCAGACCAATTAACCACAGCATCGACTGAGATCACAGTCCACTCGGAGCAGGTGTGTGGAAATCAAAACATGTTTGTTTCCCTTTTAGTGTTTCTAAAACTGTTATTTTTCCTTTAGTTAAACAGAAAGCTTAAATTAATAGAGGAAAAACAGGGACAGCAGTCTCTCTGTGTGTGAGATCTATGCTTAGCCCACATTGCATTTAATGAACCAAGTCTTCTCACTAATGAGACCGGCAAAGGACTCCAGGGTCAAGTTCTTCTTCTCTCACACACATGCACTTTGTCTCCACTTATACTCATTTTTTTGAAGCTCTGTATAAAAAGTGCAGGGGTAAAATTTAGAGGCTTTTAGTTAATTAGTGAGGACAGGTCAGAGTCTCTTCATTAAAATTAAGTTCATTAACCCTCGACACCAAAGGATGACAGGGTGCCTCTTTCATACCCCATCACTGTTGAAAATCATGTCTTAATAATGTTAAAATATTCACCTGCCATTTTAACATTACCTAGTTTACAATGGTTCTGCACTAGGATAGTTAATAATGAAGGGTGATTAGTTGAAGGATGTGTGATACTGTCCTCAAATTATGTTTTTCCAGACATTGATCCGACTGCTAGTAAATGTTATATTGGCAACCTGTCCAACAATTAGGCTATAATACCTTGGGGAGGATCTTATGATTATTATTAGACGAGAGTATCCTTGTAATTCTGAAGATGATCATTATAAATTTAAAGCAATAGATTCATAGCTGTTACCTTACAATGTGACTGACAATAGTGATTAATCCTGTACTGGTACAGCTAATGGCATCTTTCATTGAGAGGGATATACATTTACAGGAAAATGCTCCCTACACACAGACACACACACAATATCAGATTCTGTGTCTCTGCAGGTGCTGTCATGGGCCCACTCTTCAGCCTCCCATCTCTTCCCCAGCTCTCCTCTCCTTCCTTTGTTCCCAGACTGCACACCGTCATGTCCAGGTCTTGCCTCTGGGGAGTTAAGCCTGGCAGGAGGCTTGTTTTCAGAGCTTTGCTCTTTTTTCCCTTCCTCTTCTTCTCCTTTCTCCTTCTTGGGTTTTTCATCTGTACCGGTGCTGGCTAATTACCGGCGCATTCTCCCCCTGCCAACAGTGTGCTGCTGCTGTCGAGCGCCTTACCACCTCCCACCCCCCCGCCACGTCCCCCCCTCCCCTCTGTTTCTCTCGTCCTCCTCACTAGCAGAGAGCAGAGGCAGGCGGTGGAGGGGAGGGCCGGGGTACAGATGTGTATTAACGAAGCAGTGAAGGGCAGGGGGTGACTCATAGAGAGCGAGTGAGAGGGAGGGAAAGAGGAGCAAGAGGCTATTTGAATGCAGAAACAACGAGATTCACCACTTCCACAGCGCCTTTTTCTCTCTCCCTCACCCTCTCTCTCACTCTCCCTCTCTCTGTGTCTCTTCCTCCACATCCTTTTCCCATCATCCTGCATTCTCTTACTTTCAACCTCTCTCACTCTTCCTCCCTTTCTCCTCTACCTCCCTACCTCTCTCCTTTGCTCTCCGGCTTGCTGCCACTGCTGATTTGAATAATTCAGCACAAGCCGGTATTCTCCAGGGCCCCATTGTCTGTGCGCGGCAGGAGAATGAGAAGGAGAGAGATAGGGAGAGAGGGGGGAGAAAAGAAGAAGGGGGAGGAGGTGTGGGGGTGTAGGGCAGTGTGTGTGTGTGAGTGTGTGTGTGTGTGTGTGTGTGTCTGTGTGTGTGTGTAGGTGTGTGTGCGTGTGTGTGTGTGTGTGTGTGTGTGTGTGTGTGTGTGTGTGTGTGTGTGTGTGTGTGTGTGTGTCTGTGTGTGTAAATGGTGGTGGGGAGGTGGGAGGTCCATCCTGCTTGCCTTCACCTAGATGTGGCGTAAATCAGTGCTAATGAGGTAGAGGAGGAATACCTAGGCCTCGTAACAGACTACAAAAGCCTTCGCTGTGTGCACACCCCTGCGCACAAGTAGGCACACATTTAAAAGTCTACATGCATACAGCACCTCTATAACCTTCACTGCTCTGCTGTGTTTTGGTTATTGACTTGTTGCTAACCCTCTCTCCCATGTGTGTTCAACTCAGCGTATGTTCAATGTCATTCTGCAGGAAGAAGGATATTGGCAAAAAGAACACTGGCTTCAACTAATACAGGTAAAACAATCAGTGTAACTAATCAATAACACTATTGTTAAGGTCACCACGATTGGTCAGTAAACACTTATATGACTTGCAGTCATCACTGCGGATTCATAATGTAAACTGAGATCAAAAAATTTAAATGGCACTTACCAGATTCTTGATTGCTGGCATGGAAAACAAAAACTTTCTGCCTTTTTCAGCTCTCAAGGAGCAAGATATTTCTTCATATGGCAACTTTGTATGAAAAATGAATATACAGCAAGTCAGTAATGCAGCCATAATCCAAAAGCCACCCTAGCATACACTCAGTGAATGTGTGTCTCATCTCTGGGGATTTTCTGATGTAATACATTTGTGACCATTTGTGGTTTTTGCATGACGGACAGTAAGAATTGCATGTTAATTTGTTTGCATATCCCAGGCCATAATTTGACTTTCCACTCTTTCCAATAATAGATCATCAAATAGATTGAAAGACTGGGGGCAAAATCTAAACTGCTGACTGTACAAGACACAACAGATGCTCTCTCATTCTGTCTCTTTAGCTCTCTTTGACTTATGCACCTTGTCTTTTTTTTTCTGAACGTCTGTGATCTTCACCTTACATCTTATGTCCTATCACCCTAACCCCTGATCACTCAACCCTCCTTCTCACCATCTATGCACTGACTCATACAAATAGGGATCTGAAAACTGGCCCGTTCACGCATGGGAACTTCCCAGTACAACAGGCAATACAAACTGGACTCAGATCAGATGAAAGTGACAAAACTCCAGAGACTGTGGTCTATGCTGCAGTTTCTCCACACCCTGGTGGTGATTTGTTCCCATAAGAAAATATGTCAGTAAAAGCTACACCTTCATGAATATGGACCAATGTGGAAGCATTGTACTGTCTACACAGTGACTTCAGTCAAGTACCTCTCTCTTAGGAGATGACATACTAGCCTGTCAGATGTAGAAAAAAAGAAAGAGAAGAGAAACATATAATGTCTAGACATCAAACGAATGATGCAAATGTTGTGAAAGGGCTTTCTTTTGTACATCTTGTGAACTTGCTGTCAGGCATGGGTAAAACGTGCATTTTAAAACGTTTGGGAGTGTAGATTCAAAACTAAGTATTGCAGATTATTTCTATCAGTGCAGCTTTAGTTCTATATTTGGCTCCTGTGGGCGAAGAACTCAATAAAAAACAATGAGTATGGGGGAGGCATGATCATGAGTTTTTTATATAGAGGAGCTGATTCCCTGGGCACATTTTACAACTGTAATAATGTAATCTAGGGAACATTTATTGGGTTGTTTATCTGAAATAACAAGCTAATAACGTGTTAGATAGGCTCAATTAACCAGCAAATCACTAAACTTGTGTAATGCCGGGGCCCTCTTCTAAATTCTCTCTTTTTTTCAGAATCCATGATTTTCTGCCTCCTGTCTCCACCCCCAGCTGGTTAATATGTCTAAAAAACCCTAGCTGTCAGGAAAACGGAAAACTATACTGCACACTATCAAGCTTCAAATCATGAATGAATCCATATGGGTTAAACAGTCATTTAATCATTTCAGGAATTTAGTTAATAAAATCAACTCTCTGGAGTAATTTAAGTCAATAAGAGAAAGACCAGAGACTAACTTTTTTACTCTTTGCAGTGTGGGTCCTCTCACTGTGTCTGCGGCCACCCATCACTCGCCTTCCTCTGACTAGAGTACGGTGGAATTCCCAAATGCGAGCACCACATTTGAAGGAATGATTATTTGGTGAAATTAATACAGGACAAAACAACTTTAAGAAAGGTAACTTATATCCAGTATGACAATAGTGGTTTGTAGCTCAACTGTGTAGTGGATGTTATCATCATGTACAGTGCATCAGTGATTTAAACAGATAAGAAAGAAAGAACATCAGAAAAAAAGAAGGCGAAAGAAAAAGATTTGACATCTGTTATGCAGCTGGGAGGATTTCTGAGGGACGCCAGGAGAAAAAGGAATTAAACACAAGGAGGAGGAGGGGATGCTTCGAGACGCTGTGAGAGAAAAGAAACACGGGATCCAAAATGGCTGGACTGGATTAAAATGGCAGTTGTGAAGGAACACCTTTCTCATTTTTATTAGCTTGGTTTTATATCATACAGATATCTTCTCCATCCCACTGCTGACTTTGGAAGTCACATGAAAGTCTGGTTTCCAATTAGGAGTAACACCTCTTCTTACTGTAAAAGGTGAGGCAACAATTTGCACCTTGCGTAAATTTTAAGTGGTAAATTTACACCATGTCAGGGTTAATGTAACAGCAATCAGGAGCTGCTGAATTCAGCAGAATCAAAGCTCTCATACTCTTCTTGATAACAGCTTCTCAACAGCTGTAAAGTGGCAGTGAAAATGGGGCCACACACACACACATGCACAATGTGCTGTGTGACGGAGTGGGGACCCAGCTCCAAGCTTGGCCGAGCTGCGTCACTGCTACAGGCCCTGACAGTAATCAGGAGGAGAAGTGAGTGCTGAGGAAGTGTCAACAGAAACAAACCCTGTGCTTCGTTTAGGCCAGATTGAACTGATAGCTCATTGCCAGTGACATAATTTAGATGAATGGTGGGTGCAATCCATCAGAAGAGTATCGCTGGTGAGAGTGCGAGTGTGGGGAAGAGGAGGGGTGCGACCCTCTCTGTGCCTGGCTGCCAGTGGGGATCCCATTACCCTACACCTGTTAACAACACCAATCCCCTTGTATAAACAGTAAAGTGATCCTTTTATCGAAGGTAGAGAGATGGAAAAAGACAGAAGGAGAGGGCGAGACAGAAGGAGAATGTGGAGAATGTGAGAGAAAGAAAGAAAGAAAGAGCAGAGAAAAGACATGAAGCAGACGAATAAAGAAATGTTTTCTTGTTTGGTTTTAAAGAGACTTGCACCTCTGGACATGATGGATGAACCCTGGGTCTGGAGAGACAAGTCATGGACAGATGGCTCAGATACACACTCCAGTCACAACATGGCAGCATCCAGACTAAAGCAAGAGAGACATCTAGTGGTTGAAAACATAACCTCACCACAACTCACTGCAAAACTCAGCCCCTGTGCTCAAGTGGGGGACGTTTGATCCAAAAATGTAGAGCAAAGCATATATATTTCAGTTTTGTTTGTTTGTCTTTTTTTTTTAACAGCTTTCCTCATCCTATAACCGTACTAAAAAGTACTGACACAAGCTGTCAGTGAAATATTTCTGATTTAAACCAAGATTTAATTAAAAAAAATCTAAAACTGTAACAAGATAAACAAGTGAAAAATGTGAATGTGATTTTGACCCACATGTTTCCTATTTTAAACAGAATACCGGTTGCAGAAAAAAAAATGTTTGCATGATTTTAACTAATATTCAAAGGAATTTTCTCATAATTTATACATACATTGTGTGATAGCTTTAAACTGGGGTCAGTTTTAGATTTATGATGAGCAGAAAGCATACAGACTCAGACATAAGAAAGACAGAGTTCTTTTATGTGTCAATTCTAGTCTCCCAGGTCGCAATGAGATAATATTTAAGATGAACAAGCAACTGTTTTTAATTAATAGATGTTTTTAAAGTGAGCATGAGTACCTCTAAAGAAACATGCTCTTACAGGATAACTGTAGGAGCAAAAATGGTTAAAAACAATTGCTTCAAGCAGTCGACTAATTGCTCTTTTTAGACGGAAAATAATAGGCTAAAATGTGACTAAATTATCCTCCTATAGCTGGAAAGAAGGTTTATATTCATCACTGAATAATAATAAGAGTCAGAAAAACACTGAGCAGTGACCTGGCAGGTTTTAAGGCAACCATTAATGCTTCCATAGCTTTAGGGGCCACGAGTGTCTGCATGCTTTTGTCATTACTGTTAAGTTTTCACTGTCAGCTTGATTTATTTTAGAGGAAGCAAATAGGAGGGATGGCTGTTTTTAGATCTGTGCAGCTACAGTTTTACACAACTTTCTACTGACCCAGGTGAGGAGGGATGCGACAGCACCCCAAGGCTTTAGGATGGAATGAAGATGTGAGTGTTTTGTCAAACTGCTCAGGACTTCAGTTCATTTGTAAACACATCAGACGTTTGGAATCGGATGTGATACATGTGTTCAGAATGTGAACGAACCAGACTATTTCTCGCATGTATAAACCGGTGGGAGCAATAAAGCCTGTGTAAGAACTCACTTAGGAGTGTGTGACTTTCTAAATGAGGTATTGCATATTTTCACAATGCTAATGACAGTGCAGATAATTCCCTTCATTTGCATCTCATCACTCCACAGCATCACTTATCAATGAGTTTGTGTAAATTGCAGTGTCTGGGAGCACAAGCACTGCAGTCCAACGAACAGCATTCATCCTCAGAAGGCCTGAGTTGCTCTTCCTCCCTTCCCCCATCCCTTACTATCCTCTTCCTCCCTCTCTTTTCACTCTCATATTGTGTCTCTAACGAGTCACGTCCATCTAGCAATTATTATGAAATTAAAGCTATTTTCCATGGCCGATGTTTGCCCCGGTAATAACCACACCGAGATAGGCTTCATTCATTTAGCATTTTAGTTCAGCTCAATTCCTGTCGCATTAGCAAGAGGAGCAAAATCAGAGTGTCACTCAGATATTCTGCTTAATGGTTTGGCGATGGCCTGGCCTTTTTTTCTCTTTTTCCTTTCGCGATCCTCCTAACCCTATCTCCCTGCCAATTACGCTGTTTAATCTATATGTAGATAATGGTGTCCAGGACCTCCCTGTTGAAATGTCAGGTGTGAAGAGGTTATTAGCTAACTTTTAATTACTGTCCATCATTCACCAGCCAGTAGGACAGATTGGCCCTCTACGACTGTCCGCTTATCTAGTCACTGAATGTTGGCTGCAGGCAGGAAAAAGAAAGACATTTAGGAGGCACCAGGTCTCCGACTTAATATCACAATTTTCACACTATTAACAGAACTTAGTGTATGAAATGAGACGGAATGGACGTCGAAATGATGTGGCCGAGTGGATCATGTGTCAAATATCTAAATGGAAACAGATCATTTGTCGAAAACTTTAATGAAGGATGATTCAGAAGTTTAGAAGCGGACAAAGAAGGATGAAGTCACAGGAAAAGAGAGAGGTTGTGGGATAACCAAACAACATTACTATAAGTCATTTTGCAGCAACATTAAGCAGAACAACAATTTGTGCTTTCAGAATTTTCCAAAATGCTCGAGCCACATCATGTTTTGTGGTTCTGCAGACACTGAGTCACGTCATTGCCTCAGTGTTCGGTTGATCTCAACAACCTGCAGCCTGGTTTAGACAGAGATTGCCCTGTTTGAACGGATTAGCTAGATTTTTCCTCCTCATCAAATGTTTTAAAAGTCTGCAAACCATTTTCGTGAACTCCCCCTGCCCTTGTGTTAAAGCCCCTATTGTACATTTAAAGACCTGCAACCCCTGACCCAAATTCTGCAGCTCTGTGCTACCATTCCTACTCCCCTATACTTGTCTTGGGGCCCAAAAAAATATAAGTGCTGGCCACAGTCACGGCGAGTTATGCCTGTATCTGTGGTGTTGTAAAATACTTAGACTTTATGATACACTTTAAAAAATGAAAGAGAGAAAAAGGCCAGAAAATCCAAATGAAAGGCATTTTTCACAAACCAAGAAGACACAATTGGGTTTTGGCCCGTTATGAATCATTTTTTTGTAGTTTAATTCTACCCTTGGGTAGTTGGTGCATTTACAAACAATTATTTTTGCACAACAGAAATATTGGCTCATGTACCTATGTATATTATGGACAGTATTTGGTGTTTAAGCTTGAAAAATACATATAGCAACACCGCACAAACAGCAGGCCTAAACAAGACTCATACCCTAAAAATAGAAAAGCTCAAGAATGTTAGAACCAGTCTTGCACGTCTTTATTCCAACTACAAGCACAGACACACATACAAACACACATACCTGCAGGGAGAGCAATCTCTATTCAGCCCTTGAACTGTCTTTGAGCGGATTTACTATTTTAAACTCCGCAGGGCCGAGTACTGCTGATTACAGAGCCACAGAGAGAAATACTTCCAGAGTGTACTTTTCTTCTTCTTCTCCCTCGCCATCTTTTACAGCTTACAGACAAATTCCGTTGGAGGCAGTGAGCTGTTATTCCAGCAGACATCCTCCCTGTGATGGAGGCTCTGGTTACAAAGAACTGCTCCTGGGTCACACACATACACAAAGACACACACACATACACACAGGCATACATATGCACTGAGCACACACATTCCTTATTTTACTCAGGGAGAGAGTAAAACGGAAATAGATAATTGGTAAAATCTCCAGAAATTCTAAAACGATGAGATAATTGTGGAATTATTCCTCTCCAGTCCATGATGTTTCTTCGCTATAGCTCTCTCTGGACCACAAATGCATCTGTGGCACCCAAGTATCTGTAAACCTATTATTAAAGGCTGGCAAAAGTAACAATTCACTGGAGAACATCATTAAGTCGATTAATGTTTTTCAACCCAACATACCTGCCTTTGAACTGGAGTTTGTGTGATATTTAAGACTTTAAGTGGAGGCTGGCTGCTATGTGAGGAGTTGTGTGTGTTCAGACTCTGCTCTCTGAGCTCTGTGGTGAATTACAGCTGACCCATGAAGACCCCGGGCCCCGCTGCTCCTACCTTTGGAAACCCCTGTCATCTGGATCACATCGGGCTCTAATGGGGGGCAGAGTCCCCTCGGTCTGACACAAACTGAGAAGACGCTGGAATGAAGGTCCTCCAGAGTGTGTGTCTGTGTGCAGGACCACTCAGTCTGTGTGGTTTTCTCACACATAAGCAAGACACCAAACACTTATGGCACAAGACACAGCAGACAAAATAAACATGCATTTGACTGAATAAGTAAACAAACACATGAATCAATAAATGCATAAATTCATTGATGATTTGCTTTAGTGAATCAAGTTTCATTTCTTATTTTTGCAGCAGACACACTTTACAGTAAAATTTAAAAAAGATTTGATGTTTGACCATTTGATATCATCCAATAGGCAGTGGCCAATAACAGTTTCTTCTGACAGCAATTATTTTGTATGTATTATTGTGAATGTATAAAACTGTTCCCATCCTTACTGTTGTGAGCTCTGTTCTGAGAATATTGATGCTGAAATTACCTGGTCTAAGTGTTGTTTATAAAAAATTGTTCAACCAAACACTTTTCCAAACATCTGTAAACATGAACAGAACACCCTTTCAGCCAGGGACACAGTAACCAGTCTACCAAGGATCAGTTGTTCTAAATTAGTGAATTGCTGCCCCCTGCTGTAACACTGCAGCTATGAAAACCTGGTACTGTACAACCAATAGCAGTATAAAGCTTTTGCCTTATAAAGCTTTAGAAACATTACGTCTTTACCTTAAAAAATATGATGAAGTGTTGTGAATACACACTATCACTACTCTATAAAGAAAATCATCTCTGATAAAAACCCCTCATGAAGTCATCGCTCAACCTCAGAGTTTAAATTTCTCTAAATAAATTCAATATATAGCCAAATACAAAGGAATATAATCAGTCTCACATATTTAGTATTGCATAACACATATGCATTCTGGGTGAGTTGGGGACTGGGATGTAGTTGGTCACAGATGTTACAGTCACATGCACTGCAGGACTCTGTATGTGTTGAATTATATTTCACAATGGCAAATGTTAACAGAGTAAAGATATTATTCAGGATAACAGTATGATACTGTGTAACCATAGTAATAAAATACCTTAATGTCATCTGGCAGTACCCTGGTGTAGCTGTGGTAGAAGTATTCTGATATTTTATTCCAGTAAAAACAACACTCCTCTGCATGTAAAAATGCTGTACTCACAACCTTATTAAAGTAAACACATTATCAGTAAAATGTGTGCAATGTGATAAGAAAATGTGGTGATTTTACTGTAAAATTGTCCCAGTTTCCCAGCGTAGTAGTGATGCATTATTGTGTTTCTTACATTTTACTGCTGTACTACTACTAGTACTGACCTTTAATGTTAAGCTGATCTTTAACAGTAGTTTATTTTGTAGTTTGCATCATATTCTATAAAATTACTGTGTTAAGATCCATGTATGTATGAACCATCACTATTTCATGAAGTTAGAAAACAGGCCTGTTTTCAGCTTTGTGACAATTCATTTTCCACAATTTTTTAAAAGTTTATTTCAAGAATTCGTAGAATTTCAAACTCAACCAATAATAAACATTTAACATTAACATTAAAACTGAATACATTTAGAGATTCTTAGTTTTCACTGAATAGAACAGGAATAAAAAATGTTATCAGAAAAGTAACAAAAGCTATCAGACAAATGTAGTGGAGGAAAATCTAGTGTCTAGTTTTGTATAAATATAGAGTTCTGTACAAATGGAAATACTCCAGCGAAGAACAAGGACATCAATATTTGTACTTAAGTACTTAAATAGTTAGAATCCATCACTGTGGTGGTGTACCTTTGTTACTGCAGACCCCATCTTACCTGTTGACAATTACAGTTTGTGGTTTGTGATTCAAGTTTAGAGACAGTAAAATTAAATATATTTGACGAAAAAGGGATTTTTATTACAAAAAAAAGTGCAAAAATAGTGGTGTACAATCTTTTTTTTTTTTTTTTTTTTTTTTTACAAATTACAATTATTGAATAAGTCATCTTTTGTGTTGGATCAGGATCCTCATCCTCAGCAACGTTTCATTATTACATTTGGACTTGGTCACTCCCATAAAATCAGATGCACTTCAATGCCAAATGATTGTTTTTCAGAATCAGGTCACAGCTAAAGCTTGAAATATTTATTTCCTCACACCCACACAAACACACACTCATTCCCACATAAAGTATAAGCATATTATTTTCCTTTTTTTTTAGACAAATTTACTCTGTTAGTACATTCATTAACTGATTCAATAACTCAGACTGAGGTTGCTTCACAGATTCTACAAACTTAGAACAAAGTTAGTGATTTCAGTTAGTTTGTTAGATCATACTTTTATTAGTAGGTTAGTTTGTTAGTTTGTAAAGAGCCACGGGCAGCTCTTTGGGTTAGTATGTGTTAATTCAATTCAAGGAGATGTTAGTAGTTTGCCAGGCACAGAACAGTCTAATTTATGCATTTTCTTTGCATCTACTGACAGAGCGGGTCACTAACACACTCTAAGCTACTCTTAGAGCTCTGAGGCTTCGCTCAGAGTATAGAAGAACACATTCAAGGTACTAGAAAATGTATTAGTTAAACGTTTTAGAATCTTCCTTTATATTTTGCCACAGGGCATGCGCTGATCTAAGGATTAGAAAATCTCTGGGATAATTGGGTTTCAGATCAAGACAACAATCACATATTAGTTGAGAAGAGTACAGAAATGTTAGTCAGAGCAACAGGTGGATGCTTGCACTGTTAGTATCAACTCATCAGTTAGTAGTGGAGTTTTGGTTTGCTTGGCTTGTAGTTTTCTACATTCTCAGTGTTGACAACAAACCAGGCACTCACCTGCAGAGGTTGACCACACAGTGCACAAGAACCATCATTATGGAAGTCCTATGAAGACATGAATTTACCCTGTGTCGTCTGAAAACATAATAATTGGAATCTGATGATAACACTTTATGGAAATTCTCTAAAGAAACATGTGTGGTCAACCCAGATTGATAGTAACAGCAGTTTCTGCTCTTTTTGAATCTTATAACATTCTCCTTTCCAAATCCTGAAACCCTCCATAACATGCACACTTTAACATATTCACTGATTCCTTCTTGAACACTTATACTGAACATTTTATTTACAGACCAAAAAGGGCTGCAGGATGATGGAAAAGGAGTATGTGCATCAGACTGTGAGCATAAAGCAGAGTTAGTTGGAGGGTTAGAAAGAAGGCCAGCCACTAGCACAGTAATTAGCAAGGATAGGTTAGTAATCATCTGACTGTTAGCAGACATTAGTACTGTTAGATATTAGTGAGATTCTGTTAGTATGATCCAGACTTGGGTAAAAGGTTATTTGCATGTAATTATTAGCATTCTGTGTAATTTCCTTAAACATAAGATGACGGGTTTTATGCCATCAAGCTGATTTAATTAAAGCCACTGGGCATCATTTAGAAAAATACAAACCATTAATCTTCAGTGACATTCTTCTCATTATCTATACCACAAAAATTCCAATGCAACTGCCACTTCATTGACTTTTTAGTAAATGCTAGTAATCATTTGTAAATATCTCATCCCTTGTCTGGAACATTTAAAGGCTAAGAACAGCTCCAGGCATTTTAACAGTTTGCAGCTTTGAGAGAATCACTGAAAAGCAGCTTATAGCTCAGGCCCATTACAAATAGGTTTTGTAGACAAACAGGAATTACACATGCACACATACAGGAGCAAACACGCACACAGTTGCAGCACATGCACACAAACACATGCACTCACACTGGAACACACACCCACACAGCAGTAATGTACACACTGTATAAAATAGTTGGCATCACAGCTGATTTGGTAGGTTTCAATGTAAACAAAGAACATGTAGAGTTAATTACACATTGGGTTTTTTCTTCAAAATGGAAACATAATATACAGTATCAATGTGTTTTTTTTAACAGGCTTAAAATATCAGCATTTTCCAGTTGTGGGTTTGGGATAGAGAGTTAAGTGTCAAGTTAACAGACACTACAATGTCCTTGTGAATTGTAAATGTCTTCTATGTGAAAAAGCAGAGTAACCAAGGTAACACAGAGAAGAGGTGTCCGCAATCATCAGCTGAAAAATGTGTGAGGGGTGTCTGTTGGACATTGTGTCACTGTTTTTGATTAATCAAAAACAACGGAGGAGTGGATGAGGCAATAAAAATATTACTCACACCCAAAGAAAACACACAAACAACCAAGAGGGAACAGGAAAACCTACAACAGTGAATTATTCTTGGCTCAATAAACCACCTTGTAAAAACACATTACAATGGCGCTGACCACAATCCATTGGTGGTGTATTGAACTTAATCACACACAAAGGTCAGAGGTCATCTCTGCAGTCCATCAGCCAGGAAAGTCTGAGCCTGGATCATCTTCATCTACAGGAGCAGGACAGCAGCGATGGTACCGGCATCAAACACTGCAGGACAAATGACATCAGCTGTTTTAGTTGAGGTGGAAAATAATTATGACGTTAACGCACATTTTTCTAATTCTTAACACCGTGAATACATCCCTGCCGACCTTCTTTACATGCTTTTAAAAACATATTCCTGCCGTCATAACTGGTCAAACATGACAAATGCAAAGTTTTTTTTTAGATAATCCTGCATAATGTTGAATAATGAATGAGAAAAGCAGATTATGCTAATCTGATTTGATCATGGTTTCCACTTTCACTTTGGTTTATCTCCCCTCTCCACCATAATCCTGGAGAGAAGAGTAGCATATAGCAGGAAATATGGCAGTGATTTAACACAACTAATCTCCCATGTTCTATCTGTTCCACATTTATCTGCACACTCTGCCAGCGCAGAGGCTTAACACACAGACACACACATACTGTTTGCTGGCAAAAGCAGGATTGACTGTAAAAAGCAGCACAGTGATTTAAATTCATCCAGACCTACATAACAAGTCACAGTGCAGAGTGTAAACTGAATATGAGGGAAATAAACGTCACATGCAGAGTAAATCATCGGAGAGATCCTGTACCAGTCTATTAGAGGCAGTATACAGTGGATGTTGGAGCAACGCCGCCGGGAGGACAATGAGGTCCAGTGTGAGCCTCAATCTGCTTTCTCATCAGCGTAACTGGAGAAGAACACATGAAACAAAGCAGCAGAAAAGTGGGACGCAACCCAACTGTCCACCCAAAGCCATGCAGGGATTGCTCTTTCTTTCGCTTAATTATTTCCACTCATACAGCTTTTATCCAGCCTGATACAAATGAGAGTGAAACACACTGGTACAAAAACATGAACCTCTTGAGACAGACTTTCTTTACAACACTGAAAAATTCTCAGGCTACATATATTCCCCTGCTGTATCTTCTCTCATATTGTGTGATGGTGAGAATTAACCTCCTTGCTGATTTTAGAAAAGATAATTCATCCAGTACACATAACCTGTCCTGCTGTGGGTCCCATGTGGATCCTCTCACTCTCAGTGTCCTCACAGCAGCTGGATCCAGTGCAAAGTCCAAGCCACATAACCATAAGGTTACCTAGAGAACAAAAAACACATAAATATATAAATAAGTCTAAACCTGGAAGTGTATCTTTCTGTCTTAATGTCATGATATCCTATAAATGCTAAGGAAATACGTGCAACCAGCAGGATTTCGCACAGCTAAGGCTAAAATTAAAATGATTTATTTGGACAGAAACCAGGAGCTGCACTCCAAGCTACAATAGACTATACTGTAATGTAATAATAATGAATGGTACTGTCAACGATTTAATAAACCTCGGCTCTAGCATGCAGTATATCCAAAATAAATGGCTGAACGTCTTGGCTATTAATAAATATATGTATATATAGATCAGCTCAGCATGGATGTGAAAGACGTGCTCAATAATGGGCCCTCCTCTGCAACACATTTTTTCAAAAAAAAAAAAAAAAAATCGATGTTTAATATACCAGAACTGACAACAATAAATCAGCTTGAACTGGTTTGATTGGCGAGACAGCACGCTGATTAGAAAAGCACAAAGAGATTTAAAAAAAAAAAAAAAAAAGGAATAAAAAAGATCCTTTTACGCACCACAGATCTCCAGGTTCCACACGCACCTGTCCCGCAGTATCAAACGGTGCGACGTCGTGAGCGCATCTTCCTCCTTCTCCATGCCGACATTAAACTTCCTACTGTATGTGGGAGAAAGCAGGTCTGTGTGGTTTCGCCTGCAGTAAAAAGGCTGCTCTCCCTCTGGACCTGGAGCTTCGTCTACCAGAGGATCCGCGGCTGAACGTCGTCTTTATGGCTGCCGACCTGAGACACAAGCAGATGTGGGAGTGCCAACAACAGCTGCGCACTGACTGGAGTCCAGTCCAGGGAAAACAGGATGAAGGAGAATCGGAAGCCCCGGGACAAAGAAAATAGATGGAAGGTATTAAACACAACACCGATGTCTTTGACTGAGCGAAGAAGCACAGACGGGAATTAATCGGTGGTCTCGGTCTCCAGCTGCTGCCACAGGTTTATGGTCTTTTGTATGCGCGCTTCATCCACCATCTGTGTTTCCCGGGCAACCGAGGACTGCCTGCAGGCATCACCGCCACCAGCTAATGCACCTCCTGGGGAAAAGGAGGAAAAACCTACAGTAGACGGCTCAACTCTAATACTACTAAAATTTTCAACCTTTTATCTTGATACCTTTACACATAATGATGATGTGTGAAAACTACCAAAATAATTTCATTTTAATTATAGGAAGCTGTGTTTATTGTGTGGCCACATGGGCAGATCTATGAGGTTTTTACTGTAATTCACATTGCTATAAAATAATTGTGTTTGTGATGTTTCCAGTGAGATTGAAGTGATTTCTGTAGCCTAAGACAATAAAAGTAGAGGTCACCAAAATTATTAAAACACATGACAGATCTGAGAATACTGACCTTTTTTTTTTTTTTTTTGTCTCCAAAACATGATTTCACTTTATAATGTACATGAAACGTACAGATGGTTGCTCTGACTACACCAAATATCAGATGAAATGAGTCTTACTGTTTTAATCCCTTTTAACTTTAATATTTACTTCATAGCAGGTTAGGCCCTCACCACAATCACACCAGACAATGAATAAGGAATTTGGATTCTTCTGTGAAGGAACATGATTCTGTGACATTGACAGTGTACTAGGCCTAGCTTGTTTTTTGTGATGAAATTATTTAAATCTGCTTATGATGGCTCCATGGTTTATAGAGCACAATCATTACTTTGTAGATATTTCTCTGTTTTATAGGTATTTTAATGGCCAATTAAAATGGCCGAAAACAAAAGCTGGAACCCTCTTAATCCTGTAAAACCTGACCCATTAAAAACTATCTATAAAATTCTATTTATTTTATTTTAATTAATTTATTTATTTATTTATTTTTGGAATTAAAATGTTTATTAGCCCTTTTAACATAATCCAAACTAAAAATTTTGTCATATAATTTTGTTTATGGTATATTTTTTTGTGTCACATTCAATACTTTGGGCATTTTTGGCAACTTTTTGCTCACAACAACATTCATTTTAGATGCAAAAATAAAATTTACCAGTAACATTTTGAAAATACAGAACATTTCAGGCATTTTTCTTTTTTTTTTTTTTTTTTTTTACATACAACTATTTACAGCCTTTTTATGTCTCTTGAATGGCACCAAAATTTCAATATTTTTCAATATTTTTCAACCACACATGTTTTTCTTAGCATAACTTTTTGAATATTACCAAAAACTTTCCCACAAAATATGTGTCAGAAGATTTAACGTTAGCAGCCATATCGAAAAAAAACAAAAAATAAAAATAAAGCCTTTCCACTGGCTGCAGTGGGATGATAATCCCCCAGGGGACAGAAAACTCATATCAGGTCACATACAACAGGTTTTTAAGGAAAGTATTGATCTTATTCACAAGATAAAGATCTCTGAACCTGGTGTAGCAAATATGATACAAATGTTTTTGGGTTTTTTTTGGGTTTTTTTTGTTGTTTTTTTATAGGGTTAAATGTGCCAAGTGATCTAAAAATGTTGCCCATCACTGTATGTTAATAACAAATACAACTATGAAGCACCTAAACAGTAACAAATCAATGTTTGTCATAAATGCTCCAATGTCTTTGGAAAGGAATCAGTAAAAACACATTAAATGTTTGCATTACGGCAACATTAACCCTATAATGCTGAACATATCATATTTGATACATGAGTTTTGAAGTACTCTACATGATCAGTGTGATTTTTTTTTTTCTTGAAAAACCTGATGTATACTATCAGATACATGCAGTACACAGATAATCCACCAGGGGGGAGGAATCTGTTCACCAGAGGCCTTTCCACTGACACTACAAGACTGTCATTAGTGAGGAAGGAGGCAGAACTTTACCAACTTTGAAAAGGAATTACCAATTTGTTAGACATGTTTGTATTATATTATGTTTTTGTTTGTTCAAAAATAATAATATTTGAGCATTGAAACCTGATGTATCAAATATGATACAAAATTCGAAATCATACATGGAAATTGATATTTGAAAATATTTTTTTTTTTTGGTTGTTCACAAGGACCAATAAAGGCTCCAGTTTCAAAGAACTGGAATTTTCTGTCACTAATTTAATGGGTCTGGCTTTACAGGGTTAAACTACCTTTTTAAATAGCAGGGAGTTTAAATGAACAGCATCTGATGATAAAAAAAACAATCTGTGAACATCTAATATTACAAGAACAGATTATTAATTGTCACGTTAAAGAGTAAGAGATCTGCACACTAATGACACTGGTCTACAAGTAAAATGACACTAGAATAAAAATATTGAAATTTAGCCATGTTTGAGTCATCAATAAAGAACAATTAAGTCAGAATATAGGTACAGTCTTGGGTCAAAATACAAATTCTGACCATTAAAGAGAGAATGTTTGTCTCTGAGCTACCAGATCTACTTCAAAGGACTGTCTACATTTTCATTTTCAGGTTCTTTGAAGTGGAAGATTTATAAATCTATTGTACACTGTTGACCAAAAAACTGGAATAATTTTGTTTTCAAACACATTGCCATTTATATACATCAAGAATAAATCACAGTGTCAACATTATTTCATGAGAAGAGGTAAAAATAGTTTATTCCAACTTTATCTGCAACAGTGTATAAATGTACTTAAACCATTATGTACAAAAACACTTTATCGTATACACTGAAAACAGCTGATCAGCATTTTTGTAATTTCTCTTCCAATTCATCTAATTAAAAAAATGTGAGGCAAAAAAATTCTTTAGAAAAATGCAGACCAATGTAATACTTTCAAAGGCATCAAAGGAGTGTCAAACTCATTTTTCTTTCACGGGCCACATACAGCCCAATTTGATCTCAGGAGTGTCGGACCAGTAGAATACTAGCATAACAGCCAATACATAATGACTCAAAAGTGTTCACTTTATTTTAGTAAAAAGACAAAATGGAATTATGAAAATGTTCATATTTATAAACTATCCTTTCACAAAAAAATGTGAGTAACCTGAAAAAACTCAAATTTCTTGAGGAAAAATAAATGCAATTTTTGCAATATTATGCCTCAGCTTATCAGTTTTATATCTGCAGTACAGATCAGATCTACAAAGCCACAAAACATTTGGTAACAGACATAATATTGTTAACTGACTGGTGACATGTCCAGGGTGTACCCTGCCTTCACCCATAAGTAGCGGGGATAGGCTCCAGCAACCCCCATGACCCTAGTGAGGAGAAGTGGGTTCAGATAATGAATGAATGAATATTGTTAAAATGTTTGAGTTTCTAATTTGGAACTAAAATAAGAGCAATTTCAATAATATTACATTTTATTCATTCATCTTCTGAACCGCTTATTCCTAGAGAGGGTCGCTAAAGCCTAACCCAACCACCTATGGGTGGAGGAGGGGTACAGGCAGGGTTGACGTGAACAACCAGTCACTGCCACATTCACACCTGGGCAATTTAGATTAACTAATTAACCTATTAGTGCATGTCTTTGGATGGTGGGAAGAAGCTGGTGTACCTGGAGAGAACCCACACAGACACAGGGAGAACATGCAAACTCCCCACAGAAAGGGCTTGGTGTTGGAATTGAACCTAGGACCTTCTTGCTGTGAGGTAACAGTGCTGACCACTGCACCACTGTGTATTATAAATCAGCTTATTATGAAAGGGGTCATATTTTACTAAACCCACTTTTACTAGTCTTTGGTTCATTTCTTTGTGTATTTGGGCCCTAATAGTTCATACAGTTTGAATTTGAACTCTCCAGGTGCTGCAAAGCTATCTTTAAATTCATTCCGGCAAAATCCAGTGGATTTCTACAACCCGTTTCAATTCCTGCTTAATTTGTTACGTCTATAACTAGTTACGTCACGACATTTGCACATATAAGGTCAAGACTTCAGACGAACATTTCTTTGAGTACAACATAACGGTTTGTCAGCAGCAGCGGTTGTAGTCCATACTGAAAATATGTCCAAACTTCAAGCTGATTACCTAAAATATTCAGCTGTTGGTTGTATTAATGCAGACAAGTGGCTGAATGGGACAAAGCAGTACAGTTAACAACCTGGAGGGGGTGGGACATGAAGCTCATGTGCATTTAAAGGGCCAGCGCTCAAAACGACCTTTCTGGTGTCATTACTTGGAAATAGGGTTGAAGATGGACCTGTGGAGTTGAATTAATGAAGAATTCAGACCCAAGTGGAGCATTTACAGTTAAGTAGACCGCAGGGAAATGTTTTAAAATGCACAATTCCATTTTAAAAAGCAAAGTATCACTCCTTTAAGCTATTGTTTGACTTGAGCTCACTTTGGGCTGTATGTGGCCCCTGAACTAAAACAAGTCTGACACCCTTGACTGTTAATATCTTCAGTGTAATTTTTGCACTTTGTAAATTCATCCCGCGAACCGGATTGGAACCTTTGGCGGGCCGGTTATGGGCGTGCGACCCGTATGTTTGACACCCCTGCTTTATGCGGAACCCCTTCCAGCAGGGGGCGATAGAGTGCGCATGTGCAGGGTATTAAATTGTCCTTCCTGCGTTGCCATAGCGCTGGTCCAAACAGTACGTACCGGAGCCATACCAAGTAAAAGGAGCTCTTCGTAGTAACGTAAACACGGCTTCCATGCAGACCCGGGTCCCTGCGGGTCTGTCTGGCCTCTGCCGCGTCACCGACCACCTTTACCTCAGCAACGGAAAAGCGGCCGGTGACGCCTCCCAGGTGAGCCGCTCCAACATAACCTGCATCATCTGTGCCACTGACACCAGGAACTGCGTGGAATACGTCGGCGTGGAATACGTCCACATCCCCATCGCCGACTCCCCGCTGTCTCCTCTGAGTTGTCACTTCGACCAGGTGGCAGATAAGATCCGGTCCGTGTCGGAGCGCGGAGGACGCACGCTGGTGCACTGCAACGCCGGTGTGAGCCGCTCGGCCGCGCTGTGCATGGCCTACCTGGTCAAGCACCGCGGGGTCAGTCTGCTGGAGGCGCACAGGTGGCTGAAGACCTGCCGGCCCATGGTGAGGCCGAACAGCGGCTTCTGGAAGCAGCTGATCCAGTATGAGACGGAGCTCCGTGGGTGCGCGTCCGTCCAAATGGTGTCCTCATCCATGGGAGAAATACCAGACATTTACGAAGCAGAGGCTACAAACATGACGCCGCTCTGACACCTGCACTGTGTGGACATTACAGCACCACGGAGGAACGGCATGTCACCTGGACACATTTATAAGAACTTCTAACGTTGTTTCTTTCAAACATGTTAAATCCTGTTTTCGTTTTCTGACCTGAATATGACTGTGAGTGTCAAGGAAGGAAGTTACACATCAACAGAAAGTAGAAAACGGATTTATTTTTCGAACCAGTGCCAGATAGATTTATGTCACACATTTGTGTAATGTTACATAAGCAGGGCAGTTTTTGTTGAGTTTAGGTCTCAATTCCTAGCAAAATAAAAACCTCACTTTGACGGACAGTACGAGTGCTATGCATGATGTCTTTTGGTTATTTTTCATTTTTTGCATCAAATGTAGACTGCCACAAAGCATGACTGGTTATTTTAAACATCACATTAAAACAGGTTTTAAACAATAAATATAGACTTTTGTCTTCTCTAGAAACAGCCTATTTATTTTTGTACATGCAGAAAGGGCTCTCCATACCCCATATGAGCACAGCACATTAACATGTAATGGTTTTTAAAAAATGGAGGCACAAAACAAGTTACACATTGAATCACAGTAAAACACTGATAGTTTGGCACAGGTCTCTCATCTTAATATAAACACACACAATCCAGAGGAATTACTATGTTTAATCTAGGTAAACCTGTCATACATCCTTTCATTTTCTTCCAAAGTGCAACGTCAATGTCCTATTACAACACAGCTACAGTTTGAACAACTGACTGAGATGATATTAGTGTTGCACACCACCTAGAAGCAGTGAAAGATATCTTTCAGTGGTTTAGTGGTGCTTTTCCACTTCAGCATGTTAAAAGCCTTTAGCAATTAAAGTGGGTGAGCACTGTGTCTGCATGTCATTAAGAAAATAGAGGTTATTCTTACATTCATCTGGCCAACACTATATGGCTGCGAACACACACAGATATGCAGACACTTTTGCACATCTAAACTGGATCTAGACATATTTAAAATACTTAATATGATAGACATTTAGGACATCCTCAAAAAGTGTACACATCCAATATTTTACAAAGATTCTGATGGCTTGTTTTGGAACACAGTGCAATAACTAATGTTCTCTACATAGAAGGCTGGGCTCCAAACAGCTAATTTCCCACTACTACTGAAATATCCTGAGAAGGGACCTTTAAGTCAGGTCAAAGATTGCCTAAAAGTGGAATAGCACAAGTGCAAAACCAGCACGTTCATTTTACCTTCACTGCATTTCACATAATTCCCTCACTAAGGCAAAAGTGTCATCTGCATAGTCATGCAATAAGCATCTAGATTTACAAAATAGAATAATGTAATTTAACACAAATACACCAACAAAAAGCCAAAATCCACTCTTCTTCCAACAATATCCACAGTGTATTCAGCTGCTCAAGGCAACAGGTTCATGGGAGGGATGAGATCACATCTGGAAGAACAAATAAAGCCAATTCAGCACTCACAAAATATTAAATAATTGTTGTTACACAGACATTGTACGGAAAATGTCTTTCTCTACATGAATAACTTACATGCTGGTTCAACTTTTGATACTCCGTAGATTTAGGTCGACGTGTGGTTCTTGATCTCTTTCCTTCCAAAACGAAGGCAATTATCTGTAGTACAAAAGGAAATTAAGCTGTTACAAATTTAAATTAGCTTGCTTGTGGTTGAAAACCTGACCTAGAAAACATGCATGGAAATAAACTAGAAACCACCTACACTAGACATTACAGAGAACCTGTATGACTGTACAGGACATTTCACTTCAAAACAGCACATAAAAACTGTCTTTGGCTGAATCTTTCAGTTGTTATTTGCTGAATGCAAACTGAGAGGAAGCTACACATTTTTTTCTGGGCAAAAGACAGTTATTCATGCCTTTATTCTGCCTGCACTGCAATGAGTATCAGGATGAGGAAGCTGATAAAGGGGCCAAACATAATACAAAAGTCAACTAGACCTCATTTTACTCATATTACATTATTTCATCTGAAACACATGTGGTTCAGTAACATCTTGACTTATGATGTTCTGTCATGTATTAAGTCAGATGGAAAATGTGGCTGACATATAAACATTTGCAAATTTGGGTGTAGGAAACAAAGTAAATTCCCAGAGCTGTGTGTGAAGTACCTTGCGCTTGTTGTGATAGGCAATGTAAAGCACTGCCACAAAAACTGCTAAGAAAACGAGGTAGGCAAAAAAATGGCTGCTTTCCGCTTCATAGTCTGCAGCAGGTTGGTGTTGAGTGTTCCCTCCAGGCTTGTTTCCTTCTGCCACAATGGTGTCCTTATTCTTCTCACCTTCACTTGTTTCCTTTTTCTTCTCATCATCACTTGTTTCCTTTTTCTTCTCATCATCACTTGTTTCCTTTTTCTTCTCATCATCACTTGTTTCCTTTTCCTTGTCATCTTCACTTGTTTCCTTTTTCTTGTCATCTTCACTTGTTTCCTTTTTCTTCCCATCTTCACTTATTTCCTTTTTCTTGTCATCTTCACTTGTTTCTTTTTTCTTGTCATCTTCACTTATTTCTTTTTTCTTGTCATCTTCACTTATTTCTTTTTCCTTGTCATCTTCACTTGTTTCCGTTTTCTTGTCCTCTTCACTTGTTTCCTTTTTCTTGTCATCTTCACTTGTTTCCTTTTTCTTCCCATCTTCACTTGTTTCCTTTTTCTT